>JAOYMR010000013.1:5891122-5912571 GCA_025802075.1 Tenebrosternarchus preto | reverse complement strand
AATCCCATCTAATCTCTATTTATTTTTTTTTTTTCTCTTCCCATGCCCGGGCCGGGGCCGGGGGGGGGGGGCGCCCCCCCCCCAAACATTTGTGCATGGTTGTCTAGGATACGCTCATTCTGAAAACTAAGTTGAGCCAAGTGTGTTTAGAGCCCTCAGTAGGCTTCCTCAGTAGTCCACTGTTGACTGCACCGATTCTACAACTCCATAAAAACAGAACACTTTTAACCATCTAAAGAGAATATTGACTGTGTAAATAAGAATCTCACACACATACACACACAAAAAGGTACTCACGGCTGAAACATCCCTCTACACAGGGACCTTCAGAGGGCAAACACACCTCAGTGGCACACATGAAATAGATCTGGTAAAAGGAGAGATCACCATCTCATACACAGACAGGATACTGACCGACTGGATCTAAAGACAACACGAGAGAAGGAAGCAAGCAGCAGTGTCCAATCAGCTCTCTTGACTCAGTTTAGGGGTTTAAATGTTTACCTCTTCTTCTTCTTCCTCTTCCTCTGCCCCCAACCCCCCAGCTTGTGACTGGCCATGGCTACTTCTCAGGAACTGGAAAGTGCTGACGGTAAATCGTTTCACGTGATTGGCCATTGCCTTTTCAGGAGGCAGGGGTGACATGTGGGTTGCAGTTATATCCAGAGGGTTAGGACACCTATAGGAAACAGAATGCACTTGTATGCATAGTTGTGATCATTGACCATACAGGTCTTCAGTCCCAACATGCACTGCGCAAAATATTCTGCTCAAAAAAGACATTTTCTTCCTTACTGAGCATGTCAACAACAACAGGGCCTACACTGTCGATGGAAACACACACCCATCATGAATAAGGATCCATGCAGAGTGTGCCGAGCGAGGGTAGGCCACACAGTAGTGCACCAGAAGCACTGCGCTGGGGTCAGGAGGGTTCAGTAGACGCACCTCCAGGTAAAGGGGTTTCCCTAGCAGTTTACGCAGGGGACGATGGTACTGAGGATAGTAGCTACTGTATTTCTGGTCTAGGGTGGTCAGAAAAGAAGTATTAAAAGAAAATAAAGTATTAAAGCAATGAAGTAACCACGACATTACTATTAAATTAGTATTCTTGGCTTCAATACCTTTATTAAGCTAAATGAACCCAGTTCTACTAATCAGTGTATTGTTTACAAAGAAATCAGTTTACAAAATGTAGACATTTTGAATAAAATGAAACGTATACAAACAAATTTCTTTTCACCATTCCACCATCAGCCACAGCAGTTGTTTTTGAGCCAACAATATGGCAACGTGAATAAACCCACAGGGGGTGATTTACCCATCATATAAATCACACCGTTACCCACCTCCTTGCAACACAACAGCAAATAGAGTCTAAATACACTGAAAAACACATTAATCCTTAAGTAGGATGTGTGTCAAGTAGGAAGTGTTGCAAGCACACTTTCACATGCAAAGATGGCTCAAATGTACTTTACAAAGTGTCTACACACAGACAGCAAACAGGTGATTAACAGCTCACCACCAAATCCAGACCATAAGAAGGATTTTTCCAAGTTCTCCTACGTACATATCTGTGAACACCACAGCCATCCAATGGGATCTTAAATAACGCAGAGTCTCCTGCCACCCTCTGTGGAGCACAGGATGTGTTGCCGGCAGCAACCAGGAAGGCAGGCGAGAGGGGTGGATCCGTGAAGGATGCAGGGATGGAGAAGACAAAATGGCGGTCAGCTGTGCATTCTAACGAGATAAGGGGGGGGAGGGGGGGGGTTACAATTGAATTTTTATTTCATTTCATTTTGTAGTTGCTGTTCATTTTTTTTTCTGAAGTGCCACTTATTGAAGATCCCGTTGATTCATGAAAGAAATATAACAAAGCACTATAGATCCTCCAAAGAATAGGGTGGGTAGCAGGCAAAAAAAAATAAAAAAACCATTAATTCAATTGGGGAGTTTAAGCTGCCACTGTGATCGTCATGGAGATGGGTTTGGGGTGAGTCACCATCCATGGGATAGAAGCATGTCGCAGTGTGTGAGGAGTAACAGCAGTGCAGTTTATGGCACTCGACTGCTGGAGTAGAGTTGAATCCACAGGGTAACTGCTGCTCAATGGGCAAACTGCACTCTACAAGACAAAGACAACAGAACAACAGTCTCACATCCAGGTTTAATGGAAGTCCTCGTTCACCTGTACCAGGTAATCAAAAGGACTTGATTACCTGGCCAGAGTGCGTCAGGAGTGGGAGGGATAAAGAAGCTGATTTGCTATGAGCTCTTGTGTTGCAAGTAATTTAGTTTTTCCAATACCTTTGCTCACAGGAATCCGGCATGACAGCCAGGCCTCAAATGTATGACCATCTGCTGATTGATACTTCAATACAATTTTGTATTTTCCATCCTTAAAAAAAGAAACATTTGGCAAATGTAAATAAGGTTATTTCAGCAACACTATAGAGCGACACTGTTGACTACTAGTATACGCTAATCAGATATTTAGCGTGATGAGTATAAATCAGTGAGCACATGCACCACAACACGAACCTGAAGAGCCATGTGACAGGACGTGTAGGGCAGGAAGATATTAATGTATCCATGATGATCCTCCTCCACCACATATCCACAATGACTTGTGGTTTTATCTAGAGCCACTGGTTTTATATGCACCTTGATGCTACTAGGAGGAGCTTTGGAGATATTACAATTATATAATAGCTGTCCCAGGACTGATTCCAAGTTTATGCAGACAGCAACGGTATAATATTATACATAAAAAAAAACCTACTTTACTGAAATATATATTAGTTAAACCATCTTAACATTGACATTAACAAAGCTCATTCTTTAAACCAAGACTCACTGTGAACAGTTAGGCCTGTGATTGGCCCAGGAGGAAGTGTGACGCTCATATTCTGAGAGTAACATCTGATTTGGGGTGCATCGGTTTGAGAAGGCAAAGGTGTGATTTCAGAGGGCCAAGAATGTTCAGATGGCCAGGAAGTTGGCAGCGCATGTTTTGGTGGCTGGAAGGACAGAGTAATGGGTTTAGAAGCAAGGGCTCCACACGCTGGGCAGGTGGTGTTATGGGTTTCAATGGCTGGGAAGTTGTAGGTGTTGGACTGGATGCTGGCCAAGTCCACAGTGCATGTGGGACTGTTGTGGCAGGTAGAGGTGAAGTGTAAGGACACTGGAGTCGTAAAGTACGATGTCGTGACAGCGTAGGGTTCCAGAACTTCACAGAAAGAGTCAGTAGCAAGGGGGACTGCAGAAGAGTAAGAAGAAAACAGAACGTAAACAAGATGTTTGGAAGATCCTCAACGTCAGGCCAAAATCAAACTCGGAAAAGCACCAAATTAAATACACTAAAGCACTAAAAAGGTAAAACAACAACATGCAACACTCCACAGTACATCCTTTCCCCAACTGCGGTAGCTGAGTTGTGAAACAATGCTTTAAAACATGCAGAACACCAGGAACAGTGCTGTTCCTCACCAGAGTACACGTGTGACAGGCAGGGAGAGGGGACGACAGCACCACCCCTTTCTCCACACATCGCAGTGAATAACCACAACCTTCGGGGGCAGAGATCACAGGAACCCACTCGTTTCTCTTCACATCTTACACAGAAATGTGTAGATTGAGGACAAAGTAAAGTTTCAGTTATGTTGACTGTGCTACGTTTGGTGACCTCACAGCAATGTGGCAACATTCATAGCTTATTACTCATTTGACAACATTTGCAGCTTATTTCAGCACTAGAACAAACTATAAATAACTGAGGTTCCAATCCCTGAATGCAAAAAAAAAAAAAAAAAAAGTTTTATCGTCTTATCGTTTACCTTTGACTTTAACGGATTCCATTTTTGCAGATGGCAGAAGAACTATGAAACTATCCCTGGTGCAGGTAAGGGATGGCGAGGATGTCGTTGCAGCTGGCGGTTCTGGAAATCCAGGGACTTGACGCAACTGAGGTGGCCGACTGCTAGGACTCATCATCTGAGGTTTTGGGGTTTGTTTTGGAAGAGAAATTCTCCAAGTACTGTATTTTGTGGTTTGCTGAACTGATGGCAAAGGAGCTTGATGGAATAGAGAATAATAATAGGGGTACAGATAGGGTATATGGTGATGAGGTGGGTACCTCATGGGCACGACTGTTGATGGAATAGTTGCTTCTACTTTGCTGGTTGTAGCACTTGCAATAGTTGCTTTGGTGACCATAGGAATGGTTGTTGCACCAATGGTTGTTGTACTCGCTGGTACTGAGACCTGTGTATCAGGCACTTGTGGCATGTAATGAAACGGTTTAGATGGATGTGGATATTGTATGGAGCCTTTTTGTACACAAGCAAAGGATACTGGCAGAACACGTGACCACATAGGATCAATATAGGTATATGGTACATGGTAATTGTGTGGATCTATCAGATAAGTCAGGTATTCAATAGGGTCAAATCCAGGGGGAAAGCGTGGTCGAAAAGACCCCATGCGTGTTTTAATGGCTTCTGATACAGTGGAACTTTGTGGAGGGGAACTCTGGGTCTGGGTGTGGGTGTGGAGGGGCAAACCGGAGGTGTGATCTGCACCGAGTGGTGGGGAAAGCTGACTAGAGGGAAGATGGAGATGTAAAGAAGAGGGATGCAGAGTAGGCTGACAGGCAAGAGTGAAAACTCTTCCATTCAAGAGGACCGCAAGAGAACTTCCAGCCTAATAAAACACACACACACGCGCACACACACACACACAAACAAACAAAAAGGCCAACCCAGATTTTAGTGATGGACCTGTCAGATTCAGCCTGGATGAATCTTTTTACCAATAGTACAAAAACTTGTATAGTTTATAATTAAAAATATGAACCTTTAAGATACCATTTGGAAAATCTTGCCCATCAATCAATGGTACCATGTTTTAGAGCATATCAAACACATGCAAAACATTTAAACACGAACCCCCCATCAGTGAACACAAAGGCATTTAATTGCATCATTTAAATAATCCGGTTAACTTCCATTTGTCAGCCAATCAAATCTCATCCCACCCAACAATAAAGCAGTTCCTGAAGATGTTTAAAATGCCTGGAACTTACCATAGCACATAAAGCTGTGAAAGGGACGATGAGCAAGTCTTCAGATGGAAACCCCATACAATACGCACACATGTCAGACACAAGAGGCAGCCACTCCCCATTCACTGAAGATAACAGGAGGATGAATCTTCATACAATCTCTCACGAACGCACTAACCCAGGATCTGAACATGTTACCCAACAGTTATGTTGATCAAGAATTTGTAATCACACTAGTAAATTTGTTACAATTAAACCCAAACACTGGCAAAAAAACAAACAAACAAACATTTTGTTCTGGTGCAGCACATAGATATATACTTTATTTTCCGATACTTTTACCCTTGTTCCCACACCAGTTAAATCTCAAAATCTTACCGCTACATCCTAGTTATTTCCAAGTCTTAATCTAATAGAGGCCATTTGGCACCAAACTACACCATCAGACCTAAAGATTTTATTATTGCCTTGAAGATGCTTCAGACTATATTCATCCAAGACTATATCTGTGGTCACAGCAAGTCTAATCAGACATACACTTAACAAGTAAAAACAGGTGCATGCACACACATACTCGTATCAAGACATCTTCAGCCTCACCTTCAACCACAGCTTTCTTCATAGCTCCCTGTGCCCCTTTCATCTCAATTATCATGCCAAAATGAGAGCAGAAACCTGAAAGAGACTGGAAGACTGGAAGCAGGAGTCATGGGGCAGGAAACCTTTACTGGTCTCCCCCACCACAGCAGTGGTAAAACATAACTGCCATTCTGAGGAAAGACGAAGACACACACACATACACACAGGCTACCGTTAAATGAAAAGCACAGTAAAGAAATGCATCATTTCAAAAAGTCCTTCGAAGTATCTTAAAGCCAAAAAGGAGGACTTGAAGGATTAACATTTGAAAACTTGTCATCTACAGCCACCGATTATGAACAAAATGTAAAATCTGTATCTGAGCCCAGGCAAATGGTACCTCGTGTAAGATGTAGCATCCATTATATGGAACAGTTAGGACCAAGTCCTTCCACGTCACCCTCACAAAAAATCCACAGTGTGAAGGCAAGTGAAGCACAGATACAGGGGAAGCATCCACTGTAGAGTCAGATTCAGGGAACACACTGGATTTATTCACTTATTTACCATCATGTAGTATTAAAGGTCAGCAGGTTGTCTTTTAAACAAAACAAGCATTACACAAAAAGTGGTAAGACAAAGCAGTTTTCCCCCTCAAAAGTTCAATGTGAGTGAACAGGCCAACCTCTCTCCACAAGCAGACTGGTGCATCCCCTTCCTTTAGCTGCAATGGTCATCGCAGCGCCAGAACAATACACCGAGAGTCTCATCTCCAGCCAGTATTCTGCAACATGAGAAGTACAGCTTTATATTTGTTCATCGGCAACTTCTTCCATGCGTCCTAGACAAACAACATTCGATGTTACACAACTGACATTCGTTGGTTCAATAACTATGCGCTCTAACAGTAACATCATATTCGGGACCACACCTGGATAGTCGGGTTGAACTCCATCTTTTACGTCTGAAGGCCGTTTTTGAGGGCTTAACTTTTCAAGTCGGTCGTTCGGGGTATCGTTGTGCTTGTGAAACACTGAATGACGAAAAGAAGAGAACACATTCGTTCGTGGGAGCGAAAGTTGTGATAAGTCATCTGTCTCCAGCTCAAGCCTAGGGTGTTGCACTTCAGAGCTCCATTCTGCGGTTTTCGCAGAAACTTTATTCGCGGTATTTGATTGCATCGAATGCCTAAACAACAGTCGAGACGGCCAGTTTGCCTCTTCCAAAGAATTTATTTGGAGGTAAACGATGTCGTCTTTGGATTTAGTTTGTTTTTCCAAATTTAGTTTTTCATGTATGCTCCAGTTTCCGTAGGTTGCCGAGCCAGTGTTTCTGAAACTAATTGATAGCGTTGCAAGTAAAAATAAAAACGTTGTTATTCTTCGTTTTCGCTGGCAAGACATCGCCTGTTATTTCTGTTCATATGCACACCACAGCACGCACGGCTATCTGTCAAGTCACGAGTGCAGAAATTACTTCACTTCACCTGTATTTGTAAAATCAATCAAAGGTGCCAATTAAAACCAATGTGGACTTAGCGGGTATTTTACAGGACTTAATCGCTAGATGTCGCCCCAGTCTTAATGACTCAACAAAATAAACCCGCATCAACTTTTGCAGCAGCCATAAGCTAGTGTGATTGAACAGCATTGGTAGCTATCACTTGGCTGGACCAAAAATAAATCCGTAGCCACGTGCTGCGCCGGGTGCTTGTGGGCGGGACATACACTTGAGCATGCAGTACACTGAATATTTGGAAACACTGGTCGAGACCTGATGATGGTCAAGCAGCCATCTGAATTCCTGGATGACCTTGTCTTGAGGACAGCAACTGAAGGACGATGACCAAATAAAACTTACACGTACTAGCGACATTCTCAGACCAATAAGAAACGTGAACAACTTCTGCTGCTGGTGTGACGTTCCTAAACACATTTAAACATGGATGCAAATTTGCTAATGGAATGAATCAAAGAAGGGTACGACGAGGAGGTGCGTTTGGAAACTGGCACGTATGACAAAGCCTGTCAACAGACAAACTTAAAAAGGATATGTTATATGCTTAGTTTATTGTGCTCAGCAAAACACTACATTTTTTTGGACTTTTCGGAAATTTTATGAAAGACTACCACTTGGAAGTCAACATAATCTACCGAGAGGAACATTTTAAGCTGTTTTTAAGTTTCCAGTCTGGACATGGGATACGCGAGGACTTAAAAGTAAGTCCGTGGGATGGGTGGGGTTTTCATTGCAGCAAACCGAGCGGGAGGGGTGAAGACCGAGCGGGCGAGGTGCGGAGATGCGAGCATCTGCCTAGGTGTGGATCAACAAATCCTCAAAACAAGAAATACATTCAGTGCGTAAATATCGCAGGTAACCTTTTAATATCCGTGGCCGACAGTAGCGTAAAATAGCATGTCCTGCATTATTTGCCGCGAGACGTGTTAGAAAAGTTAACGATTTATTGTGGCGTCTATGTCTAGGCAAAGATATAGAATACAAATTCCAAATAACTAACGACACAGCAGTTTTTTCTTTGATAACTACGAAGTTCATCCTGCCGTGCGTTCAAAGCCTGCATGCGGTAGTCGATCCTGTGACGTTGCACGAATTCTGCCTTTGTGCAGGACATGTCTGTATCTAGAGATGCGAATGTTAACTGCAGTAAGAAGGTATTCAGTGATTCCATGTATTATAACGTAGATTTAACGCAAAACCAGATAAAACTGTTTTCGTATGCGTTAGCAGTAGTATTCCTGCCATTACATTACAAAACGGCAGAATTTTGTCTATCCATAGGAAACATGTCGCTACAGTATACATAATACCTGAACAGTTCAGTCAAACATGATATGCAAAATGGTCTATCTATCTATCTATCTATCTATCTATCTATCTGTGTTAAAGAGTGGTTTCTAAATTTGGTGTGTTTCTAAACTGTTCAATAGTCTGTGTGTGTGTGTGTGTCTGTGTGTGTGTGTGCGTGTGTCTGTCTGTCTTAGGTTAAACATTCCACCTTGTCTTCACCTCAAGCTCTAAGAGTATGTTGAAGGCCTTGTGTGGAATTTGCTTGCTTCATCTGACTACCATCTTCTTCTTATTTTGGGCCACAATCGATGATGTAAGTGGAACCTCTCTTGTTTAGTCCTTCTCTTGTACAGTTTTATCTACAGTGTTGCTATATCTGACATGGTTCGATAGTTTTTTTGGTGTATTTTTCAGCCAGACAGTCTACAGAATGGTCAGTTAAGAAAGGTTGATGGAGAGTCCTGTGTTTCTAGGCCTGGTGGTTTACGAGGACCATGTACACAGACCTGTGGGGGAGATGGGTGATGGAGAATGACGATGATGTCTGGGTGTACATGGACATACCAACATCATACCGGAAAGGCAAGCATACACACACACACACACACACACACAACTCCATATGGTTGCAAAAAAAAGCTATTTTCAAATTAAATATTTTTTGCTAACTTAGAAACATTGCAACTTTGAAACTTCTCAGCAGTTTTCATTATCTCACTGATTGTGTTTAAGATCAAGAATCTCATGTGTGTGAAGCTTTTTAATTACGGTAAGCAAAACTTTAAATATTCTTTCCACGGTCTTCTGTAGATTACCTTCAGGCAGTGCAGGGCCTTGCAGTGTTGTCCTGCATCTTTGCTGTCCTCTCCCTGTGTGTTTTCATATTCCAACTCTTTACATTGGGAAAAGGAAAGAGGTTTACCATCTCTGGAGTCGTGCAGCTTATCTCATGTAAGTGTGATATCGATCTATTTGTCTGTTTATCTACTCTCTCACATCTGTCAGCCTTCTACATACCCAGCTCTCATTCCTACACCTACTCACTTCACTAATTCATGTTCCTGTTGAGTTCTGAACAGTTTCAGTTCATTTGGTTCAGTACTGGCCATCTAGTCTTTCCTGTCACAGCCAGCTGACCTACATAGGTCTCCCTCAGTCTAGTCTCCTTTTCTGAACTTGGGAACATCTCTCCTCTGCCCAGGTTTCTGCATCATGGTGTCCCTTTCAGTCTACACAGACCATTTTCACAGAGGGGAGGATGGCTGGTATGGATGGTCTTACATCATGGCGTGGATTGGGTGGCTGCTGGCTCTGTTCACAGGGGTCATCTACATTATCCTGCGCAAGAGAGTGGATTAAATCACAACGCTGGACCAAAGCCAAGATGACATTTAAAGGAATACATTGTAAAAAAAAAATGCTAAAGTTGCTAAGTGAACAGAAGCTAGAACAAGCTAGTTAGCAAACAAAATGAAGCTAAGAAGTACCCATCTTGCGTTTTTTTAACCACATTGGTTTTTTGGATTAAGTGTTCTTTTTAGCCTAGTTCTAGACTAAAAGGATATTAAATGAAGAATTACAATTATTGGATTAGATTTAATATGCAGTGGAAAAATGGTCCAGTGGTTTCCAGAACAGTAAGTTTTGTCCAAAACAAAATATAGTAGACATACTCGTACCTCTCAAGTTTGACACACTGGTCATGAGACACGCATTTGGGACATATCTCATGGTCTCACGTCCCAAACAATCAAATCTTATTCATTAAAAAAGCTAATATAGTCAAATTTACTGCTTTGACTTTTTTTATTTGCTGCTGCGGTGTTAACAAATCAAAGGTGGTATCTAAATAGCTGTGCCCTCCCACCGAATTATTTAAGCCAATGAGACACGCTGATGATTATATTGGCCCTGCCCCCAGGTGTAAAAGCGTGCAGTCACCATCCCTTCCTACTTACCCTCAACCAAAATCTCATGCACTGGAAGTTTCTGACCTTGAGAGGTATGCATACTCCATTTAAAATTCCTTTTTGAAGCAGGATGAGGCTCAGCCTGTGTTTAGGAAAATGGACCAAGGTATGTTTTTCATAACACTCATATCACGATACTGTATAGATGATAGAAGCTTATGTGAATAAATCCATCAGCGCTTCAGCAGAGGGCATATGTGGAATTATGGAAGAGAACTTGCAATATATTTGGAAAGAAAAGCATTTACTACCGCACCAAGAATTAGCTGGAATATCAAGAGTTTATTTTACCCTGTATAATTCTGTATAGCACAAGCTTAAACTTTTGTCCAGCTTAGTGACTAGTTAATCAGTAACAATGGTAGTCAAGTATTTAATTAGGTTCAAACATTTGTCTATAGTGTCTGTAAAAAATCTGGAAGGTAAACAGATGATGTCACAATGGTGGTCTTAAAGTGATGTCTTTATGATGCATCTGTGTACTTCTTCTGAACGAAAGCCATAAGAGCAAAGACACCCCCCAAAAATGCATAAAAACACGTTAGCTGAGTTAGCAGAATGTAATTTGGCTACATTTCATATTAACTAAAACTTGCCTTTTTTTTATTCATTAGTGCCCTTTAATGGTAGAGTGACTGGAATGCAAAAGGAAAATAATGTAAGATGAAAAGAAAAATGTACCTGAAGTGTACAGAAAGACAGATGAATGTAAATATATAAATACTATATAGAAATTGTATGAATAGTTAGTAAAGAATGCAAATATAATTCAGATGTCAAGAAAGATCGCCTGTATTATTTCTACCAGTTATACCTGAAGATCACATGATATGGTGATGTTTGTGATTGCTTTGTTTTCCATTGCTTACTTTTTCATCGTTTGCATTAGCACCAGCTTGGATGTATTTCTGTTTTTGTTAATCATATGACTGCTTTTTTAAAATGAATATTATCTAGAGACACGTCAAGTCTGGGCTCAGGACCAACTCAAGTTTAAGATGAGTCATTTCTGTTACGTATTTTACAGTCTGGTGCTGCATCACTTAAATCTAAGTGTGACTAGTAAACACAGTTAGAACACAAGATCACTGTGGCTGTGCAGACTTTCTAACACCTCATTGTAAAGTGCACACTTCACACAATATAGAAAAGTTTTGCCATATCCTACTTGACAAAGATGATCTAGACCTGGGAAGGTCTTCATTGGTGTGGCTCTATGAGCACTGATGTTATGTAAGCGTTTTGAATGGTAAAATGGTCACAGTATGGCACTCCTGGTGCAACTCGTATGGAAAGTTACATTGGAATTTTTCACTGTAATTCTAAATGACAGCATAAAGAAACATCTACATTTCAATAATCAGACAAATAAAAATCTGAACACAATAACGTCTTCTTTATTTACAGAAAAATCCAATAGTTTAAATAAACATTTAAAGCCTTTTCACAGATCTATAATTAATAATGCACATGAAATCAAAATGGAGGACAATCTATAAAGGTTCATGTTCCATGGCAGCCATTTTAAGAATCTGAATTCCCATTAGTATTTTTGTTGAGATGTCACTTTAAGTGCAACATAAAACATTCTTTACCGAATCTCTGCTTATTTAAATATAGTCACGTATCTGTGCATGTAGGGGTACACAGATGCATCACTGACGTTCTGTAAGAATCCCTACATAATGCAGTAGGAATTGGAAGAGGAATGTTTCACTGAGTGAGAATTCATGGGGGTGTGCAGGACTGAACTAAACCCCCTGACCAGAGGGGGAGATTCTCTCCTGGACAACTAGATGGAGGAGGTGATTCTGCTCTGCAGAGAGAAGAGGCCTGAAAATGAAAGGGGGAGGAATGGAAGGGGTGAGAAAACAGATGAAAGGAGAGTACGAGGGAAGTGCGTTTAATAAGAATTATGAGGCTTTCTAAAACAATTCATCCCTTAATTAAACTTCATGGCTTTAACACTGGGCATAGCGTGCACCATTTATCACAGTATCACAGTCAACCCCCCCAAAATTTTCCCTTAATCATTTGTTTCTGTCTGCTTCTAAAAAAAATCTCCTTTTTGGTTACATCACTGAGATCAAATGAGTGGGGATAACAATATTAATAATATAATGTCACTGTATTACCACTCAATAAATCTTATTGATAAACCCAAGTCCCGTGGTTGTTATTTTTCTTCCTAAATATCCTGTTCCACTCATATTAGAAAAATAAAATGCA
Source organism: Tenebrosternarchus preto (assembly GCA_025802075.1). Lineage (NCBI taxonomy): Eukaryota > Metazoa > Chordata > Actinopteri > Gymnotiformes > Apteronotidae > Tenebrosternarchus > Tenebrosternarchus preto. The sequence goes on along the minus strand of JAOYMR010000013.1, from coordinate 5,899,917 downwards.
TTATGATTTGCATTTCAAAATCGACTCTATGCGTTCGAATTTACCATAACCATCTTCTAACGAGACAGTGAAGATTAATCTGATCAAGCTGAGATAACTCACCATAGTTCTATCTGGAGAGATTTGAGAGATTCTGTATCTTTTTCCTGGCATGCCATCTGCAAAACAGAAGTCACACTGTTCCAAGACAGCTACACATTCTTTATGCAAACCCCAAGCATGCTGTAGGCATGGTTCGTCTTTCAACAGATATGTCACCTTCAAAGTAGGACTGATCAAAGCACCAAACATCCCAGAGTAAGAGCCGCGAACTAAAATTAACTGCTTCCACCTATTCAGGAAAATGTACAAGGATCCATACATAAAACACCTGCTGACATGAAAGTAACTTACCACCACAGACTGCAGAAGGAGGAAGACATCTTCTGGGAGGAAGTTCACTGAAAAGATAAAACAAGCTTCACTTCCATCCACTCAGTGAGACAAAACCCACCCTGAACTACAGACATTTCTCAGCGCCCAACGCCCAGCCCAAGGTAATTACACAGTCAGTCCCCGTGTCTGAAGCTGGAGGGCAGCTGGCTTGCTGACCTTGGCTGTGCGAGTCGAAGGACTCCCAGGCGTACCGCTCCAGCGTCTGGGCGTGCTCTGGAAGCAGCTTCTGTGGTGGAGGCTGAAGCACACAAACATTGTGTTAAACAGGATGTCCATCACCTCCGCACATCTGGGTTTTGTTTTTTCTTTCTTTTTATTTCTGCCGCATGGCAACGCATCCGCGTAGAGTCACAGAAGAGGGGTTTATGGGTAACTGAACACCTTGACAATGTCAGCAGCATGGTGAGCGCATCTGCAGTTCTGTGCAGTAAGTCACCACTGCCTGGCTGAGCAGAGCAGTGGGATGACAGCCAAAAATTGGAACTGAATGAAATAGCACCCCCTAGTGTGCAAGCTCACATTCACAGATGACGTATACGAGTGTTTGGCCAGTGTTTGAGGGGTAGTATTTTTAATGCAAATCAGTAGTTTTCTTTTAGCCAACCAATTTTAAAATAATAAAACCAGTTGTGTGCTTTTATTGCCTGCCTTTGACTCTTGTGAATGCAAACCAACCACTCTTGCTTCCTTCAGTTCCACAGAAGAAACTGAATCACATGCACAGACATCACCGCATTTGTTATGATGGACAATGTGTATCTGGCCATTTAACAGATGCTTGTCCCTCTCAACCTTTTTTACATATAACAGAACACTCTGAAGGAAGGAATTCGTTTACATGGCATTTATCTATGGGGTTCTTAGGGACTTGGTCCTGACAACAACAACAACAACAACAACAACATACAAAAAACACTGTAGATGTTATGGTTTACCTCAAGGAGCATGAGGAGGAGGACTCTGGAAAGCTCACACTTTGCTACTATGTCCATGAATGCACCTGAATGGGTAAAAATAAATAAAAGTGCAAGTCAAAGAATTGAACATTTCTATGACACACATCAACATGCATTGTATGTAGTAGCCTTCCCTCCAGTCTAGTGACCACTTTAACTAGTTTAGGTAAAACTATACTACTGGCCCATAATCTGGAAGGTTTATGGCAGATGGTAAAACATATAAGATAGAAGGCACACAGCACTCTGAAAGCACTCTGTTTTGCTTATCTGATATCAGATCTGTGAGTGTTATCAATATAATGCTGACAATACAAAACAGCCAGCCATCATACAATATACTGTTTGAGATAAAGATCCAGTGATATAGGTGCTTCATAAAAGCCTAATGATATGGAAGAGTCCATTATGGTCTCACCCGCAGGGGTGTTTGTGCCAGGGAGCTGTAGCCCTCTCTCCTGACACATGACCTGCATTTCCGAAAGCACAGCCAATGCACCATCGTAATCACCTGCCAAATAAACATGACTGTTAATTTTGCAACCACAGCAACATCTGTGCAACAGCTTCTAAAACATTACAATCAAGTAAAACATAAAACTGGCCAATAAGGTAAAGGTTTATATAAGGTTTATATACGGTTTCCTTCCTTTACAACCCAAGAAGCTTCAAACCATCAAATGTATTGTCTACATCCAGCTTAATGAACAATTATTTTGCAGGAAGTCCATTGGTACTCACGGGTCAGTATTTTGCAGGAGGCCATCTCCCACAGAGACAACAGGGACTCAATGGGTGACTGGGCCTGGAGCTCCGCAGCTCTCTGAAAGTGGACTATAGCCTCTCCTGGCCTGTTCATCTCCTACACACACACAGAACTCTGTGACTGACAAAAAGCCTCACAAAACTGTCCTGCTGTAACAAACAGTTCTTACCTTGAGAGCGTTGCCAAGTTCAAGGCAGAGACCGGCAGCCATTACTGGTTGGTTCATCTCAATATAGACCTGTAAAACACATGAGCAGCCATATGAACATACGAGCAGCCATATTTCCACCCGCACACTGTGTAACTGGCAACGGTGTTTTGTAGCCAAAGCCTCAGTTATGTTCAGTGTGTGACTGCCAACAAAAGTGCTACCTTTATAGCAAAGCTGTAGCAATTGAGGGCGGCCTGCAGGTGCTCGTCGAAGCCTGGAGCTTGCAGTGCCCGGTTCTCCTGCTCCGACGCAAGGAAGAGTCGAGCAGCCCCAGTGAGAGCCAGGGCCTCCCCTGGGGCATTGAAAAGTGTCTGCTCACAGCTGGGGGAAAAATAAATATTGACACCACTAGTAGCACAGTATGCTCACTTAAGAAACTTAGCATTTAGGTAAACTTCTATAGGGGAAATAACAGTAGTTCATATTATTTTGCCTAGTTAAAAAGCAGCTTGCCAAAGTACATATATAATACCAATACATGTGGATATAAAAAGAGACAAAAAACAATAACAACACAAGTACCTACCGAGCCATGGCCAGATTACAAAAGGCTGCATACTGAAGGCAGTCCTGCTGTTTCAACTCTTTAGCTAACTGACCTGCAGAAGGCAAAGTCAGTTAGTAATAAGTTAGTAATAAGTCAGTAATAAGTCAGTAATACGTCAGTAATAAGATGATTACTAACTACGGTGGCTTTTAGGCGTTGACGTCTGACAATTCAAATAAACAGAGTTAAGATATCTGGCCAGTCGTAAGTGATCAGATATAAGTTATTTGGCCGGGAAATATGTAAAGTTAAAATCCATAGCGGGCCAACTAACTCCTGTGGCTTGGCATTTAACATGTCAAATAAACAGTTATGCTAACTGGCTGGCTAGTTAACTTACCGAATTGTTCACTTGCTTCAGCAACGTTAGGCTTCCGAAGAAAACGTCTTTTTGGAGGGTATAAAACAGAATAACAAACAAATGACCATAATAAATAAAAGCCGATTGCAATTCAGCTACCCGTGCGCGAGTGACAAACCAGGAATGCAGGTAAAAAAAAACAACAACACACCGAGCTAACAAGCTGAATAGGTAGCTAGCTAGTTTGCGGTCTTCAAAATAGCTTGCTAAGCCTCACAATGGCAGACAATTTAACAAAACAACCCGAGTAGTCATTTACAGTTTAGCTAGCTAGCGAGTATTGCCTGTTGATCAGTTTTAGTATGTTTTTGTAAATAGCGTTAGCCTACACAAGCATCAACTTAATTAGCTAGCTAGCTGTTTTTTAGCTATTACTGGTTTTATTGAACGTTGGTAGTAATGTTCTGTGTTATAACTACAAGCTATACAATTATCAGCTAGTTAATATCACTCAAACAATGACAAAGACAAATAGAAAACCTCTTACTTTTTAAGCTTATTTGACACTGCTCGGTAGCGCATCAAAAAATCTCCTTCTGCTGACATTGTTGGTGCACGAGAAGGCGTGAAGCTCGAGAGACAGTCAGTCTGATGACATTGGCTACCCGCCAGCACAGGTATAACGCGATTGGTTAAGGTGTAAATAGGCGGGGCAATAATGCAAAACGTGTATAACATGCATGTCGTTCATGTCGAAAACTGCATTTCATGTATTACTGTTTGGTGAAACAGCAGAAGACGAAAGAGAAGAAAGCTGAAGAAAATATGCACAGCTTTTTAAAAAGTGTTTATTTTACTTCAGTGTTTTATTAATTGGTGAAACAAAATAAAATATATACAGTTTTAAAAGCCAACGCAGTTGGCAGTAGATGAACATTATCTACTGCAGAATATTATACAAATACAAGTTCGTAATCAGAGATTTTCGTAGACTGATTCAAAGATCCCTTCCTCCGTTTGAGATGTCTTGGCCTGAAAGAGAGACGCCATATGTAGTAACGTATGGGGGAGATATGTCACAACATTCGGCACAATGTACCGTTACAGCCCCATTCTGCGTACTAATGCTGACTTTAGATTTCGGACTAACCGTTTCCTTTGAGCTACGTCTTTCTGTGTTTTCTCTTCTGGCTTCGTCAACATTCAGCACGTCATAAATCGACACTGGTCTGGGTTCCAGCGCCTGTGAGTGCGCGAGAGAAAAAGGGGGAGGAGGCAAGATGTGGAGGATGTAAATTTATAACGGTTCAGATTCCAACCCTTGAAGTCACAAACATGTTCAGTTTTAGCCCCGAGTTCTAGAAGGCCATCTGAATCTCATCTTCAATGGCCTCAACCATATGGGCCTATAACAATCATATATGATCATAATATAATCCCTTTCATATATAATAACATTTTTTATTTATACCTCTTTTTCTGCACATATAACTTTATATTTGACACACATAAATCATGTACTGTATACATATATTTTAATTTGAAGAACCATGTACTTATAATAAATACACTTTATCTGATGATTCTGTTCCACACATTTTTCACATCCCATTTTTGATTGTCATAGTTTCTGCAAACATTTTACTGCATCAATATGCATGAAACATTACTGCAATACCTTACTGCAAAATGCTAGAACTGTTTTTTTCCATCTTACATAACAAATATATATTGCCTGCAGAGTTTCATGCAAATATCTGTTTCAAGAATTTCCCCCTGGGATCAATAAAGTATCTATCTATCTGTTTGCAACTGTGTATTGGTGCAGTGTTTACTTTATTAATGCATTTTTGTGTAAACAGATTTCTGAAGGTAAAGATTTCCTGAATGAATGCAGTTTAAAGTGATTCACAAATTGTAGGTGGACCATCTAAAGATATTCTCCCGTTCACATGTGTAACAAATGATTTAACCTTGACAACAGCAAGCGTGCTACCTAAAAGATTTTGAGTGCCTCAGGGAATTTTGGAGCGAAAAAAAGTGTACTGCTCGGAAAACTGAACTTTAGTTGTTGAGTCAGCTATTTTGAAAATGGAAACTCAGTTTCAGAAATTGCAAATAAACAAATGACACTAGGAATACTTCCTTACTGGACTGCATGTGACCAAGACTGTTGGACTGCGAGTGATGACTCAATATTTTATGTTTGAACTGTCCAGTGAGGCAGAATTGCTAAAAGATGAAAAGATAAAGTGTTAAACAGACTCACCATGTACACTGAGTCAGAGGTGGAGGCCTCATTCCTCATGCCTGTGTTACTCTCTCTTTTGCTTTCTTGTGTTCCGCTCCCACCTTCTTCAGATGAGGGGTGATCCTTAAAAAATCATCAGTTAAAAGAGAGCGATGTCTCTTAAAAGAGAATGAACGAACACTTCTATTCCAACACTTTTATTGCCTCAGCCTAAACAAAGAATTGCTTGCAGTTAATTTACAGGTAAAAGTAAGGTTAATACAATGGCAGTGTGGATAGAAGATAAAAAATAAAAGGAAAAATGTTCAGTAGTTTCAGTTCAGTAGTCATCACTTCAGTAGTCATCATTTCCTTGTTACCTTGTGCCATTTGAAGACGTAAACTGATCCAAAGACACTGAGTAGAAGCAGGAGGTTGTTGAGCACCAGCAAGGCGATCATGTCACTCCCTAAATCCTCATCTACCTTAGAATAACCCACATCTGAGAGACGGAGACAAAGAGAGTGTGATTAAGAGACGGAGGCACACAAGCAGACAGACAGAGCAGCAGGTAGAAAGAGCAGCAGGCAGACGGTTGTCGGGTGACTGAGCCTCCTTGAATGTGGTTCATCTTATGACATTTTTTGTTGCACAATCAGCTTTGGTAGCTTCTATCCAATATGTCATAAGATACAAACTTTCTGTTGCGCCTAATCTGTACTGTACACAGTTGCTCATGTTTTCCCCAAATTTGGGCCAAGGAACCGAAACTAAACCCATAACCAGGACCATTGTCAGGGAAAGATATTCAACTTGTCTGGCTTTTTTATGATCCTCTCACCCCCACCACCACCTCACCTCGCACAAGGACCACCCAGCGGAGGGTCTTGTTCCTGTAGCGGCAGTAGTAATCTCCGGAGTCGGAGCTGTTCTTCATGGTGAAGTTCGCGCGCATGTTTAGAGTCATAGCAGTTCTGCTCGTAATAACCCGCTTCCACACTTCACGTCCGTCTTGGAAGCAGCGGAGAGGGTTGCTGCTGTTTGCCGGGGCGGTGAGCAAGATATCATAGTGTAGCGTTTCTCCCGCCATGGCAACACTGGTTCTGTTTTCCACTGAGAAGGACTCTTTGACTATAGGGGAGAGAAAGCCTACAGAAATGACGTTAGGCTAAACTAAAATTTCTAAAAAAAAAAAAAAAAAAAAAGTTTTTTGTTGTTGTTGGAATCTGTTTTTTTTTTCTTGGTCAGGTTACTGACACAACCAGTATGTGGCAAATAAAGAATTTTTTTATCATAAAAACTACGTGTTGCCTGTGTTTACTTCAAAGCCCATTAAGTAAACAAACAAAAGTATGTATGTGTCCTGAATTGTCTGACATTGTCCAAACCCTTTCGTATATATTTCCAGATGAGGCCAAGACACCATCTTTTACTGTTATATCACAAAAAATGCACCAATGAATACATATGACAAATAGATCAATCTACATACCTTGAATGTTTTTACAGAAACACAGCAGAAATATGAACACTCCAAATCTTGTGGAAAACATAGTGTCGTCCCAGTCAGTGATCATTCACAAACAAATGAGTCCCTTTTACTCTGCCCTACTCTGGGTAGAACTGTTTAGATTTATAAATGTCTTCTAACAACAGGCTGCTTGTCACAGAGAAGTAGAGAAGTTAAGCACAAACTGTGTCTGTGCCGCCCAGAAGAAGTCGTAATAGAATTTATAGGAAGTTGTGTCACAACACTGATAAGCTACAAAAGGGAATACTTCAAACACGCCTCCTTGGTGCTAACCCTAATTAAACCCAAAAGCCTGGCGCTGAACTTTAACCTCTGAATCTTAAACCTTCACTGAAGCAGAAACTCTCGAGTAATAGAACATGCGTTCCTTTTCCAAAGACTTTTCTCTGTCCAACACGAGTTACACTAGCATTTCTTTCACCATCGTTGCTTCCTCTGTTGTTCCTCTGGTGGAACAAAGCTGGCTCGTTTATGTTGACTAATCTTGAGAAAAAAAAAGGATTTATAAAGAATTATAAAGTAACCTTCTGGAATAAGGTACTGCAGTTAATCACTCAATTATTAGTGACGTGAATTAAATCTTTCTTTGTACCACGGTCTATTATCTGTATTTTTCTCCTACTACCACGCAGTGACTAAACAGCGATAAAAAAAAATAGATGCTTTTTTGATTTGTCCCACTAGATGGCGGCAGTAGATTAACAGCGCAGCTCATTTAAAACAGGACTGGACTAACATCGGCCACAATTAAATAATTTTCTGGTAATCGAGATCTCGCATTGAGAATGCAGAATAACAAACCTATATTTTCTGTTGTCTATTTATTATGAAAAATAAAATTAAATGCTTGTGGATGAACAATTGGACTGTCATGTGACAGTATTTGTCAAGTATTGTTGGTTCATAGTATGAGTTCAGCTTGTTATATATAAACCTACTGCTGGATGTTGGGTGAGTTGCTAATATGTTAGAGAGCTGTGCAGACGTTATTGTACTGGTTGTGCTTATTTAGAAGAGACACCTGTTCAGAATGCCAAGTGTACAGGATAGAACCGTAATGTATTCGATAGGACCAGAGAGAGAGAGGGAGGGAGGGAGAGAGAGAGAGAGAGAGAGAGAGAGAGAGAGAGAGAGAGAGAGAGAGAGAGAGAGAGAGAGAGAGAGAGAGAGAGATCACATCTATAGGGTATTTCACTTTCGCGAGGGGGATAGAAGTTATTATAACAGCCCAAATTCATTTTATCCTTAATGGAACAAGATTTACAAATGACTATAGTGTCACTGCATTCTGCACAAACATGTTCCCTATTTTTTTTTGTGGACCTTGTGTCCATTTTGTGTGGACCTGAAAAGGTATAATGAGAACATTAACTGTGAAAAATGAATCCTTCACACCGCGGAAGACCTACTTCCCAAACCAGCTAGTTGAACAGTCTTCTCTCATTTAGATGCAGCAGCGGGTTTTGGCCGATTCTGCTGGAGAAAAATACGAGAAACTCTTTATTTGGAATTACGTCAGCCCCAGAAATATTTCACCGACAGATGTCAGAGCTGCTGTGCTGACATGAAGGCACATTTGTACACGGACGACATTCTTTTTTTTTCTACATGGACGACATCTTTGTGTCTCCCAGAACACAAGAAAGAAATGACATGAGGCTTCAGAAGGTGATGGGAAGCATCCAGATTTCAGGCAAAAGCGCAATAAAGTTAAATGGCAGCTTGGCCTACTTGTGATGCTCACACACACACACACACACACACACACACACACACACACACAAACACACACACACACACACACACACACACACACAC
>JAOYMR010000013.1:5867462-5878752 GCA_025802075.1 Tenebrosternarchus preto | reverse complement strand
CCACTCCCCCACCCCCCTTTAAAAAACGTTTATTTACCCCCTTATCAACAATCAGCATCAATAACCTGCTTACTTGAGATGGTCCCCGCTACAGTGAACTAACTGTATCCACGGCAACCACAGCAGCTGTCCCTCACACTGCTCTCAGTGTGTGAAGATGCAGAGAAACTGAGAGTTGTGGGCACTAAAACACAAATAGCCCACTCTGTGCACCGCGCCTATGGACATACATCTGTTGCTTCACATAATTTTTCAGTTTAGCTTTGATGCAGCACCTAGTAACACTCCAGCGACACCCCAGCAGGTAAATAAAAAGGGGATTATTATCATGTTTGCTAGTCTAATGGCATCCAGAACAAGTGAACTGAACTACCTTTGGAAACAAATATGTTCAGGACAAAAACATAAAGAACAGAAATGTGGAAAGAGACGTATCTTTCCTCACCTTCGTCAAATAGTGGAGGAAACAGGACAGAAATAACCAAAACAATATAATGTGAGATTTCTCCCTTTTATTTATTGTCAACACTGTTTTGTACAAAGAGACAGAAGAATATATCTTAGCACTTATGTTCACACATACTGTGTCTGTATTCTCAATATCTTAAGTATTGTGAAATTTCTTGTTAAATTATCGTTGTAATCTTAACACAGGTAATCTCTCTCTATACAAAAAATGGAATAAGAGAAACATTTGGTCATATTTACACAATCTGTACATTTGTCATTTTTGTGTAACATTTAAAATAAGTGTTGAAAACCGAGGAAGGAAAAGAAAGAGAATTATAAATATCAATTTTATATTAAAGACAACAAATGTATATTTTTTCTCTTAAAATTGGGTCCTTTAATTCCAATAGAGAGTAGAATTATTAGAATTCTATCCTTCATTACATGATCTCCTTTAACCTACAAAAACTTCCTAACAAAAAAGTTTCCCAAATTTCCATATCTTAGAGTCAGTTTCTCTATGTATTAAAAATTATGGAAAAGGGGTGTTTTTTATTTACAGCAAAATTCAGACATTACAGTAGACAGCCACTGCACTGTGCTCTGTGTCTCACACACTTATCAAATGTGCACGTGCGCGCGCACACATACACACACACATACACACACACACACACACACAGAGGTAATCAAGCATGAGTCCAGGCACATGTACAATAACCTGTGACATATAGTACCAGAGAGGGGATGTGACTGGCAAAGCAGGGCAAAGACTTATAGCCTACAAGTAATGATGGTGTACTCTTGTCATACAAGACCTAAATCCCTAGGACCCTATACATTAGTGAAAATGATCACAGAGACCAAAACTAAAATGTAGGCTACCACCCCACCCCCACCCCTTCATAACCATCGTTTCTTGCAATCCACCTACATTTAGCAACCGATGCTAGCCTGCTATCAAGGTGTCTCTAATGAAAAGGTGCAAGTCAAAACTGGAGTGTTAAAGGAAGGAAGGGTTTAATCTGAAGAAGAGCAAAGGCAACACCTTCCCAATCACGTACACTGAGATAGACGCACTTGCTTGTATGCTCATGCTTTCTCTCCCTCTCTCTCACACACACACACACACACACACAAACACATCTGCCCTGTACTATCATAGAGCTATGGGCAAAAACTCTCCCACTCACATGACCAGGATCGACACTGAACATTGCGGTCCACATCTGTTAACATGTTTCGTAAATAAATTTCAGCAAATGCACCAAGCTTCAAAATGGCCATCACTGAAGAACTGCAATGACTGAAGGAAAAATGCACCCCCCCCAAAAAAGTAATCCAAGCATTAAAGTAAACAATAAGAGGGCCTCCAAAAACACACTTCATGTTTTAAGAGAGAGAAACCATGCAAATAAACGCTAGGAAAGACTAAGATTTCAGATGCTTTAAATGACAAAATTAGCCCTATAAGAACACAAGAATGAAAAAAAAAAACTTCTTCCTAATTCAAGTTAGGACCCCACAATCTGGGTTTGCCCCGTGACATAAAGTAGAACTTTAGGCCAAGGATACGACTTCTGTGAACACAAACCTATATCCATTTCTCAATGGCCATATTCCAAAATGTAAAGTCACATCTTTCCCTGCTTGCATATCCACCAGCACATCTCACCGACTGCATTATGTACAACTGATCAACCTTAATGTTGTATGGCACTAACTGGTACGAATTTAGCAAAAGAAAGACGTTTTTCTGCACACGGAGGAAACACTAGACATGGTCTTTGAATTCTACGTCATCTAAAAGCAGGAATGTAAAATTAGAAAGAACGTGCATGCATGTCTCACAATATACTCACAATTTCACAAACTCTCACACAGACTTAGCAAAAAAAGTAACAAATATGGCAATAAATGTGAAGTTTTCAGTTTTTTTTTCCACAAAACCCATATTAATATACACTTCAGTTATAAACCAAATAGTATAAATATTGTGCTTAAATTGGAGATCTGTTTGGCTGATAGTATGTTTACAAAATTCAAATAAAGAAAATATATATTATTTCACACAATGAACTCATTGTGATCTACTAACACATGGAAGAAGAACTTTACTTCCGGGTCTTGTGTTCACTAATGGCTTTGTAAAAGATGGTAACCAAAAGTAAATATAACACATAACAGAATTAAGATCACTACAATGTGCACTACAATGTGTTCTCATTATCTGTGGAATTGAAAGAGCTAATTGACAGATCTGTTTCAAATAACTGACTACTTACAAAATGAGTTTTCTTTTTTTGTAAGTTTTGCCCATTTTCCAATAATACCAGACAAAATATCTTGACTACATATTAAAATAGTGATTATAAAGTGTAAACCGTCACAAAATTGCAGTGGGTCAAGAAATGGCATTTTGGCTGAGGCTGTTTAGGATTGGTAGACCTTCTGAACATAAATAATGACTTTGTCGCAAGCTTTGTTTCTACTGAAACACGTTTAGGTGGGAATAAAAAAAAAAATTCAACCATTTATGATGTAATCAGGATTCCAGAATACCCATGTCCCTACGAGACATTCAAGTTGCCATTTGCGAAAGCTTTAATAATAATAATAAATCAGTAAGAACTAAAGCTGATAACTGTAATTTTTATATTTGTTGGTATTTGCCATTTTGTAACCATGTTGCTGTGCATCTGTTTAATTCATTTCATATATAATTTAGCAAATCACAATTTTCAAAATTTACATCCTTGCCGTCTGCGCACTGTACAGTGTGAAAAAAAGAATATTTACATTAAAAACTACAAGCAGATGCTGAGACAAAGAGCTCTTTCATAATATCCCAAACAACCAACTCACTGTGGCCCAAGTGATTCCCAAAGGTTAAATTGTGAAAATGAATAAAATAAATAAAATAACATAAGAAATGAAGTGCACTGTAGAAGTAACAAACCAAGATAGTGGTTTTAATTTGCACACTATAGGCTTCCCACATACTCAGGAGATGGGGGATAAAAGAGAGGATTATCTGTTTTTTTATTTTCAGGCATTTAAAATAAAGACCCTGAAGCTAATCTCTGTATGAGACAACCAGTGCACTGTGCATTGATCTATAACACCATATGCACATCTTTTCCTGGTTTTCACTTCATTTCATTAGTTGCGTAAGAAAGGCTCTAAGACTAATGAATCCACTCAGATTTGTGTCTAGAATTTGCTAGACATTGAATATTCCATGTCAGGTGATTACATCACAATGAGGATAATTCCAGAATAATAGATGAATCACGCAATGACCAATCTGTGTGCAGTGACCAGAAAGTTGCCATGGCAATATGACCTGTATAATTAGAATTCTGGGTAAGGCACATAATGTGCAGTGTATTAATCCAATGTTCTATTGATAATGCAATGTTACAAAAATTGTAAAAACATAAGAGATCATAATAAATGTCCTTCACAACAATATCTCAAGTACAGCTAAAGTACTTTGCAAATCATGCCTTACACGTACATTTTACAGCACTCCATATCAGAAGTAAAATGAACATGAATAATTCATAGTAAAGAACCTTAAAGGAAACCAAGTTTGACTACATTTCTTCTAGCTTGGCATTGTCTCTGGCAGATAGCACATTCTGCACGGTCCTGGATTTTCACATCAGGGCAGAATGGCACAATGACGCAAGACAATGCAAGCACAATTGACAAATAAGATCAAATAAGATCAATGATCAAATCCTATGATCAAATAAGAAGCTGCAAAGTGGTGTGCTAACAAAGAATTTTAACTAGAGTACAAATATATAACAGCATATAACATCCAGAAATCAAGCCCAAACTGAACATCATAAACATTGTAATTATATCTAATATTATTGTTAACAACATTATCAATACAGTTATTGTAAGTTTTACCCTGTTTTTTTCTCAAGAGAACTTCTAACCAATCTCCATTCATGATTGTACTGTGTCTCCGTACCTAAGCTGTTTCAGACGTTTTGTTTTGGCGTTAAGGAGCAGAAAAAATGGAAGGGGTAAGAAAAAGACGAGAGGATAAAAGAGAGGGATACGTAGAGGTCTTCGACTTTCTATTCTCATCTATGAGCAGGTCCCTTTATTTACAAACTTGACCCCAAAAGCTCTCCATCTGCTTCTCTTATGCATGGATCATTTCTTCTTGTTCGCTTTCTTCCTCTTCCGTTTTGCAAACATTAAGGTACAAAGTTGATGGACACTGTCTGTTGGTTTATTCCCTTATCGCTCAATGTCTGCTGCTTCCTTCATTCGCCTTTCCATTTCTCCTTTCGCCTCACTCTCCTTCTCTCTTTGTCTCTTTCTCTCTCTCTCTCTCTGACTAATGATCAATCCTCAGACATCAGACTCGATGCTGGAGAGCTTCTCATATACATGTCCGTTACTCGAGCCGTTGAACGGTCTCTGTCCTTGCCCCATCCCTAACCCGTCCCTTGCTGACAGCAGCTTGTTGTTGCCTGCCCCCCCTCCATGATGGTTGCCGAGGGGCCCGCCCATGCACAGCTCCTTGGGGAACCGGGGTCCGACGTTGGACATGACCCCGGCAGAGGCAGAGGCCGGTAAATAGGAAGTCACCCCCATGGAGCCTCGGAAGTCAGCCCGGTTGTTGTTGAGGAGCTGTTGCTGCTGTTGCGTCTGTTGCTGCTGCGGCTGTGTCTGCTGCTTTTTGACGTAGTACGATTTGGCGCCATGTAATAGGCACTGGTCATCGCCGAAGGTTGGGATGAATGGGTTCTGGTTCACCTTATCTGGGTAGAGAGATTTAGACAAGGAGTAAGTCCCGACCCGTCGGGTACCGCCCATACCTCCTCCTCCCATCATGCCTCTATCCCTGTCCCTCATGTCTCTCTCGCCTACCGAGCGACGGTGCAACCCACCTTCACCCCCACGGAACAAGCTAAACGACGAGCCCCCACCCTTCCCCCGGTCCCCGGCGGCAAAAAACGATGACTCCCCTCCCGCGTACCGCTCGAACATCTGTGCGTAGGGGCTTGCACCTTCCATGTAGCGATCTTTGTCTTTCAGGCTCACGCTCCGGGGTGGAGGCAGCATGGAGGCACCTCCACCGCCTCCGAACCCTCCTGAGCCTCCCATCCTGCCTGCCCCTTCCTTCTGCAGGTCTACAAACGTGTCATAGGAATGCTGCCTGCGCAAGACCCTGCCCCCTGGGCCGAACCTGCGCCTTTGCACCTGGGTTTGGGCCCCTCCGCCGCCACTTCCGCCCCCTGTACCTTCCTCCACAGAGAACTTGCTCCCTATCTGATCCAGGAGGAGATGGTTGTCCTCACTGATGTCGTACAAGTTCCCCGGCTTCTTGCACGAATCACATCTCTTGCAGGTGGCCGAGCTCGGGCGGCTGGAGACTGGTCCGCTCCCCCCCCCTCCCCCACTTGATCCCCCACCGCCCCCGGCTGCTGGGTAGCCCCCTCCCACTCCTCCCCCGTGCATGCAAACAGGCTTGCCTCCTCCGCCTCCAACCCCTCCGCTGTGGCAGTTACGGCATTCCCAATCCCCTCCAGCCAACCCACCCACCCCTCCAATGTTCTTTTCCCAGCATGCATGGCCCTGCTGCCCAGGAGATCCTCCTCCTCCCATTCCACCCTTACACTCTGTCTTCTTGGATTTACCTTTCAAGAAATCGTCCACGGGGACCAAACTAGTGCACGCTCCCCCGCCACCACCACTGCCGACTACGCCTCCACATCCGCCCCCACCCAGACCCCCTCCGCCGCCCATTCCGGAAGCATCACTTAAATCCCATGGTGATGCCCCTTCCTTGGATCGGAACTGGTCCACGTAGAAGTCCCTCAGATTCTCTTTGTCACGGAACATGAACGAGGAGCAGTTGGCCCCTCTTTGGCCCTTGCGTTCCACGGGTGGCGTGGCCGAACGGTGTCCCTGTGTGACTGGGTGGTGGTGGTGGTGGTGGTGGTGGATGGTGTGGTGGGTACGCCTCCGGAAGCCCAGCTCGATCTCATCATGCTCGCGTCGGGACTTGGCGGACGCCGGCCTCTTTTTCAGGCTGTCCCGGTACTGCTTGCGCCTCTTGGCGTTGCCTTCGAGATTGCCATAGGTCACGGTGTGAGTGGAAATATCCGACACATCTGAGCGGATATTCCCATCGTCCCCTCCCGAGCCCGCCCCACCTCCCCCGCAGTACCTGTCGTGTCCCGCAATAAACCCTGAACTGGATGCCCCACCTTTGAAGGAGAATTTCCCATATAGATCGGGCAGGCCGGACTTGAAGCTCGA
Organism: Tenebrosternarchus preto; assembly: GCA_025802075.1. Lineage (NCBI taxonomy): Eukaryota > Metazoa > Chordata > Actinopteri > Gymnotiformes > Apteronotidae > Tenebrosternarchus > Tenebrosternarchus preto. The sequence goes on along the minus strand of JAOYMR010000013.1, from coordinate 5,872,008 downwards.
CTGGGTGGGATGGCCCGCAATCAGGTCAAACTTTTCCCTGTTCCTGTGTGTCAGTGACTGCCGGGGCTGGGTGGTGAAGATGGGTGCTACCCCTCCCCCTAAGCTGTCGCAATCGTACATCCCCCCCTCCAAAGAACTGGCACTCCCTAAGCTACGAGGTCGGTTAGGCAAGGGACCCGACATACCCAGAGCCAGTACGGATCCCGTACCCCCGTGGTGGTGCAGGTAATGATCCTGGTACAGGTTACTGTCCTTCAGGTGCAAGTTCCCAAAAGTCCTCTCCACATCACTTACGTAGTCGCTGAACATATTATCTTCAGGCAAATACGGTGGTGGGGGCTTGCAGTCGGCATGGCTCACCAGACTGCGCCTATGTTCGCTGATATCATAGACGGCCGAATCACGATGGCCATAGTCCAGGGCACTGTGTGGGGAGCCATTGACCCCAGGCACGGAGGTCATGTTTTTGGCAGTGCGCAGGAGACGGAGGATGTTGGAATGGGTGTTGTTCATGTTCATGGTGGCCGAAGGGGAGTTAAGACCCGACTTGTTCTCCTCGATCTGAACGCCGTGGATGCAGCTGTAGATGCCCTGTTAGAGGAACCACAGAGAGAGAAGGATGGAGAGAGAGAAAAAAAAATGTTTCAGTCTATGAATGTCTATAGCATGGTGCACACTGACAATTTCCAGGTATCAATGCCTTGTGTGTGTTCTCACACAGTTTTGGTAAGTTGTAGTATACCTCACCAATAAAACCTTTGGATTTTATTTCACTGGAACAGAATGTTCTCCAAATACTTCTGTTTTGTGATATTTAGATTTCCATTTTAAGCGACAAGGGGGTAAAGGTTCGCGCCTGACAAACACAGCGGCACTTGATGAGACTTAATACTGAAAAGGATGAAACAATGAACGATGAGTACACTGTAGCTTCATACATCAGACATGAACCCAGCACCATCTCAGCAAAGGCTGAGAGAAAACAAAAATGACAGAACACATGCTGAAGCAATGATTGATGATAGTGTTGCAGACTTTTTGTTACTGACAATTAATACTGCCAATCAATGTGATTAAAATTCAGCTGGCATCATTTGCATCTCTTTGGTCTGTCTCTTCCATACCAAGGACACATTAAGCAAATTAATTCCATTATTTAAACCTCCTCAAGATACCTAATTGCATGTCTAGTAAATGCACTTATCAATAACAATCAAATACAGTAAAGTCAGGCATGTTGGGATCTATTTTTCTGCATCCCGGTTCAAATTCCCAGTTCTGCATCCCAGTTCAAATTCTCCATCTTTTCCAAAAATAAGAAAACCAGAAATATAAAAAATGTAACAAAGAATAAGCACATAAATATCAAAATAATGAGGGACATGTTTAAGAGAATTCCCTCCCTAAAATATTCTAAAGGTTAAAGGTGGCTCTCCTGTTGTGGATGTACAGCCCTGCCAAGAGGTCACATCCCAAATGGTTTCTTGTCTTTTAAGATATTCTTTCCACCTTACCATGTCCACTCATTCTTTTGAAAGCTTCCTTTGTGTGTGTCTTATCTCCACTGCCTCCCGTCACCCAGGTCATCCTTGTCAGCTTTCTCTCGTTTATCTCCTGACCCCTTCATCTGATTGGTCTGGTACTGACATATTCCAACATCTCTGCTATCTCGTTCCCTCCTCCTCTAGTGAGTCTGCCTCTTATTTTTTTATTGCCTGTTCCTTCCCCCCCCCAAACATTGTTTTATTTCTTGGCTCTAACCTTTTTTCTCTTCCTTAAGCCACTCTTGTGGTACTTTCTGTCCCTGTTCTCCTCCTGTGATCATATTTGTTGCACAACCAAAATAACGTAACAAATTCTTTTATCTCGGTGAAAATGATTCTATTTGAGCAAAGTCAGAAAGACGATCAAAAAGCATAAAAATCATTGTTTGCCTATTCTCATACAAAATCATACTCTACTGAGGTTTATTATCTAGGTTTAATGTTTAGTGTGGCTGTACTGATGTTTGAATAAATTAATATGTATACTCAAGCAGAATAAAAGTGACCCTCAGCTAAGATGATTCCAGATCAATGAATGCTGGATGGTTGAAGCAAAGACAGGGCCGCTGGAATCAGGTTCCACACAGAATAGTTCTGCATGACTGTGCCCAGCAGGGGGGGCTTCGAACACCCCACGCTCTGCTCTGAAGCCTCCTGGTAGTGAAAGCTGGGAGGGAGGCACTCACCCTGCTGATGGAGAAGGTGATGCCAGGCTTGCCCGAACACACGCCCATGAAGCAGAAGCGCAGCTGCCAGTAGAACAGGTGCTCGGCTATGAAGGTGATGAGTGACAAGGCCATGGCTGCCCCCAGCATGTAGAAGACGCCAGCCATGTTGTCCACATCCAGCTGGCTGCTCATCACCTCGTTCTTCTCATTGTGACAGATCCCAGTTAGCCACAGTGCCTCCAGCTCCTCCATCTCACCTGCAGGGGGAGAGAGAGAGAGAGAGAGAGAGAGAGAGACGGATAGAGACAGAGAGGTATGGAGGGTGAGAGAAAGGGGTGGGAGCCAGTGAAATTAGACAAAAAAGAGAGGTGAGAAGAGAGAAATGGTAAGAAGAAAAATGAACAGAGTGAAGTACAGATGGATGGATGGATGGATGGATTAAGGAAGGAGAGAGAAAAGGCAAGAATGTTGCGATCACGAAAGAAATGATGGTGTTTGTTTTGGGTGAAGGACAGGGATTGAGAGAACGAAAAGAAAGGGGAAAAGATGAGTGTGATATTCGATACTGAGTGAAAGTGTAGCACCTCATTTTATGACAACAAATATGCTGTGTGCATTAGAAACAGTTGTTGAAAACAGTGTTTGTTTCTGAGAGAAGTTTTGCGTCATGATTCCTTCCTCTACGTTTGCATGTTAGAATTCCAATGCCACATGCGCTAAACAAGTGAAGCCCCCTGAGATGTGTAACATTAAAACATGCATTGCTCTCTGCGCATCCCCCATGGATTGGCTCTTCATTAATGATTAATTATGAGAGTCACTTGTGATTGGACTCCTGGAGCTAATGGGTGGCGACCTTAAGAGCCAGATGGTCCTGAAAGGAGTCAAAGGGGCTAGGAGCACATGCACAAGGGTCTTGATAGATGAGGGTCAAGAGCTCTGGAGTGGTTGAGCTGCTGGTTTCACACCCATTACAAAGTGGGTCTTCTTGAGTGCTTCCCAAGTCATTCTGATGCGGGCTGGAGAACTGATGCCTTTTTCGTGAGTGGCCTACTTAAAGAGCGTGACAGAGAAGATCTGAAAAGACCTACAGGCTTTTTTCCGGCCTAAGAGATAGTTCTGTCTCTGCTGCATGTTTTAGTTTCCTCTTGGAGAAGAAGAGCCGTACGGCTCTTAGAGCTGCTCCCCTTGGAGGCGCATGTGTGTATGAAGGAGAAAGAAGGCAAAAATGGAGAGAGAAGCACTTCAGCTGTGTTTGACATCACATGTGTGATGTATGTTTGTGAGTGTGTGTGTATGCATAGCACAGAAGTAGTGCACGTAACTTATGACATCATCCCTAATCCACTCGAAAGCCACTACAAGCTAGCCATGACCCATCTAACAAGGACGCTATTTCCAGTCCTGCATTCTATATAAAATTATATAATGCCTAGCGGCTACAAAATAACAATGTGTGACACACCTGAGCAAACCTATGAAAGACCTCCAAACAAGCAGCTGCCACACGGATAACCTAACTAGCGTGTGTGGCTAGCAGCACGTGTCCACACGCATGCTTGGACAGTCAATCAAAAACTGGCCTAGTAACTAGGCCAGGTCTAATTTAGGCTAGCGAGAGCAGGCTGATCCAGCTCTACTAGCCTCGATGTAGAGTGTGTGGTCAAGGATGTCGAAGGCTGTTAGCATTATTTGTGCTCACAGTGGAACAGGTGTCCTCTATGTGACTTCAGGTCAAGATTGAAGTACACTGTGTTTACTGCTCAGAAGTCAGAAGTCAGGGCTGTCAGAGACAACTCCTTGGCTCATGAAGCAGACAAAATAGGAAGCAATGGAAATGGTGTAATATAATCCGAAATCCAATTTTTACATTAAATTTTTCCTTTATTGTCTATAGGTTTGATGTTCTTTTTTAATATTTGAAGTTAGTTAGTCTTTATGAGACTATAGACATACACAGGGGATTTAAACATTGCCCTATGATTATATGGTTGTGGAAAACTTGGTTATTTAATCATGACCTATTTTTCAATCTGAAACATTCATAACAGTGCACACTTTTCTGTTACCAACATGTATAATTAATTTTAACAAGCCTGGTTTCATCAGTATACTTGTATACAACAAACACACCAACACAGGAATACATTGAGAGGCAGGTCTTATTCCTCATCATGTCCTGTTTGAGAGTGAATATGATGCCTCTGCCTTTAGGGGCTGCGATACAGGAATCTTTTAGAAGTTCTAAAATATTAACAGCCTGCTTACTGTACAAGTCCAGTTACACGCCTTCAAATCAATGTTGGTGAAATCTGTGAGATGATCTCTCACACA
>JAOYMR010000013.1:5846533-5860285 GCA_025802075.1 Tenebrosternarchus preto | reverse complement strand
GAGAGAGAGAGAGAGAGAGAGAGAGAGAGAGAGAGAGAGAGAGAGAGAGAGAGAGAGAGAGAGAGAGAGAGAAAATGTTTTTGCTGTAGGCACTAATAATAACGTATTGTGGAATCTTTGGCCATCATGAACAGATATTAAGCAGCAAGTACTCAGAAGCAAACAGCAGCCTGTGTCACACGGGGACAGATGTGATGATAATTAACCTGAATTAAAAAGAAATGAGACAAATGTTCCACATTCATTAAATTCTGAATGAGTGTATGAGTCTGCATCGTCTATTACTTGTTATCTATGAAGTCGAATTGATGAATTAAAGTGCCACATGGGCATCGCCTTGCTGTCATAGAAACTCCATTTTAGGAAATACAGTAAAGTTTTCCTGCCACGATTGGTCCGCACCAGCTGTGGCTCCGCCCTGAGACTAGCCGCTCATCATTACACCCAGATCTTCTTCATGGCCCCAACAAGACTATCCTGTTTACGTTTGGTCTTTGCAGTCTTGTGGATGGAACGTGAATTTGTGTCCTTTCCCATAGTTCCACTGTTATTTCAAGCTTACGAATTCCCATTGTTGATGTTTTCGGTTAGCTGTTTGTTTATGCGTGTGTAGTTAGGCATCTGCCTGTGCTGACCCTGCCTGTCTGTTTTCTCCACCATGCTGCAAAAATCCAACAGATTCTTTGTAAGGCCCTAATAATGCCATTCATCATATGAAGCCTACCACATATCTCCCCAATGTTACACTTGCGCTCTCTCTCTCTCTCTCTCTCTCTCTCTCAGTGCTTGTCTCCTCACCTTTTCATAAACACTGTGATACACTAACAAGCCAAAAATCATTGTATTCATGTTCTACAAACCTCACATATAAGGGAGAAAAGCTCAAAGAAAAATCAATAAACATATAAAAAAAAAGATGGCATCCACTGCTGCACTTAAGTACTACTTTAAATAAAAGGGTATCCACTGCTGCATTTTAAATCACAAGGTCTCTGGGCCTTCACAAACTTCACTGGCAGCAGCACACATCTGTGCACCAGTGCACTGCGTAATTGTCCTTAGATGGAGCACAGCAAAACATGGCGCTCGTGTCCTCTCATCTCAGATAAAGCATGCTGGTATCTATCTCAGTGTGAATACTGGAGTGGCACGTCTGAGCCACTCCAGTATTACCTTAAGGAATGGCAAAGTGTGCGCGTACCAATGGGCGCTTGAGAACAGAAAGCTCGCTGCCAGGGGACTGAGGAGTCCAATAGGCATTAAGGCAAAATGTGCTTATACAGCGAACAGACTGCAGTCTTCATCAGGCCCTTCAAATAACCGTACAGGCACATCACGGGGAAAGAGGGACATGAGAAAAAGGTCTCAGCAAAGTGAGTCTAAAATCATATTTTAAAACAAAACATGTAAGTCACCCCCCTCCAGTTGCAATGTATAGAAAAACCCACCAGACAGAATAGCTGTTTATCAAAGTGTGTCCGTACTGAAACCTCTCTCTCTCTCTCTCTCTCTCTCTCTCTCTCTCTCGCTCTCTCTCCATGATATGGGAAGGTTCTAGAACAGTTTGCTCAGATTCTTCTGTAAGCCAGCGCTCACCTCACCAACCATGCCATTCCACGTGCCGTTGATCTTCTTGCCATGCTTCCCATTGGTCACCAGGTAGAGGTCGTAGGTGAACTTGACTGACTTGGCAATCTTCTTGAGGATGTCTATACAGAAGCCCTTGCAGCAGCGCTTGATGTAAATCCCAGAATCCCCGGTTTGGTTTCTGAGATAACAAGGAAAGAAGGCACATGTGTTGAAGAAGGCTCACGTGTTGAAGAAGGCTCACGTGTTGAAGAAGGCTCACGTGTTGAAGGCAAAGGGCGAAGGACAAACATTCATGACCATGAGCAATGAGACAAGCTATTAAATCAGATTACCTTAAAAATAACAACGCTTCACAGAATGATTGCTGTTAGGACACTTAGCTGAGACTTGTGCCAAGAGTGGCTTCTGCATTAACCAGTAATGAGGTCACTTAACCAGGGCAGGCTGGGGTTAAGTGTCTTGCTTAAGGACATAGCAGTGAGTAAAGTATTTTATAAAATGGTACCGGATGCCCTTTAGCTCTATGGTTCATTGCTAACTGTGGGGCAACCTTTATCTCAAAGAACCTCAGGTAAACATCTTTCTATATATAGATATTTTATATTCAGCTCGAGAATGAAACCAAGTTGTAGTTAGAGGAACAATAATAAAACCAAGCAAGTTTATCATTCAATTACAAAATTGTTGCATATAGGAGCAGTATAGTCAGTAATGCTCGAATAACATATCTAAAGATAAATTTATAACATTTCATTTTCAAAAATCTCTACAGCTAGTGACTGAATTCAGCACTAATAATGGACATCAGTCTTTGTGAAGCATTTTGGTGTGACAACAGACGTAACACTCCGTATTCAGTTCACGGAGTCTTAGTCAAAAGCAAGGGGAAACTTAACATAGCTAATCAATATCAGTGTAACCCTGATGTGAGGTGATTGTCTGCAAATGACAAAATTATGATTGTAATCTGTTGTGTCTATTCTAGTCAGTATTAGCACAGATAGCAACAGGATCATTATACTGGAAAAAAGACAAACGATTCATTTTAAAAATTACATTAGCTGTTGTCTCAGTTCTATGGAACACAAAAGAACCTCAACTCTATTAAAGTGGCAGTAATGATCTTGCAACACAATCTTTGGCTCTCGATGACACAGTCAAGTGTGAATATGATATACCAAAAGAAGTGGAGCTGTCAATGTTGGAGTGTCTTTATACTTAACAAAACTCGTCCGAGCCAGAGCACAGCATTGAAGAACTTTGGCAAAGACAGGAGGTCAAATGGGTACCACTTTACATCACTATGAGACTTTGCCTATAAAAAGTTTATGAATAAATTAAAATTAGTTTATTAAATTATCATTAATTAGATAAAAGGGCAACAGTAACCTGATGCTTGTCGAATATTAAACCCACATATTTATCCTATCCATAATGAGCAATGAGTAAATCTAACCTCCAGCAGTCAGAAGAGTCAGTTTTGTTTATATGCATTACATAAAAGCTCTTTATTGACTTTTTTAAGTGTTTATGGCCTAATTAAAAAGCATTCATTAACTAATGTTAAGCATTCATAAACTATTTATTAGGGCAGTGTAATTGTAAAGAGGAAAAGTGGCACATGGCATTAGTCAACACTGGGGTAACAGCAAGCTCTGAGTACTCTCAAACTGAGACGTCGTTCTGTGACATCTACACTGAAAAGAATTAGAGCCTATCTAGCTGGAGAACGTAGTTAACTAGTTTATTAATTAACCCACTGTGGCCGCAATGTTGCATCAAGATGGATGTGAAACATGCACGTCAGCTGTATGCTTCTCTTCCTTCCCTTGAGTTTAGTCACTTCCTGTCCATTGTGTTCTAGCAATACTAGCTAGCTTTAGATCCAGCACTCAGGCACGGCACAAACCATCGGCACTGTTTTTGTGAATAGTGCAAAATTGTCAAGGACTGCAGAACAAAACCGTGTCTGAAATCATGTGTTTCCATACTTTACATATTTTAGTATGACTGAACTATTAGTTTGTTCACACTGCACAACTGTCATAATCTAGTACACTTGAAAGAAACTGGATGCTAAGCTAAATTCAACAAAAATCTAGCGTGCTGTAGAGGACACTTGTTCTACCACTCCAAGCCCATCATTCACCATGGAAAGGAAGAAGTGTGGCTGTCAGTGGATGAAAAAATAGAGAACACACTTGGAGCAGCTCTGGCTGCATCCACAATGTACAATTATACATTGTGCGATTAGCCTGTTTAAGATGAACTAACAGTAAATCTCCCCTCCGATACATTCAGTAGCAGAGTCATCTGACAGCCAATTAGATTACTTAATTAGTAACTAATTATTTTGTTTTATTTCCATGAATTTTCACTGGCAATTATTAAAAACAGAATCAGCAAATAATCAACAAATTTTGCTGAATAATAAATTAAATAATAAAATTAAAAAAAAAAAAATAGGTGTCAGATGCCTGTTTCTTAAGCCAAAAGGCAAAAATGGTAATTAACTGGGTGCTACGTGGTTTATAGTGACTACAGTATTTGTTCAATGGATGCTACATGGTTTACAGTGGCTACAGGTATTTGTTCAATGGGTGCTACATGGTTTACAGTGGCTACAGGTATTTGTTCAATGGGTGCTACATGGTTTACAGTGGCTACAGGTATTTGTTCAATGGGTGCTACATGGTTTATAGTGACTACAGTATTTGTTCAATGGATGCTACATGGTTTACAGTGGCTACAGGTATTTGTTCAATGGGTGCTACATGGTTTACAGTGCCTACAGTATTTGTTCAATGGGTGCTACATGGTTTACAGTGGCTACAGGTATTTGTTCCAACCATGCAGAATGGCACTCGGTTTGCTAATGAGCTGAACTCCCTATCAGGAGATGCATTCCTACTGATGCATTCTGTATTTGCAGTATGTTACCAACATAGTGATGTGGAAAAGTTAAATATTATTTAAGCCAATTTTTAAAATGTATTTATTTTACATTCGCAGAACATCCATTTTTGTTCTGAGTTTTTTTTTTTTTTTTTTTTTTTGTATTTTGTTAAATCAGCTGATCTGTCAAACAGTTGCTGTTCCACAAACCAGCAGAGCCACACCAGGACTTTGTGGATAAGGCTGCCTAGCACTGGACCATCACATTAATCACTGAACAGTGTTAGGGAAACTTAATAATGCTTTTTACTGCACGTCAGTAAAAAAAAAAAAAAAAAAGCTTTGCAACATCAAAACGAGCCCTCAGGGAAATATGGTTAGCTAAGCTACAAGCTACACGGCAGAAATATCTTGTACTCTGAAGCTACACCAGGTGTTACTGAATGAGCAACTGATAAAGGTTTGGAGGGGAAAATGACAAATGCAATATATTCATGTCATATCTACACTTTCAGGTTTATATATTCATATGTGACACAGACAGGAATATTGAAGAGGGAAAATAATTGGTTAAGAAAATTGGCACCGGGGCTCACTAATGATGTGAGGAAGAACTAATGATGTCCTTGGCTGTAGGTGCTTTATGACTGCAACATTGCAGGCTTTTTTTCTCCTGAGCTAATCACGAACTTGGTCTGTTTTTATGAAGTTTAATATCGGTATAGGATGATACTAACTCTGTGATTGGCCTGACCTCGACCTATAGCACTGACTTCATTAGCATGAGCAACCACTGTTTGTTGAGCACAAGCTCAAGGTTTTCACGGAGCCTCAAACACTTCTCAGCTGAAATGCTGAAAAATGTCGAAGACCTGCACTTCACTGCAAAAGCAGATTCACTACTTTGCATGTTTCCCAGAATTAGCCACCATGTTGCAGAGAACTGTATGAATTCAATTCTACAAACCTGCCAATAACTCAAAAATGGTTTTACGTAATGCATCATTTAGGCAAGAAACGTATAAAGGTAGCCCTACCAGAAACATACAGAAGTAGTCCTACCAGAAACATATACAGTTGTCCTTCCAGAAGTAGTCCTACCAGAAACTTCCTACCAGAAACGTATACAAAAGTAGTCCTCCCATAAACATCTTCAGAAGCAGTCCTACTAGAAACGTATGCAGAAGTAGTCCTACCAACTATAATGCAGTTATACAATGATGAGACAGAGCAGCATAAACACTTTGACCATGATATTTCCTTCTACTGCAAGGTCCAGATTTTGCGCTCATTACACCAGGGTACATTAGGACCTAAAAGCTGTTTCCAGATGGCAGCTTTTTATCATAAACATCACCATGTGGAGTAGCAGGGTGTAATTATCCCTGTTATGTGCTTCTCTAAGCCTGTTAGCGAGCGTTAGATTGTGACCACCGCCCCTCCTCCTTGAGGCAGTTTTTTTGTCTTGCGTTGCCATCATGATTTTTGACACACTACCTTTCATTGCTAAGGACGGGTGAAAGAACAACATGATGTGAGAAATTAGGTTGTAATATGCTTTTTTTTTAAGCGCATTGTATTGTCAGAGCAACTGTGTTTCATAAATGAGGAGAGATTTAGACCAAATTTAAAGAGTTTGTTAACAAGCACTGGTGACGCACCGTCAAACTGCATAGGAACAAAACTACGGACTAGTGCATAGGAACAAAACTACTGACTAGTGATTATGCTACTGTGCCATTGTGCCATGGCTGGTTTAAAAACACCATTTAATATAAATACTTTATGTTTTTAAAATAACAAATAAAAATAGTTGAAAATATATAAATATTATAAAAAATGTATTTCATTTATTTGCTCATTTATTATCCATTATATATGTGTTTTTGCCATTTTGAGCACCTCTACCTGATAAAAATTTGACTATTTCTGTAACTGACATGCAATTTGGCAATTCAGTAATCACATTCACCTCTGACAGATGACTCAAATTACTTTACAAGCTTTACTAAAGCATTTATAATGTTCCTATTATATTAAACCTTACTAAAGTTTTTACAACGTTTCTATTATATTAAACCTTGCTAGTAAGTATAAGAAATTAAATTTTTTTAAAAAGTTAGCCGAGTCTGAACTGAAAATGTCTGAGGGCGACTCTGTGTAAAACGTGTGTTTTAGTGCAGTAGGTCAATGAGCATCTCACTGGGCTTTGAGCTGCTTCCTGCAGGGCACCGTGTTCCTCATGCATGTGCCACTGAGGGGATCCACGTCCTCCACAATGACGAATGGTGCCTCCTCCAGTGTGACAATCGACAGGTGGTCGTCTTCCCTCTCTTCGGCGTCCGAGTAGAGCTCGAAGCGCGGCCACACGTGGTACTTCATGGTCAGGGAACCATTCTCCCATTTGCCCACCTGGGCAGAGGGACAGAGAGAGAGAGAGAGAGAGAGAGAGAGAGAGAGAGAGAGAGAGAGAGAGAGAGAAAGAAAAAAAAATGTTTAGTACCAGATTAACACGCTCTCAATTCGAGCAGCAGGAATTCAGGAAGTGGCAAATCACAAACAGGGACATGGCTGAATATGATACCAGTGATGTGTGATTTTGTGTACAGAGATATCAGTGACACAGAGAAACAGTAAGAGAGAGAGAGACACACTTACTCTGTCCCACTGCCTCTCCTTATCCAACAAAATAATAACCAGCTTGGGATGCATCTGATAGCCATCTTCACTGAAGGAGAGATTCCGTCCCTCGAATGTCACATTCATGAGATATCTGGGAAAAGACAGCATATAATATAAAAAAAATCAAAAATCCCTAGGCCAAATAAATTTGAAAATGAATACATAACCTATTGCATACCTTCAAAATCCCAGTTCTAATTATTCTAATTATTTACTCAGTCGTCTTGCCGAACTAAAGTTTATTATTGAAAGCCTGTCATGTAGAAATCCTATTTAAGTAATAAAACAGTATAAATGTATGCTGCTTTCAGTCTACAGGTCCCCTCTACAGTACACACAGGTCCCCTCTACAGACACTACAGAGAGGGGCGGGGAGGTTTTTACTGAGGAAGGGCCAGAGGCCATAACAGAGCAGGAGGGAGCGTGGATAATCCACCCATAACACCCCCCCTCTCCGGTCATTTGATCATTAAAATAACCTTCACTAAAGCCAGAAGAGTGATCTCGACTCCTCCGTGACGGCACTCCCCATCACCGTAAACAGCACAACACACCATGTACAAGGGAAAGATCTGGAATGATTGTGGATTAAGAGATCAACAAAGGGTCCGTGACAACAGCTTGGAGTGTTTTCTTTTCATTCAGTAAAACTGGATCTGTGGAGGACGTATGTTATTTCTGCACTGAGATGAGGTAGAGGATCCGGTGCATCACCAAAAGTGCCAGAAATAGACGTGGTTTTATTATTTTGAATCAGGGTGGTATAATCATCCCATGTACACACACACACCTTTTCTATGTGGTTCTACAGTTTGTGACAAATAACTGCTGACCCACTTTGGCTAGTGGTTGTGAATCAGTCTGTCACCAGATGTGTGTGCATGTGTAAGTGTGTGTATGCATCCTGGAGTGCTCAGACACAGATTTGCATTGGTGTGTTGGTATCACAGTGTGTGTGTGTGTGTGTGTGTGTGTGTCTGTCTGTGTGTATGTCAACAAGTTTGTGCCATTGCCAGTGAAACCTCCTCTCCATGCTCCACATCCCCCCACCACACACACACACACACACACACACACACACACACACAACCCGCTCTCAATCTGTAGGCTGCCATTGCCATGACAACGCTCAGCCGCAGAAAAACGACTCACCGCGTAAGAAATAACTATCTATTCAACATTGTAGGGGGGTGGGGGCATGAAATACAGAGAGGAATGACAGAATGGGGATCTTGTGAGTGTAGTGTGAGTGTAGTGTGAGTGTAGTGTGAGTGTAGTGTGAGTGTAGTGTGAGTGTAGCAAGATCCCTCATTTATGGCAACAGTCATAGTGACATAGCACCACCTCAAACAACAATAAGAGGTGAGTGTCAGCTTGTTACACCACCTCTACTGCACCACCTGGGTAACTAGGGTTACCTAAGCACAAAAACAATGGCAAAAGTAGAGGCCCTGGAGAGGTGAAAATGACTGCTGACCGCAGCGCATGTGTGTGTGTGTGTGTGTGTGCAAATACGTGTTATGATTGATATGCATGTATCATAATTTCAGAGAGGGCCGAGGGACTGAAGGAGAGAGAAAGGCTCGCTGGCATATGAAATGCGTTACCATGGTGCCCACAACCACAGTGATTTCCTAGCAATCTGCTGTGTTGCCATGGGAACAATAATCTCACCAGAAAGCGAGAGAGAGAGAGAGAGTTTGAGTGTCTTTCTTACCCAGATTGTTGCCCCCCTCCCGTCCATCTCTCTCCCCGTCTCCCGCTCACCCATCCCCTTTACACTTGTGAACAAGGGCATGATCCAGAAGTACCCAACAATCTTTCTCTAGAAATACAGACAGATCAATAGAGCAGCATGATAGCATGTGTTTGCTGAATGACCCTTTCACTTCACTCTGAGTTTTAGTCCCACGGCTTCCTTTCTAATGGCTGAGTTCAGTTGTTGGTTCCTAGCTCAACCACAACATATCCATGCACATTTAGCTACTATATACTTTGACTCATCATTCGTTTCCATGATTAATGTTCTCCTCATCAGTGCTGATCTGGCAGGCAACAGGACTGGTCTCCTATATTCACCAACACTTTGCTAACTTCTTACTTCTAGTTTAAGTGCAGCCTGTGAAAATGTTGTATTTATTTATGGCATATCATGTAATTGGGCATGATTTGATCCTGTTGTTTCAACTCCTCCCTTGAAGGTATACTGTGCTCTCTCTAAAACATGACCCGCATCACCATCACTGCTCCCTTTAAGGGATGGTGAAGATCTTGGGTTTTCACTGATGTATAAAAATAAAACGAACAATACCCACCAACACTGGTTCATTTGTTTTCTTTTCTCTTCTCTTGTTTTCCACGCATCATCAGCAAGAGTGCGTCACTAGTCTTGTACAGATTTAGAATGAGTTGGTTGCAATGTGCCATTGAGATATCACTGCAGTAGGCTGGCTAATCAGGATTTAGTTAGAGTTTCTGTACCAATGAAAGGAGAGATGACAGCACAGCAGTGGTGCCAGGTCCTTCTTTGGTGCTCTCAGGCCAATGTGTGTGTGTATGTGTGTGTGTGTGTGTGTGTGTGTGTTTGTGTGTGTGGCCACACAGGCCTCCCTGGGGAGACTGTTTGATGATTCCGTGGCAACCGACCGACCCCGCATGCTTTAAGCCTTCTGTAAATTATTTATTCATCTACAATTAATCTACAGATCACAAGCCACTGTAATTAAAAATACATACACCAGCACGCACACATACTCCAGAGATGGCAGGACAGACAGACAGACAGACAGACAGCCACTTCTTAGCCAGTTTTTCTTGTAGAAATCATGGTTTAAACCACTTTTAGTAGCCATTAGGGCTGTGACACAGCAATGCAGCGTCATGCTTCCTTGTGCATGGAGCTGCCAGCGTTCTAAACACGAGACAAAAGTGCACCTGGCCACGCCTGACCACGCCCAGCCACGCCCAGCCACGCCCACCCCATCACCCACCCCCTGCTGCCAGCTCACCTCACACGTGAAGGACCAAAATGATGTGCGCTCAAACGATGGCAGACCTGTCTTTACAGCTGAGCCGCCAAGTAATGCTGAGCCATAACACAGAGGTGGACATAGACAGATACACACACACACACACACACACACACACACACACACACACAGGGGATGGGACAGCAAGACAGAGGCACACAAATATACACACGGGTAAGACGTAACAGGCAGATGGAGAGAGGAGTTGAGAACAGAGCAAACACCAGTAAGACAAACACTGGGACATACAGACAAACGCACACAAAAACACAGCAGAACACTTAAGCCCCATCCAATCCTCTCATCACTCCCTCCCTCGTCTGGTCTTCACACACAGACCTGGTCTCTTCTCCCAAGACGTCCACGGATATGCCAGTCCTGACAGATCTACGAGAGTTTCATGGTGCACGTTCTCAATCGACCAAACAGAATCAGAGCACGTCAGCCCTGTTAGCTGTGCTGTACTTCATTTAAAGTTACTTATCTGCAAACTTCCACCATGATTCATGTTTAGCACATTAACAAAACTGGCATTACAATTTTTTATTACAATTGGAGACGTCATTATGGTTCCTACTATTACAGTTAAAGACAGTTATGGTTCCTATTCATACTGACAGCAGACTGAAAGGCTAAAAGACAAAATGTGAAGTAAGAAACTGAACTGCGATTAAGCAGGGAACTCATTTGTGTTTCTTATTACAATGAAGATGTACGTGACCAGCGCATCAGGAGTTACGCCACCGTAACAGGCAATCTGTACTTCACTAAAGACTTGGAATATTTAACACGATATGCACAAACCAGGAGCACCTTAACATGGCTGTGAACGGGGCTCCTCCCAAGTCGTGAGTGCGGTTGGAGCACTGTGGGGTGGGCCGGACCACTGCTATTACAGCTTCAGAAGTTGTGCCATAGCTTGTTCACATGTGCGTGTGTCACATAAGGCAGACGTGGCTACCCACAATCCCTAGTTGAGTGGTGAATATTTCAGAGGGTTTATTTCTGGAGGTGAGTGGGTGCGTACGAAGCGCACGTACGTTGTTGTGTGTTTAAGAGTACAACTTACGCTGTCTAGGTTCCACACACACACACACACACACACACACCCATCGTACCCAGCTCTCCGCCCTCCCAGACAACACCCGCCCCTCGCTCCTGCTATGACAACAATGCCTCAAACAAGCAACTCTATTTGTGCATTTAAAGAAACATGGAGAGAGTGAAAGGGAGAGAGAGAGAGAGAGAGAGAGAGAGAGGGAGAGAGAGAGAGAGGGAGAGAGAGAGAGGGGGAGAGAGAGAGGGATGGGGGAGGAACAAGAGTAAGAAATGAAAAGAGAAAGAATAAGAAAAATGAGGGATGAGAGAAAGAGAAAGAGAAGATGCTGAGGAAGCTATGAGACCAGAGCAGAAGTAAAGCAAAGGGAAAAGCAAACTAAACCAACCATATCTACCGAGAGGGAGGGAGAAAAAAGAAACGTATATATCAGAAAAGTAAAAAAAGGAAAGGGAAAGAAACAGAGAAAGTGAAGGAAGGGTTAGTGAGGAAGGGTTAGTGAGGAAGGGTTAGTGAGAAAGGGTTAGTGAGGAAGGGTTATTGAGAAAGGGTTAGTGAGGAAGGGTTAGTGAGGAAGGGTTAGTGAGGAAGGGTTAGTGAGGAAGGGTTATTGAGAAAGGGTTAGTGAGGAAGGGTTAGTGAGGAAGGGTTAGTGAGAAAGGGTTAGTGAGGAAGGGTTAGTGAGGAAGGGTTAGTGAGAAAGGGCTAGTAAGGAAGGGCTAGTGAGAAAGGGTTAGAGAGGAAGGGCTAGTGAGGAAGGGTTAAAGAGAGGAAGTGTTAGTGAGGAAAAGAGTGCTCAAGTGAGGTAGTGTGGATGCGAGCATCCCACGTCCTGCTTCCGTGCTGATCCATCTCTGTACTGGCCCCGCCGCGAGCCTATTACCGACGCGCCGCCGCATCAAACGGCCCAGCTAAGAGCCAGCGGGAAGAAGCCTAAATGCTAATTAATAATTAGCGATCAATGCTCCCTCCATGTTTGGTGTCAAATAACCAAAAACAAAGGAGACGAAGGCTGCTTGACTGAAAGGTGTTTTTTTTTTCCCCCACACCGTGATTGAAATGGTGGGTGTTTGTAAGATCACGAAAGCCAACATAATAACCAGGCAGGCTACATGCTGTCAGCATGTCAAGTGGGGAAAAAAGTGGGACCCCCCCCCCATTTCACTTGCCATCCATTATTTTACTACTCTGTTGCTTCCACAGTCATTCAAAATATTTTCAAGCTAAACATTTTATATATATCACAGCAATAATACATAAAATCATGCCGAAAATCAATAAGTCAATTATCTTATTTGTTGAGGTACAGGTGTATGTTTGTGTATGCATGAACAGTTATGCATTGATCTCATCAACGGTTTCAACAACTTGTTGTAGGCATTTGAAACCCCCGTACATCGCACTGCAGAACTTGAATTCAAAGACATCATCAAGAACATGAAGAAAAGACGAGAAGAAAAAAAAAAGACAAAAGTAGAAAAGAAAAAAAGAGAAGACAAGAGAAGAAAAGCTTTCCTGCCCCCAAGGTGTTCGATCCAGAGGTGGGTAGTTCAGCTTCAGACAGTAAAAGTCAAGCCCATGACTTGGCCCAGCCGCCCAGACTTGCTAACGAGCTCAGGCCTGCTTCTGGAATTAATTAGTGGAATTGAATGGGTGATGCAGAATCATGGCAGGGGTTTAACTTCTTGAACTTTTTTGAACTTTGCGCATTTTTGAATAAAGTTAGTGCTAAGTGCCATAGTTTTAAATGATCTTCATGAATCTGTTCCAGTCATTCAGCGAGAGTTATAACCATTTATAGATGCTTATTTCTAGATGCCTCTTCTAAGGACCTGAGTCAATGCACTTTGCTTTTTTTGTTTTTGTCAATGGCATAAAGTGGTCATAAACATTAGTTTATATTTTAATAAATAACCTGACAAAATGAAAACCATTTACAAGACAAATACAGTAATTTGTAGCACATCTTATCTTATCAGAACCTTAGCAAATCATAGTCCTGGACATCATCATTTTCAGAAATCATTCTTTCTTATGTTCACAACTTCTTACTAGGCCAGTTCTGGGGCTTCCTGTGGCCTGGCAGAATTACCAGCCAGAAATCATCACTGACACTGATCACTAGTAGATTAATCACCCACTCATGTGACTTGTTCTAAGACTTATATCCATCACTACCTGCTGTCATCTATGAAAGAGTAGCAGATTGCCTTATTGAGAGGTCCATTTCAAAATGTATTCAAGCGAATGACACTTGCAGTCTCTGCAGTTGGTGGAGCAGCGTGGGTTTGACCGTCAGCGGTACTTAATAACAGACCGTATCACTGTTATAAAATGGCAGCGTCCCAAATACAGCTAAACATGTCTTGAGTGAGGATGAAGGGAGGGAGGGAGGGAGTGAGGGAGGGAGGGAGTGAGTGAGTGAGTGAGGGAGGGAGGGAGGGAGGGAGGGAGTGAGTGAGTGAGTGAGTGAGTGAGTGAGTGAGTGAGGGAGGGAGG
>JAOYMR010000013.1:5807240-5819657 GCA_025802075.1 Tenebrosternarchus preto | reverse complement strand
AGACAAGTTAAAATGAGGCTCAGTAGTGTGTGTGACCTCCACATGCCTGTATAACCTCCCTACAACACCTGGGCATGATGAGGCGGTGGATGTTCTCCTCCGGGCCCATCAGACATCGGGCCCTCATACCACCCTCATCAAGTTCATCGAGTTCATTTCTGACGGAGAAAAATGGATATTAATGGACTGCTGGAGGTCATTTTGCAGGACTCTGGCTCTGTTTTGTGTCTTGTGTAAGTGTTCCCTTTATTTTTTTGAGTATTGTAGAATACAGAAAATAAAGCTTTGTTAGTTTAGAAGCAAAGAGGAATAAGCATGCGAGTGCTTATGTGTATATGTGCTCATGATGATTACAGTGACATCATTACAGTGACAGATGATCACCAGTGCATGGAGAAACACTCAGAAACAAACTTCTGCCTCTATTTACAATGCGACATACTGTGGGAACAGTGCTACTTCATTATTTTCCTGTGTCACCATGTGCAGAGTCTGTTCACCCTCCACCAGAGATGAGGGTCAGAATGTACCGGGCCAAAGCAGGGATTGGTCTGATGTTGCCGGACATGCTGGAACGTGCTGAACATGATGGTGCCGTTGGCGAGGCTGCCTTGGCTGGAGACAAAAGGATCACAGCGGGTGCTGGGTCAGTCTGCAGGAGGTGGAGCCTCACCCCCGAGGAAGGTGGAGTGGATGTAGGCAGCAAGACACAGAGGGTGTGGAGCACGGAGGGGCAGAGGGGTGCCGACAGGCAACGAGGAAGCGCAGGGTGACACAATATCAGATATTTCTACCATGGCATGTCAAGGCTGGGGAAGATTACCAATTCTGTTCGCTTCAGGAATTAAATACTTTTTCTTGGCAAGATATGGATAAAGTGATAGTGAGTGAGTTTTGACAGAATAAGCAAACAAAAGAGATGCATCTCTGCAAAGAGAGAGAGCCAAGGATGCTCTTTCTGCTCCACTGCTTTTATCTATTCTCTTTTACTGCTTGTGTTCTTTTCGATGGAGAGGCTGAGAATAGGATCATTAAATATCAAGTGTAAAGACAGTTTTGAAAAGAACAGCTTTACTCTCTGAATTTCTTGAGCGAAAATGTAATGCAAGGTAATTTTAGTAGTGTTTTTATTAATAAACAAAACTTTAAAAAAAAATCACATTAGTACCTTATAGTACCTTAGTAATTATAAAATAAAAACTTTGTGTTACCTTGTGTTACCTGTTTTTAATGCAAGAAACCCATTGTGAAAGGGCCAATAAGATAGATGGAAAATATGGAGGGAAGAGACCCACATTTTCAGCCACTGGTCTAAATTCGATGCAAGACTAACGCGGATGTTTTTTGTGGGCTAATCAGTCTTCTCTTGAGTCCCACTGCCTCCCCGTGCACCATTCTCCTTGGCCCAACACATCTGATCCTGCTTAAGAAGGTCTTGAGAATAAAAACTGATGAGCTGGAAGGTGTGATAAAGCTTGGAAACTGTGACTAATATGTTAGAGTTAAAAGCCCCCCCTCCCAAGTTCTCTTAGTTTAACAAGAATTTATGGGGGCTGGATTCATGTCTGTAAATGTCTATGCTACAAATTATATTAGCAAGTGTTTGAGATGTTTTTACCCAGGACAAAAGAAGGAGGAGTCTTACGTGTGGAGTTTACTGCAAGTAAACTCTACACGTGGAGAAATTAAGGAGAAAAGACTTATGGGTTACGGCACTTGGAAGAAGAACTAATGCAGCAAGACCACACAAAAGGTACAAAATCAGGGACAAGCAGTTCTGAAAAAGTTTAACTTCCCTAATGAGTTTTCCCTGTAGCTCATGGTTATAACAGAACTCATATAGCCCACTTGCATTTAAATGTGCTGTTTTTCGATAATTTTAAACATCTACATTGAAGGTAGGATGACAAGAAAAACAATTACAAGATAATTAAGAATAATGGGTAAAAACATTTATTAGAATCAAGAAGCCTTTCTTCAGGCTTAGGTAAAGGAAAACTTCATCGGAGCTTTATTTTAGCATTACCCTTATTATAACTTGGGAATTACAGTGTGGGAAGATAAAAGGATCAGCTGCTCTGAATCTGTTTGCCTGGCAGAACAGCAACTCTGTGGTGTGTTGAAATGGGCAGGAGGTCCTTCATGCACCTTAACAGTGTTGAGGTCTTTGATGCATCTTGCAGGGAGGAGTTATTGATGACAGTGCCTACAGTGGGGACAGAGCAAATCAGATCACTGGACTCTGACATTGAATTCCAGGAACTAACTACTGCTGTTCAGAAGCTTTCATAGTGGGTGCGCATCTAGTATTGATGGCCTCTTTTATAAATGCTTGGTATTTTAGGGGGAGTACTTAGAACGGATTTATATGAGGTTTTAAATGGTCCCTTAGTGATGGAAGATCATCTACCAGTACCAGAACAAGGACAGTACGACCTCTTCTTTATAAAAAAGTGTCTTTGTGCTTTTAAAAAGTTGGAGACGAGACCTTTAGTGGCATTACTGTGTCTGACAATGCTGTGAAAACATCACATATAGCAACATATACTGAAGGTACATTTGTGCGTGTTAAGCAGACTTACTGCACACTCATTCATAAAAGCATTCACACATTCATAAAATATAATGAACTGCGAGTCGATCATCTACATCAATTGACAGACACTCTCATCCAGAGCAGTGAAGATATTTATCAGTTGGAATGTACACGTGTTCTCTGGGAAGCAAATCCCTCGGTAAGTAAGTAAAGGTTTACTTGTATATTGCTTTTTAGCAGAGGAGTACAAAGCACCTTACAGATGGTGTTACTAACACCATGGCCTGCCTGCTCCACCATGTGAACTGCACAATATGCTTATTCAAGAAAAAAAAAAAACTTCTAGATCATACTTATCTATTTTAATACACTCAAGCTTTT
Source organism: Tenebrosternarchus preto (assembly GCA_025802075.1). Taxonomy (NCBI): domain Eukaryota; kingdom Metazoa; phylum Chordata; class Actinopteri; order Gymnotiformes; family Apteronotidae; genus Tenebrosternarchus; species Tenebrosternarchus preto. The sequence continues at coordinate 5,816,740 of JAOYMR010000013.1, read as the reverse complement.
GGCATAGGGTGACCCAAAAACATGCTGAACGTGATGCACTCTCTCATCTCTCTAACAGTTCATGATTCTTTGCTAACCTGCACAGCAGGATCAGCTTCCACATCACACATCTCCATCTAATGAACAGTCTCGCTTTTGCCCTCAATCTGAGAGTCGCTGACTCAATAGGCGGATTGCCACGGTAACTCCACCCCTGGCTCCGCCCCTAGATGTATACGATAAGATATTTTGGCTGAAAGGAGAGCCGCTGTTATGCAGATTGAGCCTCAGGAGCGGTCATTGCCACTACAACAGAGACAGGGGTAATGGAGCATTACCTGGATACCTGGATATGCTATTCAGGCACCTACTCACCTATGAGGAGGCTTCTTCAACATGGATATACTGGAGAAGCCGTGAGAACTTATTAAAACTCACAACTACACTATTAATCTTCAAAGCATTCAGAAACCATTATTACTAGTATCATTAGACTATAACTATTATGTGAATTATTCAATAACTGTATAGAAATTAATATGAAAGGTATGTTGTTACAGTAAGGGTAAGGATTGAGCGTATAAATCCACTAGTGGGTCCTGAGATTTCAATTATAGGACAGTGAGATTTCAATTATAGGACAAGGTCAATTACAAGATGGACCCTGAGATTTTAAATGGTCAGTTTTAGGGTGGTGGAAAAAAAATGAGGGTAAAAAAAGGTTTTCATTCACTAGGCCTTTTACAGTTGGACAGGAGGTGCTTCTAGGAACAGCAGGATTTCAGGAACAGAGAAGGAACAGTACAAGAGGTGTGTGTCGAGGACGGATGCCGTATCTTGATGGATGTGGCTTCTCTGCAAGCTGCACTATAGGGAGAAGAATAGTGGCTGCCAATAACTTGGTTGCTATGCTGGTTGCTATATCCATTCTGCAGAACAGGCTCATTGGCAGAAGAGGTCCAGAAGAGACTCATGGATATTTTATGGGTGGCTAACTCCAGAGCCAAGCTGCTGTTTTCTATACGCAGGGTGAAGGCTTGACTGTTTCGTTTAGCTGTGTTAAGACGTTTCTGGCTCTGAGCAGCACAGAGACTTTTAGAGAGGATTGTTTAGTGAGTGGACCCAGTGTGTCTGATGTGAGTGGAGGAAAAAAAGGACAGAGACAAACACCTGTTTATGATGAAGGTGAAGAAGATGGGTCCAGAGACAGGTTTGTTTGATTAGTCACAGCTTGGTCATCTGTGTTAAAGGCCAGCAGGAATCATGACCAGCTGTGCTTCTGTATTGGAGTTTCTGTTTAAAAGGCTCTCCATTCAGAGTAAAGCACGCAGCTTCTGGAAGGCTTCTGTTTTCAGCCAAGGACGGTTTCGATCAATCAACACGTGGTTTATGGGCCCTGCATGCTTCAACTGCGCCAGTGCCTTTGAAAGGGCAAGAATCACAGAAATTCAGTGGTGCGCGCGTGTGTGTGTGTGTCTGCGTGAGAATGCCACTGAGAGCCGGTGGAAGTCGATCACTGATATACAGGGAGTGTTTTTGTCGATTAATGATGATTACAGTTAGGACAGCGACAGCTAAGCTTACAACTGAACATACCTGTGCTGCTGTCTGATCTGCAATAACATGGGTAAATGTGTGTTTTGGATACACTTTTCAATACATTTTGCAGAAGCTCCCCAGCCACAATACACAAAAAGTCAAAGGTGAAAGGTGAGCAGGCATGAGTGTCTGACTTATGACCTTTATGTTATTTCTGACATGGCACTTGGTGAGAAAAAAAGAAACTATAAAATCTACTGCAGTCAACAGCGTGATGAATTCCAAACTAGAGCGGTCACATGACATAGCTTGTGTCAGTATTTTCTAAAAGTTACATTATCCACACTTTTACACCAAAGCTTCGTGTTCAGAATTACGCACTTGAGAGAGTGGACTTGAGAAGATGTGTGTTCAGTGGTGGAAAACGCTGTTTTAGCGTGGGCGAATGGTCAAAACGTACAGAAACAGGTGCATTTTCCAAATTAACCATGGTGCCGTGTATGTGATGTCAAATTCAAAAGCCGTTTTTCAGAGACTGATGTCGGTGGTCAAATATTTACGTACAACAAAGGCTTTTTGATGAAAAACAGAAGGTGAGTTAATTTGCAAGTAAAGGCATTTTCATCTCTCTTTGCCTCTTTGTCCTGCTCTCCCTCTTTCCTGTTTTATGACTGTTGTTAAATAACCCACTTTCTCTTTCTCACATCATCTACCCCTTATCCTCTTACCTCCTTATGTGAACTCCTCGTGTGTGTGTGTGTGTGTGTGTGTGAGAGAGAGAGCTCTGCCTCGCCAACATCAACGTCTGAAGCTTCTGCCTCCCTCAAATCCAAAAAAAAAACAAAACAACACTCTCACTCCTGAAAACAGACTCGTTCTCTCTCATGCTCAGTATCACCTCTTTTTTTTCTCTCTGCTCCTTTTTTCCATTCTCTCTCAGCATCCTCTTACATATATATAGAAATGTATGTGCCGTTGGTTGCCATGCCAACCGATTCAGCCCACAGAGAGAGAGAGAGAGAGAGAGAGAGAGAGAGAGAGAGAGAGTCTGTGTGTGTGTGAGAGAGAAAGAGAAAAGAGGGGGAGTGAAATAGAGGTAATTATTAGGAAAAAGACAGGGTTGAAAACACTCCTCAATCCCATCTATTTAACCACCTCCTCCTGTGCCATGTCACATCTTCTTCCTCCTCCTCCTCCTCCTCCTCTCTCTCTCTCTCCTTCTTACATTCACGTGCGTTTCTCTCACTCCCCATCTGCGTCTCCGAACTGCAGCCACTCTCTCTCTCTCTCTCTCTCTCTCTCTCTCTCTTTCTCTGCACATTTTGTGACTCCCTCTCTCTTCCCTTCCCTTCCCTTCCCTTCCTGTGCTGCTCTTCCAGTGCCTCTTTGGTGACAGCGGTTCCTAAACTCTGCTCAGGTTCGGGGCTGTTACACTCCTCCTTTTGCTCATTTAAATGTGTTGTAATTGCGTGTAAAGAAGCCTCTTTATTTCACTCCCACACATTTTGTTTTATAAGACTCCCTTCTCTTGTCTTTCTCTCCTTTTTCTCTCTCGCTCACTCTCTCACTAGTCTTGTTCTCCCCATCTCCTTCTCCCGTTGACATACTTATCTTTCTCTTTCTCTCCCTCCATCTCCTTAACCCTTTTTTTTTTTTAGCTGCAGTCATACATCCATTCAGCAGCTCTGATAGATATATTTTGGGCTTTAGAAGCAAATTGAAAAGTAAATAAATTGGCCAGCATAATGGGCTATTGTGCTCAAAAAACACAAACATTAAAAACATTTAATATCAATCCAGTGCTCTGTCTGTACAATCTGTGCAATAAACCCTGTTTCAGCATCCTCAGCACTAAATGTCAAAATAGACATTGGCTTGGTTGATATATTAAAGTTTAATTGAAACTGGCTTTTGCATCAAATATCAACCTTTTCGCAATAAAAATAGATGAGATTATTTTTTTTTAATATTATTATTTTTACAGATTATTTTTTTACAAATTCAACTAATTTATCCATCAACTAAGTTGATTTCTCGAAGCTATAGTGTGTTTGAAGAGTTCTGGGGACAAGATGAATGGGTGTTTGCTTCAGTTCAGCTGCCTCTCAAATTTAAGAAATCAAGTCGAAAGAAATCAACACTGGTTCTGAAAGGAAGAGGTTCATAAAACCTTAAGGCTTTATAGCCATGTTGGTCAATCCAATATGGTAGTACAATGGTTTCCCATTTATTATGATTAAAAATAATTTTTTTGTTTCACAAAATTTCAGTTGCCATCATATGATAAAATATAAGCATGAGTGTTTTCTGATTATGTCATTAGGAAAATAACAAGTTGCATTAATGTTTAAGCCCAATGTTTATGAGTTTTCTACAAGAGCAACGGCTAAACTTTCCAATCAAATCAAACCCCTTTAAGCACAAAGCATGTCTGTTAAGCCCAATTCATTCCTACTGTGTTCCTACACTCTTATACCTTATAATAAAGACTAGTGTGCCATTTGAAAAATTCAGACTTAATGCTAAATTAACTTGGTGAACAAGCTGAAGACAAACCCTAACTTCATCACAGTGAAATAAACTAAAAGAACCAAAGTAATTAGATAATGCATCATCTTGACACTGGCTAAGGGAGCTCACTTGACTAAGATTAACAACAAGAGATTTCTTGATGACAACGATTGCTAAATGAAAGAGCTTTACCCACTGGGTGGAACATTGCAACGGTACAGTCACCACAGAAGTAACAAAACTATTAACCCGTAACATGCTGCACCACCCATCTTATCTTTTAGGCACCAGCTCAATTTGCCATGGTGCACTGGGCTGTGCCCATTCCGTTCATTTTTCCATGCATTATTGCTAATGACATTTGCATATATGTAACTGAAGTGGGTAACACTTCCAATATGTGAAGATGTGCTGTGTTAATTCAATTATTCCATTACTAAATTCATCTTGCTTTCTCAGATGTCTTAGAGGAAATTCCACTATATTCATTCATTCATTCGTTAAATCAGGGAGAGATCAGCTTACACCACTTAGACCAATGGTCTCATTTACAGTCAGTCTCTGTAAAACACACAATATACATATTTACAATAAATAATAATATGATGATATTTCAATAATCATTAAGAAATACTAAAAAATACACCAATTGGATAATAACAGAATAATTCAGACAAACAAGGTAAAAAAGACAAGAACAAATAAATAAATAACTCTAAGAATAAATCATAATAAACCGTGCACAGCTAATCTATTAGGTCATTTAAAAGTGCTTTAAAAGTACTGAATGCACGTTAAAGTCATATATATCAGGTTATTTAAATGTATTACAGAAATTAAACAAGTTCAAATCTGTCTATGGCATGCTTCATGGTAGCAACAAAAGAAAAAATTACTTTATCATCTGCATAAAGATAAATTCATATTTTCAGTCTGCTTTCCAAGCTCTTTTATACACAATGTAAAAAGCAGTGGACCAAGCACACAGTCTTGTGGAACCCCATTAACAATATTTTATAGACTTTTCAGCCCATCAAACTGCGAGACTTACAGAAAAAACCCAGATCTTCAGAAGTAATTTTTGCTTGTCTATTACTGAGGCTATTAACTCCATCAACTTTAACTAGAACCATAAATATTTTTGGATTCAAAACCCTGTCTAATATTGTAATTATAAACAGAATACACTTTTAAAATAAAAAAAAAATACTAAGAGTTATAAAAGAAAGATCAACAAAAGACAGTTTGCAATGACAAATCAAAGGCAACATAATATTTAAACTGTTAATGCGGTGTAAAGTACAACAGTACAATGACATACTACAGAAACCCTACTATTCCAGCCAATATTTGTATGAGTGGAATATGCAGAGAGGGAAGTGCACTGAAAGTGTGATTTTTTCAATAATCACTGTAACTGGGAAAAAAATGGGTTTGTCCGCACAAAAGGAAGTTCAGTAGTTTTTAACCTTGCTCAGTGTACCCAAGTTGCAATAAGAGTTGTGGTTTTTTTTTTTCTTTTTGCTTCCTGTTTCAGAAGGACAAAACAAGTATGTTTGACTCCCACTCCAGTCGGTGGCATTTGCTAAGAGTCCTGCTGACATTTCTTTTTTCCTGCCCCAGTCTTCCTCTGTCCCAGCTTCTATTCATTCACCTGCCTTCTATAGGGGAAAATCAACAGTCTCTTACAGCTTAAGTCTTACTCCCCCTGTCTATTCCACGCTTTTTTTTCCCCATCCTTCTTTCTCTTTCTCAGCCATTCATCAAAGGTTTTTTTTATTGCAAAAGGCAGCAGTGTATTGGTAATAACTTAAGAGATGAATAGAATAATGTGAACCTATGAGCCTGCTGTATTGCTGACTTAACAGCCATGCATTCTGTCCACTCTGCACCACATTAGCTGAGATTGTTGAGCCACATGCATCTCAGACATGTTCACCTTTACCACCAGCGCGAGTGGAGGTGCGATAATGCCATGATCCAATTAAGCAATTAGCTGCGCTATTCACACAAAGTTGAGTAGAACACAGAGAAAAAGACAGAGACAGAGGGAGATATAGAGAGAGAGAGGACAGGGAGAGAAAGAGAGATACCAAAAGAGAGAAGAAGGGAGAAAGTCAGAGAGAAAAGAGAGAGCAAAGGACTAAAAAGACAGACTGACCACGACGGAGAGAGCAAAACATTTTTTCAGCAGTTGCTTTGTCAAGTGTTACTCCAAATGAAGTGTATGAAAATACAACTTGCAGTTTTAGTGATATGTTCCTCCAGATGTTCTTGAGAAACTGTTCTGGTTAGTACAGCAAGTGTAAAGAATTTCAGGATACACTGTGAAAAACTGTGGCATAAAAGGCAGCTTAAGCAATAGAGCGGACTAAGCAAGGTAAGAGCAGACATGAATGAGAGAGAAAGCTATTCGGCGCCGGGCATACCTTTGCAGCCATGATCATGGATGACCCTCCGCGGATGCCCAGGATAGGGATGTGCGTTTGGGCTGAAATGAAGTCCAGGATCTGAGCAATGGCCTCCTGGTCGGTGTCATCGCCGAACACCACACCCTGGAGCCAGTTACGGGACATGAGAGCGCAGATGCGGTTGATAATGCTCTTGGGGTCCGTCTCGTTCATGGTGACCAGTTCAACCTTCGGCGGAAGGGGCACGTGGAGGAAGTCCTCCTTCTCCAGGCCTTCAGCCAGTGTCACTTCGCTGGAGTTTCCCACCAGGATGACGGCGATGCTAAGGCCCTGAGCAAACTTGGGAGGCAGTGGAGGTACCACGGGATTGACGGGTGCCGGAGGGTAGTGGGGCGGGCCCACGATGGATGGGCCACGGACGCTGCTGCTGGCCCCGCCCCCGCCAGCAGCCCCGCCACTGCTGGCCCCTCCTCCTCGACGTGACTCGCAGGCTGGGAAGAGGAGGAGCAGCGAAAGCAAGAGGAGGGAGAAAGAGAGGGAGAGGGAAGAGAGCGGGAATCTGGGAGGTGAGGGGAGGAGGGAGGGGAAGAGAAGGGCCCAGCGTCCGGCAGAAACGGGAAAGAGGGAGAGGCGGAGGCTGACAAGCATGGCGGAGAAGTGAAGGCGCAGTCTCTGGTGGAGGACAGAGAAACAGAGAGAGAGATGGGTAGAGAGAGAGACAAGGAGAGAGAGAGACAGGGAGAGAGTTTTAAAATTAAACACTTTTCAGTCTTCTGGCCACTGCTCATTACTGGTACGTAGAAACATTTACATTTACATTTACATTTCTGGCATTTGGCAGACGCTCTTATCCAGAGCGACTTACAAAGTGCTTAGGGATAAATCAAGATTCTTCATAACATTCAGTCATGTGCACTGTCTATACGATCTACAAGTTATCAGACATCATGAAATCTAACATGAAAAAGCCTAAAGAAGTTGATTATGAAGCGCAATTACAAAGACAATGAGAACAGCCATGAGAGTGAGTCAGATAATTAAACATATTGACAGAGAAAAAGAGTGAGAGTGAGACAGGAAAGAGGGAGAGTAATAGAGAGAGAGAGAGAGAGAGAGAGAGAGAGAGAGAGAGAGAGAGAGAGAGATCGCTTGCTGTGCAGAATGAGTTGATTGATCAGGTGATATAGCTGTATAGCTCACACTCACTCAAACATGCACACACACACACACACACACACACACAAGCAATTTATTTTTAGCAATATCACTCTTTACACGTACATTTGCCGTCTCCTGTCAGAATTACACTACCCATCACTAATTCAGCCTTCTCTATCTATCCCTCTCGTTCCTGCTCTTCCTTCGTTAGTTCTCTCTCCATCTTTTTTCATCCGTTTTTGAAGTGCCTGAAGAGATCTCGTTATTGTTTACTGCTGCTCTCATTAGCACCAGTACAGGAACAAACACTTAGTCACTACCAAATGTGTGCCGGGTAATGTGTACGGGGGTTTAAAGCTCGTAAATCAAAATTGGTCACAAAAGCAAAAGGGATTTTAGGGAGGTGTGTATGTACGTGTGTGCGTGTGCGTGTGTGTGTGTGTGTGTGTGTGTGTGTGTGTATGTGCATGTCTTGTCAGTAAACCTCTTACCGACATGGTTCCTCTTGAGGAGTTGACACAGTGGCATTAAGGAAAGGAACAGGAGTCAGATGCAATAGAAGACACAAGGAGGAGCTCTGGGGAGGTGAGGGGGATGGAGAGGAGAGAGGGAGAAGGGAGGCAAGCAGAGGGATTTACTCTGAAAGAAAGGCAGCTCTTACAGGGCTAATTATTGGAGGTTTGTCAGCGCTAATTGCAGGTACACATGCTAATTATGAATGCGTTCACTTCTGTTGAGACGAACGACTGAAGAGAGGGGGGGAGGAGGGCGAGTGGGAGGAAAAGAACGCAGGAAGAGAGAAAAGGAGAGAGAAAAGAAAGGGAGAGAAAAGCTGGGGAAGAATGGAATAAGCACATGCTGTGCATGAAAGAAAAGCCTGGAGGGAGAGAAACCAAAAGAATGAGACCAAAGACAAAACGAGAAAAAAAAAAAAGAGAGAGAGAGCGCGAAAGAAACGGAGAGAACAGCGGAGAAATAAAAGACATAATAACAAGCTCCGAAGGAGACGGATGGAGCTATAATAAAAACCATAGTAAATGAAAGAAAAAAAGGAACGACAGATGCGGCAGATGGAAGGAGACAAGCGGAAGGAAAGGGAAAAGGAAAGTGCTGAAGGATGACAGAAGAAAACGAAAAGAGGCAGAAAGATGTACCGCTCACGTTTGCCTTTCAGTTTAGCAGCGCATGGTATCCATAGCAACTATTCAAATGAGCCTTCCTCCACACACACACACACACAAAGACTCACAAAGCACTACACTAATACAGCTATGCAGATTTAACAGCCTTAAATTTCCTAGTAACAAATACATACTTACATGGATCTACATGAATAAGACCTTTTGAGTAAGACTATCAGGTCATGCAGTAGCAATCCAGCATGACAACAGAGAAGAATTTAGCATCTCTGTGAAATACACACACACACACACACACACACACACACACACACACACACACAGGCAAAAACACAGAACTACTATGCATTTTTATAAAAAGCTGAAAGGTTTACATTGTCGTATGGTGTGTGATATCTTGCCAACATAAGAGAACTTTTTTAATCTTACTTTCATGAAGAATGGCCATACACTTAAAGATTTATCCTTTTAGACATCTTAGGAATAGTGCTGTCCTTCCCCTTTCACTATAACACACCTAGGGTTTTGGATATGATTAATAACTGTGTGTGTTTGCATGCTGGGTGTAGGACTTTGAGATGCGATTGTGTGTGTGCTGGGTGTAGGACTTTGAGATGTGATTGTGTGTGCGTGTGTTGGGTGTAGGACTTTGAGATGTGATTGTGTGTGCGTGTGTTGGGTGTAGGACTTTGAGATGTGATTGTGTGCATTCTGGGTGTAGAACTTTGAGATGTGCAACATCCACCCTACAACAGTGCAACAG
>JAOYMR010000013.1:5787384-5797868 GCA_025802075.1 Tenebrosternarchus preto | reverse complement strand
CCCCCCCCCCCCCCCCCCCCCCCCCCCCCCCCCCCCCCCCCCCCCCCCCCCCCCCCCCCCCCCCCCCCAACACACTTTATGATCAGATTTCATATTAAACATTCCAGTAGGATAAAACAGCATAAACCCAACCAAGAACCAGAAATTAAGCATATTAACATTAACAAGGTTGCATTTGTCCAGTTGTTAACCGGATTAAAAATACATTAAACAAATCAATCTTTTAGTGTCTCAGAGCAAATTCCCACACAACATAACAAGTGAATTACAGTCAAGCGTCATTTTACAGCTTATAGAGGCCTGTTGAAAAAAATAGCTTTACACTGCAGTAACACTAAAGGTTTTCACTTCACGCGGGTGGTTTTGCCAGAATGACTATTCGGAGAGTAAATATAGAAAGGGAGGCTAATAAAAATGGCAAAGAGGCCGTCAATAATTATATGTGCATCTGTGACTAGAAAGCCAACTGTTGTGTGTTGAACAGGTTGAACAAGAGATAATGGAGAGGGGTTGGGATGGACAACAGACAGGAAGAACAGGATGCAAGAGTGGAATCAGACGAACGGAAAGAACCTTGTCACCTCCGTTTGTCCGTTTGTTTAGTGCGTTCGCATGAGTGTATGTACGTGTGTGTGTCAATGTGCGTTTTATGTACACCAAAAGAAAAAGAACACACAGGTACACACACAGACAAACAGGTCAGACAGACACTAAACAAGTTGTTAGACCTACCTAGAGGAACTTTAAAGCGTCCAGGTAAAGAAAAGGGAGTGGAGTGAAAAGTTAAGTAGTGAATGACCAAGAGAAGGAAAAGAAAAGGTAAAAATGAATGAGAGAATGAAAACAGGAAGAATGCAAAAGATAAGTTTGTTATTTTTCAGAATTCTGTCCAACTTTGATTCAGTCCGATTTTTTTTCTCAGGAGGTCAGGATGGGTGGAGAGCGGGGTGGCCTGGGAGAATATGGAGAGGTGGGACCAATGGAGGAGAAAAGCTGGAGCGAAGTGGAAACCGAGGGCAACGGGAAACCGAGCATGTGGAGCAGATGCAAAAAAGACCCTCTCCCTTTCCTTATACACTCCGGAGCGTGTCATAGATAGACAAAATTGTACACCAGGTAGATGGAGAAATAAATCAGGAGGCAGATGATGGAGAGCGCACACAGGTGAAAGGACGACACGCCTCCCAGCACCACGATGAGAAAGAAGAAAAAAATGAAACGAAAGAAAAAAACGAATACTCCAGTGACTTCCGTTTTCTCTCTTGTCGTCCCTTTCTCTCTCCTTTAATTAAAGGGGGGAGGAACAGAGGAGGTGCTGGATGTCTCTCAGTTCATTCCTCCTGGGCTCCTCGTTGCCTGAATTCCTCCTTTGCTGTTTTTTTTTTTTTTCCTGTGTTTTTTTTTTCTCCTGTTCTTTTTTGGCTTGTTAAAAACGAGTCCTCCGTTTAGAATGGGAAATAGCCCTTTTCCATAGACACTGAGTGCGGAAGTGCACAGGGAAAACTGGTGGCAGAGGTGCTAGTGGCTGCGCTGTCTGCCTGTGAATGCCACGCTGTGAGTCTGCCTGTTCACTCTCCCTCCCTCCCTCTCTCTCTCTCAACCTCCCCTCACCGATAAAAAGTGAGGGAGTGGGAGATAGAGACAGTCAGGACAGTGAGGGACTAAAGCAGGGAAAGGGGTCCCTCTACAGGATTAGAAGGCAATAGTGAAGGGGAGGGGGGTACTGAAAGTACAGTTCTTCATAGCCAGTGTTGCAGAAACTGTGAATTGCTTTTAGAGTGTGATTCAGAGCTATTAGATCCCCCCATGGATGGGAATGAACTTTCTCCCACGCACTTCCTGATGCTCCAGCATTTAAATGATCAGGGCAGTTTTCAGTGACTCTGCATTTGCGTCTCAATGCTGTTTTCCCCCATTTTGGGGAATTAAATGCCATTTAGTTCGCATCTTACCTCATCGATGTGTCTTATCTTTGTTTTCAGGCAAGGTTATGCTCACATTGACTCTTCAGATGAGATTGTGCTTGCTGTTTGTGTTTTGGTGGGGGGTTTCGGTGTAACCATTCAGATAATCCATCTCTAATATTGATCTTTTACTCTCAAATGCTTGGACGTTTGTATTCTCAGAACACAAACACTCAGAAAAGTCAGGCATGAGGTCATTTTGGTTTGCCAAAATATATAATATTGACTTCAAGAAGATCTTATAATTCTTTCCTTTTTCACAGTCAGACAAGGTGAATGGTGTCTCTGAACTGTCAGTCAGGTCCCCGTTTTCCCGCCACCTCTTCAATCTGACAATGGTATGTTCCATGCAGGGTCTTCTCCTGCACCTCCTCTGCTTCCATGGTGACTGTGTCCTCCATCTGTCTGAGACACTCCCTCTTTAGCTTTAGTCTTTACATCACAAATAGTGTCCATTACCAGTGCATTTGAATTGTAAGTAATTGAATTTTATTTGCTTACATTATAATGTAAACCTTTATGCTGTATTATAAAAGATACTTTTTGTTCTAAATGGTAATTAGAATTTTTCTTATTATTAATTATTTTTCAAGTCTAGTTCGAGAATAACTGACATCAACAGTTCTCATTTTAGTTCTCATTTTAACCCTGGTAGAGGAACACAGTGTGAACATCTGAACAGCTTACTGACACCTAGTGGTGTAACCTTTTCATTGCAGTCTGCGTCTGCAGACGCCTCCCGGCCAAGGAGCAACTCACACAAAGCTGAAGTCGGTCTTGTCTGCAGGATGTGGGGGTGTTAGAGTTGGGAAATCCCTAAATGGTATCCCCATGTTTTAGCACTTTCCCTGCTCCAACACATCTAATTATGGCCTTTATCAGATGGATCCTAATTCACATTTAGTGCATATCAATGATGCAGCCAGGGATTAATTTTCGAGTTGAAACAGGAAAAGCCAAAATTAAATTGCAGTGTAAAATTAAACTGTGTGGTGCAGTACTAGACATGTTTATAAGACACAGTTAGACACAGTTTCATTTCTTTAATTAACCCAAGCTACATCATCAACCAACCTTGCCACATTAAAAACATGAATAATCACAGGACCCAAAATACTATTATGACAGATTCCTTTTTCCACTTTATTTCTCAGAACTGAATTTTTTTACTTATTTAGAATAAGAAGTGGTAGGTGGAGAGGCTAGTGTCCTTACTCAAGCCTTCAGACTTTAGTAATTCTGGGTGTAAATGGCTTCAGTAAATCATCTCAGCAAAACAAAACTCCTGGATCCTCTAAAGCTTAGAATTTAAATTCAGGGAGATTAGGCTTTATTCAGGAGGCAAATTATTTTTGTATGCTGACCTACAAACCGATGGTGTATAAACAAATTGAGTTTTCTGCATCACTCCTAAAAAGGATGGTACAGTCACTAATACAAGGGAAAATATTAAATGATTAAAATTTATCTTGTCCTTCCAGTGGATGGTTATATCTTCTATCCTTAAACCAGGAGCTTCTACCAGAGACGTAGCCATTCCTCCATCTCAGGGGTCACAGCCCTAAGTGAGCTATCACTACTGGGACAATCTTGGTATCAACCTTCCACATTTCATTTTTTTCACTTTCAATCTCTGCTATTTTTTTCAAATTCCATCCTTTGGATGATTCCATCACTTGGGACTGACACATCTTTTACCACTGCATTTTTTTTTTCTTTTCTGAATCTTCTCCACTATCACAGTGTCTGGTTGAATGACCACCCACATCCTTTTCTGTCTAGATCTCAAGGTCCCACAGGATCGTTTCCTTGTTGTTCTCCTCCACTTCTTGTGGTTCCTTCTGTTTGGACTTTGGGGGGGGGGGGGTCTATCTCATGTGCCTTGATATTTTCTGGTAAATGATCCCCGTCACTTGGTGGTGTCTCTCAGTGTTTGTCCTTTAAGTGCTAGATTGTCTCAAAGTTTCTGCATCTTGGGTCTTGGCTGGTGTGATTACAACCCAGCTTTGAACAACCTTGTGCTCAGTGTTTGATACGGTGCTGCTTTTCCTGCCACCTCTTCAATATGACAATGGTACTTTCCATGTGGGGTCTTTTCATACACCTCCTCTACCTGTGACTATGTCCCCTCACCTGTCTGAGACACATCCTTGAGGGCCATTGCTTGCATGTTTCTTGTCTCACCCCAACAAAGGTCATTAAAATTAGTAATACAAATATATATGTTCATGGTAGGATGACTTTGGTCAGCAATGATGTTCAGATGTTGTACAACTGAGATGACCATCACTGGATATCAGGGTCCTATTGTGTTCGACTTTAAATTCTCATGCAATTTCTGGTTGTGGACCCAACAGTTTGCTTGCCTGATTCTCTCCATTCTACTGTAGCCCCTCTGATCCACAAGCTGTTTTTGTTCACAGCATCATTAATAATCTGTCCTTTTTTTGTCGTTTCTACCCCACTCAATTATCACTGTGTTCAAAGTCACTTACGTTTCTTTGGTATTTTCTTTGGTATGAGGTCATACATTCCACTGTTCAATTGAACACTAATCATAGAAAGGTCAGTCTGCCTCAATTATACATTGCGGTCACATGATGCATGACTTCATGGAATATTACCATTTGTACATTTTTGCCTGTTTATTAGGTAAGGGAAATACCTAATAAATACATTATTCTCCAATAAAACTGGCATAATCTGTTATATTTACATATATGGAACTAAAGAAAAACAACAAAACTCTTAAACCATAAGATGAAAAGAATATAACTAGTTTCTCATACTGTACCATGACCATGTCCAAAATCTTTACTACACAGTAGGTTACAGTAGGGTCCATTGTACCCTGGTAAAAACAATGACCAAACACAAATCCAAGGCAGACAATTGTGTATTCTTTTTAAATCTTTAACTTTATTTGTAGTTCTTGAGGTGTCTGGTTACCAGACAGAACATTACAAGAGCATTAATGCTACCACTGTCTTGTGTATCTTAAGACCAGGCAATACTATGGAGCATATGTGCAATGTACCGAATCTCTTTATATTAAAAAACAAAAACAAAATCATCTTAAAAAAAGGAAACCAAAGACTTTGAATGGAACGAACAAATATCTGACCTCTCGATTCAACACTTGACTCTGTACAGTTGTACACATGGAAAGTAGCTTCAGGCACAATTTGAAAAAGTGCCAGTTTCCCCTTTTTTCTTAAAAATAATGTCAATTTGAATAGGGTAAGAATCTGTGCTATTGTAGTCCGTGTGTACACACGGCTGTGTGAATAACAAAGATATGCCAATATGAGTTTTAAATATCCTATCCAGATTCTGGGGGTAATCCCAATTTCAGAAAAGTCCTAACTAAACAGTAGTCTGATGTGTAATTAACAGTTCAGTCCTTTCCACAGTTTGGATATTACGCCAACTACACCATTTTATCCGCCAACCACGCCACACATCCAGATCAGGAAGTGCCTGAGGACGTTGGGTTGATGACATCTGTACACTGCGGCTCACAAAACGGTCCAAAGCGTCCATACACGTCTTTCGCCCTCACGGCGAAGTAGTACGTCGAGCCCGACACGAACTGCGTCAGCGTGCATGCCATGGGGAGTGGGAGTGCTTTCACCTCGCCAATCTTCTTCCACAGAGACTGTGTCGAGGTGCTGCCCCCTGCTGCCCCCTGGTGGTCCTGGTGGTAAGCGTACAGGTGGTAGCTGTCCACGGCTGCACAGTTACGGTCCGTTTCAGCCACGCACCAGGAGAGAACGATGCCATTCTGGCTCTGGACACGGGCCAGCTTCAGCTGCGGCTGCTGGGGAGGTGAGGTGTGTACAGCATCCGCAGGCAGTCGTGCTGGAGGAGTCGGCGCCAACGGTAACGGAGGAAGAGAAGCTGATGAAGAGGACCCTGGACGAGATTTGGAAGGCGAGTCCTGGAAAGATGAGGGAAAAACAAAGATGACTTGGGTACAACTCATCTCCTGAACGTACAACATTAACTGAAAACCATTTCAAGGCTACATTAATGTTTTAGAATGTTTTAAACGTACCACTGAAGGTCGATGCTGTGTCACAGAGCGACCTGCTGAGGAAAAAAAACAAAACACATTTTACGACAAATAACATGTAGATTTACGTAATTACAAAAATAATGTAGATTTAAGTAATTCAATAATTTGTATTAAAACGATTCTTAATACAAATATATGAGTTGTGATGTCCAGTGCAGTTTAACATATGATGAGAAAGAGAGAGAGAGAGAGAGAGAGAAGCCTCTTTACCACTGTAGGGCCCTTCCGGTCACATTTCTACACGAACTCTGTTTGGCACGGAGCAATTACATACTGTGCCCAGCACGGCTTTCTCAGAACATACCAGGGAGTGGGAGTGGCAGGGTGGGAGTACCTTAATGGGTGGCTTTTCAGCTACTTGAATGGTGATAAAGGATATTGCTTGAGTACCAGTATTAATTGAAAATTTACACATGACCAAATGCTACATGACAGTAACTCTGTTTAACAAAGGGACTTGCTGGACTTTTGTTTTGAACTTTTCATAGTTTCACAGGAAACTGTTTATAAATTTATTGCTGAGCAACAATTGCTATGTTTCCCTTTTATCTGGCCAGGCAGGAACTCCAATATACTGAGTGTACAATACTATTTGATATTACACACATCTGTAGGCTCACATACTAGCAGTATTTTTGTTAGTATAGTTTTGCAGAAATAAGCTTAGCTTTTTGTTTTTTTAAATAGGCTACAGCAATGTTAGTTACAGTAAACATAGAGCATAATAGCTCACAGTTGTCTATCAGTATAGAGTATGATGATAAAAACCAGGTCTTACCAGTCAGTAGTAATTAAGCACTGAATCTTAAGCTCATGTTTTGGAGGAAGAAATGATTGTTAACTGCTGCACTAAAGTTTCTCACTGTACCACTGTTACAGAAATAATTAGCTAGACAACATAACTGCAGATGAGCTTACTTAATATCACAGGGCAAAGACCCATGGGTTCATTTACCTGTCCGTACCAGTCAGTACCATTCGTTTTGGGTCAGGTTGCAGAGCTGACCTTAAGTGGGCAAAATTGCTTTGGCCACCTGTCTGTGATCACCTGTATTTCATGTTACCTGTAGCCGAAATATTTCCATACTTCTGATTTAAACTTTTAAGAACGAAAGTTTCTGGAGTCACACCACCTTCCACTACACTCTCTATACACCTGTTTTTACTGCACATCTGCTTCATAGCTGTGAGGACAGTGACATCTGAACAGAGCACCAAACAGCAGTGTGTGAGTTTTTTTAAATGCAGCGACTGTATTGTGAAGTATCCACAATAAAGTTACCATACATCGTTAATAACATGTTAAGAACGTTAATAACGTGTTCTCGTATATCGGCACAGGCCAAAACATGACAAATACGCACAATGACTGGAGTTGCTTAGTAACATAATTATGAAAAGAATCAAATACTTCCTGGTCTCCATTTCTAGGGCAACACCTGTAATATAACTTGTCTCAGTAATCCGTTTGTAACTATTCAGCCCTAAAGTGGAAAAGAAGCGAGAGAGAGAGAGACAGACAGACAGACAGACAGACAGACACTCACCAACAGTAGCGGAGCTGACTAATGGAGGGGGAGGGCCTGGGGGTCGCTGGGTAGCGGTGGCAGTAGAGGGAATGGTCGCCTTCTGCACTCCTGTCACTACAATGCACACACAGCCAGTGAATAACAAACCCATAAATAAAACCAAAATGCTGAAAACACTGAAGAGTAATCTGAGAGGGTTCAGGGCAAGAGCAGTTCTTTACCTTGCACATCATCGTCATCCTCTGTTAGGTCTATGACTGAGCCCTTGGGTCGAGCAGGCTGTGGAACCAACGGTAAACGATAAATAAACAACTTATACAGGCATTACGGTGTTAATAATGTTAAAATGAACAGTGATGTTTCAGTACAGCTTTTACACTGTTAAACTGAAACGTAACAGTGATGTTCTAGTACACAACAGGTACCTGAGCAGGTTGTTTGCCAGGAGCCGAATTAGAGGCTTGATTATCTGGGGTGAAAAGAGACTTTCCATCAATATTAGCTGACAAAACTGTATGAAAATGACAGACATTGTGATGACAGAGGTGACACTGTGTGACAGAGGTGACTCACTGTGTTTATCAAGCGCATGCTCACATATTTACCTGTCTTGGAAGTCATTGCGGATGCAGATGGTGCACCAGGCCCGCCTGCCACCGCTGCTGAACCTGTCGCCGCGGGGAGCATCGTCGCCGGGGACGATGAAGCCGTAGCCACTCCCACGACGGTGGCACACTGTGTTGGCGTGCGCGTTGATGTCACAGAAACGGCAGCGCTGGGCGAACTCACAGTCCCCGTCCCACCCTGGTACACCGCTCTGCCTAGAGACACCTGTGAGGCCGACGTTGCCAAGGATGATGTCGAAGAGGACGAAGCAACATTCGCCGCCGTCTTCTGCAGTATGAAGGCGGTTGTAGCTGTTGTGGTCTTGGGTTTGTTAATACTGTTAACTGGGGCAAGCGAGGATACGGGTATCAGGCCGACGCCCCCAGCTATCGTCCCTCCTTGCCCGTTAGCCATGGCCAGCGGTAGCTGAATCAGCAACGGCTGGATAGATACAGGCTGACTGCCTGACGTGGCCGAGCTGGTCGTCATGACACCAGTGCTGGGGCGGGTCTGCAGTAGCAGCGTCCCCGGATGGGCCTGGCCAGTCAGAGAAGTGGTGGAGGAGGCAGGGGTGGAGCTTGTGGTTGTGGAGATGATCTGAAGAATAGGAGCAGGGGCAGCCAAGGCAGAGGAGGTTGGTGTGGTCGGAGTGGACAGAGGCTTGGGCTGAGTTGGAGTAGCTAAAACAGGAAAGGAGGATACAATTATTCTCTTTTTTTATTTGGAAGCTGCCTTAAAGCTAACTCATTATATATTTTCTCAGTTTCTCAAGAAATTAAGGTTTTTTTTTTTTTTAGACTAATTCCTGTAACTTTTAGACTTTAGTGCATAGAGAGCCATACCAGTGGAACTGGTCTGACTGGGAGGTGCACTGGGCTGCCTGGGGTCCATTGTGGTTCTTACAGTTCTGTAACAAAACATCAAACATTAAAACTCTCTGAAAAACAATGAAGACAAAAAGTGAAGAAAAAAAAAATCACAGCTTTTAAAAAAAAAACAAAAACACACAGATAGCAGAAGTAGCTAGATCTCTGTTTTAGCCACAAGGGGGAGTGCTTCCCTACAGACTGCACTGAGACAAGATCACCTTTCTCATGTTAATTTAGGCCGACATTAATTAGTCGAAACTCAGAAAGAGCTCACCGTTGAGTTGTGGGGGTAGTGTTGGTTGTGGCAGTAGCCTTGTTAGCAGTGGCCTGCTACAAAGAGAAAAGACAAAATCCTGACTTTCTTTCAAAAGAACATCTTGTATACAAGTTGGTTTATTTCAGCAATTCCATTCAAAAAGTGAAACTTGTATATTTTATTCATTCATTACACACAGACTGATATATTTCAAATGTTTATTTCTGTTAATTTTGATGATTATAACTGACAACTAATGAAAATCCCAAATTCAGTGTCTCAGAAAATCAGAATATTATGTAAGACCAATACAAAAAAAAGGATTTTTATAAATGTTGGCCAACTGAAAAGTATGAACATGTACAGCACTCAATATTTAGTTGGGGCTCCTTTGGCCTGGATTACTGCAGCAATGCGGCATGGCATGGAGTCGATCAGTCTGTGGCACTGCTCATGAGAGCCCATGCTGCTCTGATAGTGGCCTTCAGCACTTCTGAATTGTTGGGTCTGGTGTGTCGCATCTTCCTCTTCACAATATCCCATAGATTTTCTTGAGGTTAAGGTCAGGCAAGTTTACTGGCCAATTAAGAACAGGGATACCATGGTCCTTAAACCAAGTACTGGCAGCTTTGGTACTGTGTGCAGGTACTAAGTCCTGTTGGAAAATGAAATCTGCATCTCCATAAAGTTGGTCAATAGCAGGAAGCATGAAGTGCTCTAAAACATCCTGGTAGACGGCTGCATTGACCTTGGACCTCAGAAAACACAATGGACCAACACCAAACCATCACTGACTGTGGAAACTTTACACTGCACCTCAAGCAACGTGGATTCTGTGCCTCTCCTCTCTTTCTCCAGACTCTGTGACCTTGATTTCCAAAGGAAATGCAAAATTTACTTTCATCAGAGAACATAACTTTGGACCACTCAGCAGCTGTCCAGTCCTTTTTGTCTTTAGCCCAGGCAAGACGCTTCTGACGCTGTCTCTTGTTCAAGAGTGGCTTGACACAAAGAATGCGACAGCTGAACGGTCTTGCATACGTCTGTGTGTGGTGGTTCTTGAAGCACTGACTCCAGCTGCAGTCCAATGTTTGTGAATCTCCCACACATTTTTGAATGGGTTTTGTTTCACAGTCCTCTCCAGGGTGTGGTTATCCCTATTGCTTGTACACTTTTTTCTAC
>JAOYMR010000013.1:5765826-5785773 GCA_025802075.1 Tenebrosternarchus preto | reverse complement strand
CCCCCCCCCCCCCCCCCCCCCCCCCCCCCCCCCCCCCCCCCCCCCCCCCCCCCCCCCCCGGGGGTGCTGCTGTAGCAACTATGTTCCTAGAAACCCAATAATGCCTCCTATGAGGTTTTTATTGTAAACAAAAGCTACTCTCCAAACCTGATTAAAATAAACAAACCTAACAAAAATATAAATGGATAAAAGAGGGGGAAACAGATAAACAAGCAAGCAGACCTTCTCCAGTTTCAGGCGGCTGCCTGCATTGGCCGTGATCTTTAGCTCCAGCTGGGCCTCCAGTTCCACACCCTCCACCCTTGCTCTCTTCCCCTCTCTCCCGTCCTTACTTCCTCCATCTTTCCGTACATCGTTACCCACTTCTGGTGAAAAGGACCTTTTCTTCCCCACAGGAATGCCGTTACCTACAGTAAAAGGGGGGGCAGCAGATGTGTTTTATTGAAGGCACGTAAGAATTCCATGAAAGATTTTTCTTTTTCCAGCAAAAACAACTCGGTCTTGGATTGTCTGCAAAAAGATTGTGTGTCATTGATAGCATAAACTCACTGTATTCCCCAAAACAACAGTGCATAGATAGAGTTAGAGATTCAGATGGGTGGGTTTTCAGCTAAGATTAGATTATTTCCAGAAAGCCTACAACAGTTAAATCGTGAAGGGCATGGCAAAAAAATCCAAAAATTCAGCTCTGCACTTAGCCTTGTAGCGACGTACTAAAATGGATCACTGCACTATAAATGGGGTGAACTGTAGCAGTGTGGCAGTGACTGCTTCAACTCTATGTGGCACCTACTTTTGAGCACCACCTGCATGTTTCAGAAACAAATATTTCTCCACTTTTTTCTCCAATTTTCTCATTACACCTGAAATGGGCACAGATTACCTGTGCCATCTCCTGCTTTACAGCCTTTCTCTGTCTCCATCTTCTCCTCTTTCTTAGCATCCATATCCATCTTCTCGCTCTTTTCTTTCATCTCATCCCGCTCCGCTTGGCCCTCATCTTCTTCACTGAGGCACAGGAAGCCCTCTTTCACCTCTGGGTCACACTCCAAACTGCCAGCCGGAGAGCCAGAGGGAGAAGAGGAGTCCTTGCTGCTTTTCTCATCCTTTTCCTCTACAGAACCGTTCTCGAGGGAAGCATCTATATCCATGACAACCAACTCCCTTCTTGACACTTGGTCCGTAGTCTTTTTCAGGTCACCCTTTTTGTTGGATGCCACGGAAGACCCACCATGTGTAGATGTACAGGTCTGGAAGGACAAAGAAAATGGATCTCACCAAGTGTACAACAAATAAATAAAATTTGCTCTAATAAATACAAAAATGCAAACCATGTTCACTGAGAATTCCACCACTGCTTAGCAACAAACTTAGTTTTGGACTACAAGATGTCATCAGGGGAGATTCTCCATTGAAAATCCTTTAGTGTGTTTGCATGATGATCACCCAGAACAATTTTGCAATGGATAAGGACAAACTATACAACTATTTTCTATGAACCATATGGGTTCCCCTGGGTTCCCATGCTCTGTGAGGGTTGGTACGATGAACTGATGGGAAGGAGCAGATACAGAAAGCTGTTTCATGTTCTACTTCTGGTAGTACCGCAACGAGAGCTTGGACTCACTTCCGTCTCGTCAGCCTTGGTTTCCTCCAGCTTTTTCTCGTTTTTCTTCTCCTTTTCTCCTTTCTTCTCCTCAGCTTTGCCCTTCTCTGACCCTCTCTTCACCGAAGGCAAGGGTGATGGATTTTGACTTTGGGCAACAGCTGGCGAGGGCGAACGCGAGAGGGAGAGAGACAGGGAAGGGAGAGGGGAAGATCCTGCCGAGGGAGAGGTAGGAGACTTTGTTCCTGTCTCTTTGCGGTGCAAGTCCTTCTCTTTCTCTTTCCCTTTCTGGACATCCTGTGTGTGCGTCCCATTCACCAGTGGCGTCTGGGGCCGTGAGGAAGAGGAGGCAGAAGAGTTGGAGGACACAGCAGCCAAAGTGCTGTGAAGTACTTCCAGCTGCTGACGGTCACTCATCTTCATTGTTTTCCGAGCCCGGAAAATCTTTTTCTGAGGCTCTTCCGGCACAGCGACTTCCATTTTTCACCTGGTTAAACTGGAAAGACAACCAGAGAAATTGGGTTAAGTTGGTTGGCTTACCATGTTAAATAGTAAAACAGAGAAACTCTTAGTAAATGCTGCATTCAAAGTTATCTTAAGTTCTTAGCAAAAATGTCTTAATTTTCTAAAATAGCTGTCCTAGACATGGTCTAAGATGTACCACTAGGTGGCACTCTGCAACCTAGATGCCACTTAGGATTGTTCTAGATACTTCTGCTGCCCTGTAAAACAATAATCTCTAGCTGCCACTGTCACAATGCCACTATCTCAGTTAAGTCCTTGAAAGGAGATATAACCTGATTGAAATACCTATGTAGATTCTACAACTGAAGAAGAGAACAACATCTCAGACAAAACAAAATAAGACAAAATAACAAAATAAGACCAAAGTAAGCCTATGATGAGATCAGATAAAGACAAAAAACTTCCTATGTCAAACTAGCATTAAAACCAAGTGGTTCCTCTATCATGCTAGAGCAAAATGCTCCTGTTTAAAAGAGAGTGGGGCTGAAAACCCAGCATTTGTCTCCTCCCCCTTTACCCTCATTGGCCTGACACACAGCCAATCAGGACAGCAGGCTACAAAGTCAGCTAGCGACACAGTGGCCATTTATGTAATGCTGTGATCTTTTAGCAAGTTCTAATTTCAAAACAAAGCTTGAACTCAAGTCTACATTTATATTTGTCTGACACTCTAACAGAGCACAAGGTGAAAAATGTGTGTCTGTCATGACCACAGTTTATAACAACGTAAAAAAAAGCTGATGGATAGCATGTCCAATGTTTTAAATAAGAAGGTGTACACAACGAAAAAATTGAAACCTCACAAAGCTGCAAAAGAGTCGCAATTTACCATATGTCTCACCTGACTGCTTTTTTTCTTTGTACCTCTGTGTTCATGGATTTGACCACAGGATTGGTCTGCACCCTAAAGAGGAGAGAAAGAGAGAAAATAATTACCATAGGTTAAAGTTCTCCTTCATGTGGAGTACCACAACTGAGACTCCTGTCCGGTCATGGTTCAAGCCTTGCCTGCCATAACACAAAGTTCCAACATATTAGCATAGCTAAGAATATCAGGAAAGTGATATTCACGGTATCTTTACTATTTTTGGTACAGTATTTTACAAGTTTTTTTTTTTTTTTTAGAGGATCTAGGAACAGACAAGCCAGAAACAATTCATTTAATCCATTTAATCCATCAAATGCTTTGGTCATGTTTACCTACTCAGCTGGAAGTATAAACATCTCTATCTTGAGCACGTGTTAAAGAAACATTGCATCTTAATTGTGCTCTTAAAATGTTACTTTCCCTCAATGCATCTCTGCACTAGCATGCGACACATACAGTCTTCTGACCGACACCACCCAGCAGCCTGAACCGGTCACGAGCTCAGCTGGTTCCCTGCATGTGCCTCAGGATCAACCCGCAGCTGCAGTGTTGCTTCTGCACTGCAGCACGGCAGCACGGGCCGGTCGGCAGGTCTGCTGCCGCTCATACAGACTGGCAGCCAAATAAAGCAATGCCTCCTCCTGCGACACATCTCACTTCCTGTCAGAATGCTCATATCCTGCCTCAAAAGTCTAGTGTCCATGACAACCTTTTATTTTGTAATATTGAAAAATTAATGGATAAGATAGACAGCATTTTACTTAACACCAAACATTGCATAACAGCTTAGAAGCCAACAAATACTATTTTGAGATTCAGGGTCAAAGCAGTCAGTAAACTGCAATCTCAGAGTTAGCTATTAGTATGTGAGCGAAATTGCATATTTGCTGAGAGGGAGAACATAGCAACTGAACACTGTAACCTGAGGACCATCAGTTAGCAAATGTAAGAGTGCATGGTAACCAAATACGCTTCAATTCTAAACACTTAAACACAGGAAAGCACATGCGTGTACAGCAATGTTTGCCTTAATGGAAAATGCATTAAATAAATATGCACAGGTTTATCTAATTCATCCTGTTTGACTTGTGACACAAAAGATCAAGAATGCCTTGGAACAAAACAAGAATTAACATCAACACTAATATTTTTCCTCCCTTATCCATTTCCTCTATTTAAGCATCACAAAAAAGTCCAACAAATAGCTGTTGGTCAGTAACAACATCCTCATTCCAGTTGTGCTGTGGTGCACCACCTCCCTCCCCTACAGCAGTACGGGAAACAAGTCCGTCTCTCACTGTAAAGACCCAAGATGGCTGCCAGGGCTTAATTCTATGCAGCTGCTAAAGCTGAATCATTCTTGACGAGACCGTTAGCTTTAGCTTACAGAGGTAACAGCAGCTTGGTAGCGGTGGTGATTTGCTTACAATTGATTTCAAAGGGAGAAATGTCCAGTTCAAGGAGATGTTTCTTTGAAATTTTGCTCCTTTCATTGCTACCATGATGCTCTGAGGTTACATAAGCTGCATATAAGGTTGTGCCGTCATTCTGATGCCCAAGTCTTCTCGTATCTTTGGTCTCTCAATCCTCACTCGTGGTTTTAACAGGTCTCAGAAGCTCTTGTAAATGGTAGCTCTAAATGCTACCAGTCCACTGATTTCCAGCACAGTTATTTTGGCTGACATATCAGAGGACCACATTTGCACAAAAGTCAAACAAAGCTTAAAAAAACACTAAACAGAACATCAAATCCATGCATCTCTTAGTGTAACTGGTCTGCGGGTGAGCCCTAAAAATATTGTTTTGCAAACCTCTAAAGTATCCTGGAATGGATGAGATACAATCGTCTTTACAGTCAGAATAACCTTCTGGACTGGGTAAAAGGTTTGTAGACAACAAATGTCTGCAATATTTAAAAAAAGAGACAAAGCAAGTAAACAAAAACATTGGTAAAACAAACACACACACAAATGTCCTCAACCAAGACCTCTTTCTCCTTCCTGTTTCACTCAGAAAAGTATAATAATCAGAAACACTTTGGCACCAATTAACGATTTTTACAGCCACCAAATAAACTCACTACATGGGTGTATGCTCTCCATACACAGCAACCCAAAACCACCGAGGAGCAAATCCATCAGACGCACACAAAAATCATCCTACTGGCTGCATGCAGACAGTAGGCTGCAATTCCCAGTGGTCCAAATGCAAGCCCCTATTTCAGTACCATGCCCCAGAGCCCAAGCTTGGCTTAGATGTTTCAAGGCCCAAGATATATTAGTCCCATCTCCAAGTATTGGAATTTAACAAATTAAATCTTATATAGTAAAGGAATAAATTACAAGTAAAGGTAATAAAACAAATTAATCACATGATTCTCTAACACACCTAACTATTCAGTATATATATTATATACTACACACACACACACACACACACACACACACACACAAATCGGGTCATCCCACTAACCACAGTTAAGAACTTTAACATCCCAAAAAGAAGAGTCAAACTAACCCTTTGCTAATCACCATGTAAATGCAGAATGTGAGTGACCACTGTAATTGATTATACATTTTAGGGTAGTGTGGAAATAACCAAAACTATTCATCAAGGAGCATGATGTACTGTGACCTGTCACCAGTGACACTACAACAATATTCAGGAATAGACATAGTGACAATGCAAAACCAACATAAAACAAACACTGCTGTATCAGATAAGAAAAAGGAAGGAAAATAACAATCACAAATCATATAACAAGATATTTGTTCCATCACTAATATATTACATAATCTGTAGGATTATGCTTAAAAATATAAATTACACAGGCTCAATCTGTGGCTTTAAAACATATTAAAGTGGGGGAGGGAGGGACCTACTAAACTAACCCTTCCCCCACTGCAGCATGGTGCCCACACACTGCAACTGCAAACAGAGTGGAAAATTACAGACACGCACGGATCATACCATTGACACAATAAAGAGGGGTGTTAGAGTGCACAACTCAAGCTCAACACAAGAGGGAGCAAGGTATGGGTCTTCCCATTATTCTTTACAGTCAAAAGGTCTTCAATTAATCAAAAAACAATCTAAAGAGCTTCTAAAACACAACTTCTATGTAAGGTTGTACCAGCAACAGGGAATGCTGTTTTTTTTTACATCAAGGTTCTCCTGCATGTGCATGAGCTACCTCTCGAAAACACATTTAAACAATCCTTGAAGCACAAGCTCCTCCCCCTTCACTGATGTAGTGATCTCACTGACTAAAGCAGGATCACCAACTAGACTTTTCAATGGCCACTGGCTGGATAAAATTCACCAAGTCCTCCCAATATCTAGCTGCGCAAAAACAAGCTAACAATGTTAATTGCGCTGCTTTGCTGCTAAAATTGTGACAAAACTAAAAAATTATTAAATATATATATTTTTTTAATCGCAAGACAGTTACGACAAAGTCGTAAGATCTAAGATCTAATAACCGTTCCAAAAAATATCCATTTCAAATACTCCAAACTATCATAACATCAAAAACCTTCAAAACTAAAATGATAGGATTCCACAGGAAAAAAAAAAGATCTCAGGAATCACTCGACTCAGTATAAAAGAATACCTAGATATATGCACTTAACCTTAGATTAACCCAGTTCTCACTCAGTAGTTAGCCATGATCTGCTGCTACAGAAAGAATGCATACAAGCTAGCTAGCTTCAGCCCTAAAGGACACAGCCCTGTAGGCACAAGACAGAGGGAACGAGAACAGGAGGGGGAGGGGAGCTAAACTAGGACTCACAAGCCTGGGGGGGAAACGCATTGTTTTTAAGGTGTTGCTTTTAACACCACAACATGCTATAGAGATAACAGTCAAACACAAAACACATTTTTGCATTAGATTTATATATACATAAATAAAATATTTTAATCTGTAACCTTTACACCAACATTCAAGCAGGCGTGAAACATTGCTCTAGAAAGGTCACCACAAAATACAAATAAAAACAACAAAAAAATGTAAAACAGGGTCTATCTATAGTTAAAAACAACATTGTGAAAAGTAGATAACCAACTAACCCCTCCCCCACTGCGGCACAAAGAGAGTGGAAAATTACAGCTAGGCACAGACCGTACCACTTTCACGAAAGAGAGGGGTATGGTGATGCACATCTCTGTCTCAACACAAGGGGGAGCAAGTCAAATCTTACTATGGGCCTGTCAATCAAAAAATTTTCATGGCAGCAACTTTACCAACCATAGGTCAGTGTGTTTCATGACCTAAATAATCTTGAGCAGCGTCATCCGGCTATGAGCACAAGCTGCAGTGCCACTTCAAACCCCTCTCAAGCACACTGAACATCCAGTGAAACATCTGAGTATTAGCAGAGGCCCAGCACTGTGCTGAAGCAGACCTCTCTGCTGTAGTCGTGTACAAATTCAGTGATGACATCACATTCTGCTCCTGTGATTGGCTGCACATCAGGTGAGTGCCACTCCTGCACCAATAAATGCTTT
Source organism: Tenebrosternarchus preto (assembly GCA_025802075.1). Taxonomy (NCBI): domain Eukaryota; kingdom Metazoa; phylum Chordata; class Actinopteri; order Gymnotiformes; family Apteronotidae; genus Tenebrosternarchus; species Tenebrosternarchus preto. The sequence goes on along the minus strand of JAOYMR010000013.1, from coordinate 5,778,265 downwards.
GGAGCCTGTAGTACTTTCTCCATGAGCAAAATCATTCTCCTGTGTGTGTGTGTGTGTGTGTGTGTGTTGCCACAATGCTATTGGTGTTTTCACCATGGTTTTCCCTACAAGGCTCATCAACATACCCAGCTATTGTGTAGCATCCATAACCGCCAGCTGTACTACTCATATTTCCTACATGTTCAAACATTTTCCACTTGTCCAAACAAGTGGGAATACAGGGTTAAATTTCCTTGCCCAAGCGTCCAACTAATTCAAAAATGATTCAGAATGACAAGTAAATATTTCCCCCTTTAGAAAGTCATTTCAAGATGACTCTCAGTGTGGCACAACCGATGTGCCTCTCACAACAAGATGTCATACAAAAAAAAGCGTCCAAGACAATGATCAGAAAAGCCAGTAACTCCAAAGAAAAAAGAAAAGCTGCCTCCAAAGGGCCTGCAAAAACTACGCCATTTGCCACAACCTCTGCCACAAACTAGTGTAGTCCAGCTGTTGCAAGGCCCTGTAGGCTAAAGAATATGATCTTCAGGAATGCTGATGTCCCCTGCCAAATTCTAATTTACTGAATTATAAAGTCACCTAACTTGGTAGCAGTGAATTCCCTGAGAACGTATTAAGCAACCAGAAATGTTTTTGAAAACTCGGAAATTACCACCTCTCAGACACTGTATTAGACTCATTTCCTGAATCCACTATAGAGTTTAAACTACCAGTACTATTACAAGACTAAATACAGTTGGGGCACAAAGCTAAAAAAAAATACAAGACAACATATTAAAAATAAACAAACTAGACCAAACAAAACAAGAAAACCCAGAAAAACAAACCTTTTTCAACCCACAGGTGACCGTCTATTGTTCTATAATGAAACAAAGAACAGAATGGTCTCCACCTTAAACGCATTGAATCTCCACCTTTTCTGAGAACCTCCACCTCAAATCTCCACCTCCTGAGGACACATCCTCTATAGACACATCCTGTACTTCGAATTTCCACCTCATGCGAGGGGACATCCTCCAACTCAAATATCCACTTCTTCTGAGGCATTATTCTCCACCTTGAATCTGCACCTCTTCTAAGGAGATAATCTTCCGCCTTAAATTTTAGATGGCCCAGTCAAAATGTAGCCATCCAATTTAAGTTTGATGTCAATGTTTTGTGGTGAATAAGCAGTTTTCCTTCAGAAGTTGACAATCCCATTTATTTTAGCCATCATGAATCTATTAAATATAAAAATAAAATAAAAAAATTAACAACAACAAAACGTGACTAAATTAACTTGCTTTAAAACTTGTTGTACATTAACATATTACATTAACTAAAAAATATTTAACATGACAAATATGGTAAATGGGGAAAAAACCTGACTCCTCCCTTACACCACGTTACATAGGGACCAAACTGCATGAACAACATAGGACTAACTTCTCAAGATTAAGCAGGTATAAAGAAACATACAGTAATGTAGAAACATTACAAGAACGAACAAAACCAAAATCTTTTTAGTATTTTTGAAAGAATGTAGGCCTTGTTTACAGTAATATTGCATAACTGTCTAAATATTCTTCATCAAATTAACAATTCTTGTCCCGGAATTAACAGCTCAACATGTCTTGGCTTCTGCTATTCATGAGAGCATGATTTACAACATCCTTCCAAGAGTCTTGTAAGCAAGCTTATCAACTTATCTACAAATTTTTGTCCATAAGTAGACAAGTGGTTCCAAGTCGGCCTCTCTTGTTGTATACAAAAATTGTGTTTCAATATAAATAAACTCATGCTCCAGCCTCCTCTCTAGGTTTCGTAAATCACAGTAAAACTGACATGTTCCTTTGATATTATAATGTTTAGGGTAAATCTCATTAATTTAATATCAAATACTTTTGTAAACAGGGACTTCAAAATGAACCGCACTGACTGACCCTTATGGATCCAAAACTGTTTTATAGGAAATACAACATTTCCAGACTATTCGTTCTCTCCCAAGAAGACAAGTGATTCCAAATGACAAACACTATGGTCCTCATTACCTGATTTCTGCGATCCTGGAAACTCAAAGACAAAGAATGTTCATTCATCAAGAAGAGCCTCACACCACCACATGTCAGATGAAAGAAAAAAAAAAAAGCACCACAACCTCAACCTGACTTCAGGCCTGGGCTGTATGTGTCTAGTAAACAGCAAGACAGCTGCAACAATTAAAATGACTGCTCAGGTGTGTTCTTTATTGTTTAAGCAATCTTATGTAAAAACGGGTGAAGCACATCAACACTAGTTCCCAAGCTTTCCTGTTCTGAAGTGTAATATGACCAAAAACCCAATTCGAGCTAAAAGCATTAAGCAAGTTGGGTTCCATTTAGCATAATCACTATCAAACGTGAGTAACAGTGCATCAAAAAACCTACAGAAAACTGTTGCGCAAACCTGTTTTTAAACAAGAAGTTTTAATTTGTTGAACTTGTTTGAACTTAAAAAGTAGTAGATAAATCCTCCCACAAAAACACAAACGTCCTTCCAAAGACAATATTCTGAAATTTTGCTACTGGTAATCTATACCAGTAATCTTAAAAGTATCGTGCAAAGAGCTGAATATTTACACACATATATAACACCTACAAAATGTGAAAAATTATTTTTCCTTGCTCACTTGTAAGACCATAATCAGTTCAAAGGGAAAGAATGCATGTGAGGTAGCAAGCCTGGTTTCTCTAGTCCAAAGAGCACACCACATGTAGACAGGAGCGAGAGTGCAAGAGAGAGACAGAGGAAGAACCAGAGAAAGGGGGGGAGGGGAACTTGGCTATAACTCTACCATGTGATTCAGGGTGTTGAACAGTGACAACAGAACACGCTGTAGCAACACCCATACAGGCCTAATCCAAAAGCTAGCACCATATACGCTACAGTGTCACAAAACGGATCCACACACAAGATCTAGCCAAGAAAACTTGGATCAATCAAATCAAACTAATTTCAAACTGCAAATTCAAAAGAGTAATACGTTAAAACAGGACTCAAAAACAACGATGTCCTGCAAAACCAACAAAAAACAACAACAACAACAACAAATACACCATTTTTGAAAGACGAAAAAAAGAAGGGTGGAAAAACAACCGTGCAAAAGGCAGAACACTAATCCCTTCAGACTAACCCCTCCCCCACCACAGCACAGTATGCACACTGCAAACAGGGTGTAAAATTACAGCCACACACGGAGCATACCATTTTCAAAAACAGCAGGGGTGTTAAGACGTACACCTCACGCTCAACACAAGATGGCACAAGACTGAAAACTCTCACACAAGACTAAACTTTCAACAACAAAAAATTGAAACACCACAACAGAATGCACCCCCAGCAATGACGAAAAAAAGAGTCCAGGCCAGCCAAAAAAAAAAAAAAAAACCCCAAAGCATAAAACCTCATTTGTCCTCACAAAACCCTGCATAACAATACTGAAGAGGTGTGAAGTAAAATGACTTCTAAATATTCAACGCTACTTTCGTGCTAAGCAACCCTGTGACACCCCATCAGAAGGTAAAGGAACTATAACAGCAAAACATAAAACTGAACTCCTAATCTTATGTGGCTACTACACCATGCCATCTTGTTTAGTTGCCACATAATGAAGAAAGAAAAAGACAGAGTACTAAAAAAAATAAAATGTAATTATCAGAGAGATAAAAAGAAAAAAGAAAAAAAAAAACACCATCCAAAAAATAGTGCGGCTGCCCCTCCCCTCCCCAGACAACATAAATCTAAAATGTAAACCTGTGTAAGCTTCAGATGTAGGCCTTGAACATCATTTGCGAGAGAGAGAGAGAGAGAATGCGAGTTCGTCTACCCTTTCTCTCGCTCAATATATAGGCGAGAGAGAAAGAGAGAGAGAAACAAGGGGGAGGGAAATTCTGCTAGGACTCTACCATGTTGGCTGACGGGTGGAGCACATTTTTTATGGTCCTGCCAGCAACACCAGATCACAGTGTCTAAACACTCATACAGGTCAATCTCACCATCCTAATGCCAATTCAAGTTGCATGGCTACACAAAATATTTGTCTCTCAAAACAATGCATCCTGAGCACATCGAAATAAAAATGAAAAAAGATTAGAATCTACATATTCTAAAAGGTCATTTAAAATGTTTAAGAAAATGTCAACTAAATCACCAATGCCTATAACCAAACCGCCTCATTTGCCACTAAAAAGAAAAAACAACAACACATGATAAAAGGGGGAAACTGTCCCCTCCCCCACTGCAGCAAATTGCAGTGAGCAAACAGGATGGAAAATTACTGCTCCTTGCAGATCATACCATTTTCACAAAACATGGGGTGAAAGGATGCACCACTCCAACCTAACCCTAGGGGGAGCAAGACAAATCCATCTATTTATCATCTAGAGGACAAAACGCACCTAAATAATAAATCAAGGGGTCAACATAAACCGGTGCACATATTTACAAATGTAATTGTTTTTATTAGCTCTAATTTGTATCACAGTAAAGAAGGAGTGCACAACAAAGAAGGCCAGAGTAGAGTTCTCTCTCAAACTAATGAACCAACTCATCGGTTAATTGCCAGGTTTAGTAGGTGTGTTAGTGCAGGTAAATCACCACACTGTGTTGGTCTCTGGCTGCTCTAGAGCATGTAGCAAAAGAGGTCACAGTGTTTACTACCCTCACATAGATACCGCTTCTGGACTTCAACTTCTGCATCAGAGACCACAGGTGATCACAAACATACACACCATTATTAAAAGCCGTTTTCTACAGTCAGTTGGATGCAGTATTAGTCTAACAATCTTGGCAATGCAGCTTTCATGAAGTTAAAGGGGGACTAATAAATAAATTTGATAACACTATTTTTTTTTTTTAAGACAAAAGGCCTCCATACTTCACATAATTTCGTTGTGAGAACCCCAAGTTTTCAAATGTAGAACGAATAGTAAGAATCCAGTGCTTGTTGGAAAGTGCAGCATGTCCTTGAGAGGTGGCAGCTTGTTGATGTCCTGACTGGTGAGAAACTGATCCCTCCTGGTGGACTTCCTTTGCTCTCGTTCTCTCCCCATTGTATGACCTGAATTTAATCGGTATGAAATTTTCTGTATCATCCTAAACGACTGGAAGGTTTGCATTGTGAGATGAATCATTTAAATTGTACCTACACTAGTGCCTAGAACTTGATGAGAAAGCTACATTTTAAAATACTCTAGAGACCTTAGTCTACATTTTAAAGGATATTTTTAATCATTTATTAGATATTGTAACATTTGAAGAAAATGGAAACTTACATATTACAGTTTTAATTTTAGGTAACCTGAAATCCAGCTAGTATCAGAATTACGTTTCTTGTCTCATATTCATGACTGATTTTACTGTCAGTAAACAATTGTAGTTGCTGAATTATTCTGTGTTTAGCACAAATTTATTCATATAACTACCTGACATTTCGTTAAAGAGCAAATTACATTTGTTCTTATTTTAGTATTTTTTAATATGTAAAAATGTACGTAATTAAATAATTTTAGTTTCTTTGGAAAAAATTGTAAAAGTCTCTCGAAGTCACGGTAAAGAATACTAGGGCAGGGGAGAGAGAACATGTAACAAATACACTGATAAAAAAAAAACTAAACTGCACAAGCATGGCGTGGTTCAGTACTACTGAACTTAGTGTACTAAGATAGGTTCAGCACCTGCAGTTTCCAAGCAGGTAAGTTAGCTGCTATGCAAGAGTCAGTCTCCCTAGAAAGGGAAAAATGCCCCTCAGAAGAGTGAGATGGAGCTTCCCTACAGATACACCAGGTCAGATAAGTGAGGTATATGGGAGATGAGGGAAAACCTCATTTAGGCCCTCACACTTGCCAACCAGACTACATCCTTTTCTTTGGCATCACATAATTCCACACACACACATACACACACACACACACATTATATATAAATATATATATATAAATTAACAGTGTAGTCACAGTTCAAACAGTGTAGTTACCTGCTTTTCACAAACGTTTTTCAATAGAATCAGTATTACAGCGTTACTCTAGTAAGATTGTTGCTTTTTAGGAGCTACTGTCACCCATTGAATCATATCAACGCATGCCAATACTGAAGAGCAAAAAAAAAATAATAAAAGAGCCAATTAGAAAACTCCACTTGAAGCAGGCTTCCTACATGACACATGAATCACATGAACTGAGTCACATAAGACCAAGTGAATCTCAGTCGCTCTCTCAACAAGTTCAAAAACGCACTCCTCATAATGGTAAACACAATATGGTCCCTTTATTCAGGGTCCATTTAATTCACATTTCTCACAATGGTGAACACAATCTGGTCCCTTTAATTCACATCTTTGTCCGTTTTCGTCTTCATTGCCTTTTGTGCATTTCTAATTAAAACATGGAGCAACTCCCGTTTCATCTTCATTTATAACCTTTGTGGACATTTACTACATAAGGCAACTTTACATGCACATATAAATTTCATTATTAGCGCCAAGCTAATTTGATCATTGCCTAGGATCATGGACCTTGTAAAATTAATGCAAATAAGATGTGAACACGGGAATAACTACATTATATAATGGGCATTCTGTGCTTTATGCTATCATTTTAAAATAAATTTCTGACGGCAGGTTGTCTTTACTGTCTTAACAATCCAAGTATTTGTTGTTAGAATTGCAGAAATCCAATGTGCTCAAAGAAGAAAATGTCTCGATTAAAAGGTGGAGCTTTAAACTCTAAATAAACAATGATCTTCAAAAGTAGGTCATCAGGATGAAACCATGAAGGCAAAGAATGACTAGCTCATCTTTAGCCAGAGGAGAGTCTGAAGAACAGTAACAAAAAACAAGCAAACAAAAATCAAACAAACAAAAAAATAAACCTGATTAATAAATTTGATTTCAGGTCTATACCAAGTGTTATAGGGATGGGGGTGGGGTGGATTTCAGGTCTATACCAAGTGTTATGGGGATGGGGGTGGATGGGTTGTTTATTTGCAGGATTAAATATCCTTTCCTAATGTGTAATTGAATGATAAATTCAACAACACAATTCATTCAACACATACCTTCAACATTCATGAGATTACACAAAGTAACCCTGTCTTACTCTCTCTTTGAAGAGACAGAGATCGAGTGTACCATTTTTCAAATTCAGCAGTATGCTTACAATATCTCATACTGTTAATACCAGATTGAGATACTATAAAATATGATCTGAAAAAAAGATTTTACACACTATCTGAAATTTTTTTTTTTTTAAAAACTGTTGTCGAACAGAAAATTCTACTAATGCTCTACAGTGCACTCATCTACTTTAAAACCTGCCACACAGATTTAAATGGAATGACTGCAGGCAAACAAATCGAGCCAAGCATCCAAGCCTGAGCAAGACAAGTATACCTGCACAGTGAAGATGAGGCATGAGCATTAGGGTCCATGTTATTCAGCTGATGTTGAGCTTCTCACCATACTTGTCTTCCTTTTCTCTTTTACTCTCTGTGTTTTTTGGCCTCTGTTTCAAAACTGAAACAGAGTTTATACGAGTTCAATCCTATTGCCAACTATAACATACTCTGACATTTACAATAGCCATGTGAATTTTTTATTAGCTTGGACAATTATAATTTCAATATTTTGACTTTTACAACATCAAAGATGTGCAGACAGTGACAGTAAGAAATGGACCAGAGTGACACTCCTATTTGGCACTAATCCAGATTAATCGAATGATTTTCTGAATGTTTCTTTAATGCAATGGCTTCTAGGAAAGTACAGGATCTTGCAAGTGGAGGGGATGACGACAAAATCTGGTGTAGCATTCAAATAAACAAGAACAAACCCTTTTCCAGTAGCTGTACTGCAAATTTGAGGGGGGGTTTTTTTATGAAAGTTTTAGAGGGAACAGAATGCAAGACCTTGTAGGAGACATTTTGGAAGTATGAAATTACTTCATCAAATTCTCAGCTCTTTAAGGATATCAGGAAGCGAATTTCGAGTTGCAGCTTTATGCAGTCATTTATACTGTAAAAGGACAAGGTATTTTTAAGGTACGACATGACTGTCAAAGATTCTGGCTCACCTTTATGTGTGCCTTAGTCTTTTTAATCATAATCAACCCAAAACAAGGATAAAAAAAACAAGCTCCTGTATTAATGTTGGAAGAAAGAAACTGAGGGCCTGATCCTATTAAAGACCGCTCCTCTACTACTACCCTCAAGACAGATACCATTTAAATGTTACTCCTCTATTCCATGAGCACCTAATCCACGAGTTCCATTTTTTAACTGGGCTTAAGAAAGTGTCTCATGCAGAACACATACAAATAATTACTACAACAAATAGCTTCTCAAAGACTAATTAAAAATGTCAGATGGATAACTAAAACACAGTGCATTCTAAATTAATATGAAGGATGTAGCACTGCCTGCTAGCATTCTCACTATATAAAGAGAGATTTAACATGAGGTTTCTTTAAGAGTCCCTCTTACTGCATATGAGTAATTTTTGGTGCAATGACTCAAAATGGCCACTGGCTTAATAAGAGCCTCAGAAGCTGCTTTGAACAAACAAGCAGATGGCATAAAGGGAAAATCCCCAGTGTTTTGATTTGATTTCATTCTTTTTCCCAACGTGTCTCTAATCAGCTTCTGGTTTCTTTCCTGAATTCTTGCGCAAGGGTCCAATTTTCAGTAGTGCAGCAAAATTTGTTTATTTCCACATCTATTTCACGTTTGCCCTCAGAATTAATGTTGTCTTACAATTCTTATTTCTGTCCACCACTGTGAGGAGGGAAGGAAAGTAGGCTCTTCTTGCTATAGGGAGGACATTATGATCAAGTTTAACAGCCAAGACCTAAAGCTAATCTGATCCTGAATCCTGGTTGGCTCGTGGTCTTCCTGTGTATTCTCTGGATCATGTAAGGGAAGACACGAGGGATGAATGAGGCCCAGAGATTCCTATGGAAGTCATTGTGTGATCCCGCAAGAGTGCCCTGGCTTCAGTGGTTCAGTCCTCTTTAGGGGTCTATGAGGCAACTGTGTGTGTGTGTGTGTGTGTGTGTGTGCGCATGCTTCCCACAGGACAAGGAACACACAACAAAGATATTTCTTGCACAGTTGATGCTCCATGAATGTAAACTCCAGAAGTCCATTATTACCTTATTTACAAATGGTTGTTGGTATGCTTAAACTCAGCTAAGACCTCGTCTGAACCACCATTTCCTTAAAGCCAATACCAATTCTGTATTAGTATCAGTTAATGAAACATACATTATACCAACCCCAACCTTTCTGCATCAGTCATGAAGCTGCATGTAACATCTGCCTGTAATTCTGTTACATTACTACTCTTTGTCAAAAAGATTCTAAAGGTGAACAATGTTGAACAACTGATGACATGTACTGTTGTATAAACTGAAATTTACCATAACGTGATAATGCTGTCAGAATTATTGCGTCTCCATTTGGAATCAATATTCGTCAGCTAACTACTGCTCCATGCTAACTCTCACTGGAACTGCTAACAGCAATACAGAATGCACATCAACAGCAGTGGCAGGTTAGTCAAAAAGCAACAGCTGCAAACACCTTTAAGGGCTTTCTTGCAAAATCGTGCCGTCGCTTCAACACAGACAGTGGCACTAAGGGCATCTTACAAAACCGCCGATACAAAAATCCAGATGACTGAATTCAGCACCCAGTCTCTTTTCACTTTTAATATCAAGTATGTTGGTGTTTAAGTATCGTTAGCACACTAATGTAGGTGCAGGCTAACGGTACGATTTTCTTTTGAAAGAATGGAAATAACAGTGAGACGGAAAGAGTTTTTGACCTTTATGTAACAGTGTTTAAAAGCAGGCCATCATCCATTTGAAGGGGAAGCCATGAAAGCTTCACTAAGCCTTGTAACGATCCTGAGCACAGTGAGCGAACAGAATGGGGGGAAGGTATAGAACATACACACCATGTGTCTTAGTGCAATTTCACTAAAAGCTCTTCAAACGACACACGAACACTGACTCAGATACAGAATCTAATAACTGATGATTCTTCAGACAGGACAAGGGGTTTGTTTTCATGATTTGCCAGGAAGTGCTTGGAACATTTCACAGTTGTAAAGGGAACTACGGCAGCGCTGCTTCCACTTCTGACAGCTGATTGGTGGTGACGATTGTGTTTGCACTCAAACAGATTGATTCTTTTTAAGCTGAACATGAGACAAGCTGCCCAAGCCCTGCTCATGACTCAGAAGAAACAACCTCAATCCAAAATGAACATTTTAGAACAGTCAGAAATGTTAGAAAGAACTTTTGCTGACACAGTTTTCTTGTGTTCTATACATAGTTAACAAATAATTGTGTTTGTTTGTTTATGGGGTTCTTTTGTGTTTATAGGTTGTAATTTTCAACAAAGTGAATGGTATCTGTCTATTATTACATTTATCTGGCTTTTTTTATTTTTATTTAACTGATGTTCTATCCGACATTAAAATTATGTGCACAGTTTGACTGTGTATTCAGTCAACTTTGGAAAGTCTCATCGCTGTTAGTTTAGTCATTTTGTCATACTGTTTTTAATTGCTGTTTTCTGTTTGATTCTCTGTATCACAGTTTTTATCATGTTATTTATTCATTAGGTGTTTTGAGATTGCCTAAAATGCCTCTGAAATTAAATTCTCAATATATGTACAGTATCAGGTTGTTCATGTTTGCTAAAATGGTAAAAGATGAATTATTAAAAATAATTTTCTTTTTACAATGTTAAAATATACTAAAAAAAGAGAATTTTCCAATAATAAAAGTCTCTTGTGTTCATATTAATCAGTCCATACACTCCTGAGTGTTACCCAGTCTAATGCAGGTAAAAAGGGTAAACTCTTGCTTCTTAGCCAGCTAATACCTGCGTTCTTCACCTCCATTATTATCACAATCTACACTAAAACGATTATGATCTTTTAAAACGTCATTTTATCTAGATGTAGGGAGAGGTAGTCAAATGCTGTGTGTGAAAGGATTAAACTTTACCACAGTGAATGTCATTATTAGCTCCTCTGGCTATATGTTCTGGTCTGCTGTGAAGAAGGGGACATAAACCAATCTACTATTTGTAATTATACACTATTGATATGTATAGTGTAAGCTGAAATAAGGCCAGATGTGTACAACATGTAGGATGCGTAATTAAATATGCATGTTATTGCCTATCTTCTGCTCTATCACATGTTGTAATCTCAAATACAAAGATAAGATTGCATATGAGTGTATGTGAGCAGAGAACAGCATAAGGAATCAGGTAAATAAAAGTCTTACCACAAGTCGTTCTTTGGTCACCGAGTTATTACTGCTGATCATGAAAACACGATCACATTAAATGATGACAGAGGAACCCTAGGAAAGAAATAACATATTTACCTGTCATGTTATTTAAAAAATACACAAGGAAGACGTCTATTGCATCTTGATCAAACCTAAAAAATTTATTAATTGCTCTTTGAGCAAAACATACTATGGTACAACAGCAAACTAGTCGAAAACTGCCTTTTCTGAGGAAGAACATAGCTTTTCCCCTGAGTGTTTCTTTCTCTTTGCACATCTAGATTATGCCAGATTTTTTTTAACTGTTCTCCCCTTAAATCACCTGATGCAAATGTGTTTCTCTAATTAGTGTTTTATTATCTCTTATAATTAGCCTACTGCTTCAAAATTGTGGCAGATTTAACCGGAATCATGAACTAATTTTCATACCATTGACTAGACTTCCATATAAAATAGTATTCACAGGCTCGGGAGAATTAGGTAAACCTTTCATATAACATTCATACATCAAAAGTGATCACAATGCTGAAAGCTAGATTGTTTTATTTGTATACCTAAAAATCATCTCATTTTATAATCTGTGTGAGCCAAAATTCTCACCTTTCTCATACTCGGTATTAGTCAAATAAAGAATTAGTTTAAAATCAAATGTAAACTCAAATGTATACATTCCAAACTCTCGTGTACAAGTACTAGTTTACTAGCACTACACTGATAAATTGTTGCTCCTCCCTCAGTCAGACATTTTATTTCAGTCCATGCCTGCAGTAACTCAAAATGGCCTCCAGCTTTGCTGTTCAGGAACTGCTTTACTAAATCCTGCCTGCAACAGCACTGTAACACAGTCTCTATCGCTCCACACAGCAGGACAAAGGCCCAAGGCAATGATGTGTTGTATATCTGAAGTTTCCCAGCTTTAGTATTCAGAGAACAACTTGATTCAATCATTATGGCTTATGATCTATTTCATAGGTCAGCATCTTTTTTTTAAACTAGTGCTTTAACACAACCAAATATAATGTCCTGTCTTATAACACTGCTTTTCCTATTTATTTTGGATGACAATACTATTTGGGTCCTCTATGCACTCAAATAACACTACTATACCATCATATATA
>JAOYMR010000013.1:5721955-5740292 GCA_025802075.1 Tenebrosternarchus preto | reverse complement strand
ATATACACACACACTTTCTGGAAGGAAACCCAGCACTGTGGAGCTGTTCTGTCTATTTCCTACTCACGTTTCACGACTGTCCCGCACAGCCTTCGGTCGCTTGGTGACCTGTCAGAGTGCGGTGCACGCTAGCACATTGGTGCGGCGTGTGTGTATGTGAGCGGCTAGCCCCGTCTCACAACCCACGTTATCTTCCTACATAGAGGATTGCGTGTGCATGGCCTGATAAGGTTACGTCAAGCGCTCTTTTTTAGCACGTTTGCCCAGACGTAGCTTTATCTGTCACGTGACTGAGTGGCAATTACATAGCTGAATCGTGCAGCTTGGGGTACAGCAGGGTGCCTGGCTGCAAGGGGAAGCTAGTGTCAACCTGAGACAAACAACCCAGCCAATCCCTGTTCTTGGGAGCATCTGAGGATCAGATGTGCCAAGTGTGTTAGATTAAAATTCTCTACAGGAGATTCAGTTTGCTTGTTCTTCCTATTTCTGGACATTATGATCCAGAAATATTAATGATTCCTCATGAATTCCTATTTTTTGTTCTGCTGATTTTCTGATATATTACATAGATAGGACGTGCTACTGTGTTTGATTACACCCTTAAAAACACATCTATTCCTTTCCTTGCTGCTAATATTTGGTTTTCAAATGTCATGATCAGGTAAACTTAATAATGATCATTTCCCCTCATTTGCCTTTTGTCTGATACTCACCCACAGATGCACATATATGAGAACGTGGTATTATCTCAAGTTCACTTTCCATCTCCTCCAGAACAGATGGTTTCCACAGCAGGGAGTCGTCTTGTTGTACTTCAGTTTTTAAACCATCTTTGGTATCCTGTTCTTCTGATGACAGTTCATGTACTTCGTCTGCTCCACTGTCAGCTCGGGGCAGACAGCACAACTGTTGCTGTAGATGTGAAGAGAACGGCTGTTGGGACATCCATGTATCCATGGGGTATTCCAGTCTATCTGAGCGTGCATGCATGCTGGGGTTTGTGTACAGGTCATGTGCGAAGGACGTTGGAGACAGATTTTTGGAGTCTGACGGAATCACCGTATCATTCCCTTCATCCCTGGAATTTTGCTTGCCAGCGGACTGTGTACTACAAGATATATCTTGCTTTCTCAGCCAACCTTTCTGTCTTCTAGAATGTGTGTCTTCTTCTTGGGAGCTAGTTTTACTTGAATTAGACTTGGATGAATCTGTGTCTGAACCAGTGCAGCTCTTTTGTGATGCCTTTTGTTGAACTACTCGTCTCCCTAATTGTTCAGTGGAGGAGTCTTTGTTCCATGCCTGAGCAGATGTTGAATATGTGGACTTGCTGTCAGACAAACAGCTTGTTTCTCTGACCACGCGTTTGCAGGTTCTGCTCTTCAAAGGGAAGTGGTCTGTCCGCTTGAGTTGTCTGGGTGGGTATGTATAATTTGATCCTATGCTGTCAATGTCAGCTTCAGGTCTACATGTTCTACCCAACCAGCTGGCTTCAGCAGGTGATCCTTCACTCCTCAAAGAGAACTGAGAGCAGTCCCTGGATTGTTTTAGCAAATTTCTGTGGTCCTTTTTTAAACCACAAAATATGAACCCTTCCAGGTCTTGGCTCGATACAGAGGAAGAAGATATATGCTCACTGGCAGGTACATTTTTCACAGATCTTTCTAGAAATCTTTGAGATGGGCTGTTCTGAAAACTGTTATTGGGTGTTGATATATGATTTCCCTCCATACACTGTTTTGGTGCTGCTGCTACACGATCTCTGTCTTTTAGAGTATTTAAGAGTCCTTGATTTATGTTTGACTTTGCCTTGTTGCAGAAATGCCTAGAGCTGGAGTTTGCAGTCCTCCCAGTTTTGTTTAGCCCTAGGCGGGCTTGAATTAAGACAGGGTCCTGGGATAGATGTCTCCTATAGAATCCAAAGTTCTGTGATCCTTTTCCTATGTGTCTCAGGTTCTGGGGACTTATGGTTTCCTTCTTGACAGTGATGCAATCTTCAGTGGATTTGTTCATCAAAGTAAAATCTTTATGACGTGTACCTGGGTACTGATACCTAGGTAACGGCACCTGTCTTTGCCTCATTTGTGTTTGTTGAATCTTTGAGTTGGAGATGGGGATTGATTTAGCTCGCCGCTCACTGGATGGTGTGCTTGGCAATCCAGAGCCCTCACTGTTCATTAGACAATTGTCATCCTGCTTAACATGCGAGTGGCATGACTTGTCATGGTGCATGAGGTATTCCTTATCTGTTCTTGATTGGTTAAGGTCTTTGGTCGACACTGGTTTAGATGGATCCATTGGGGTAGAATGCTTGGAATACTCCATTTCAGAAACGGACACCGACTTACTGTAGAGGAAAGAAACAATGTTATACTTCAGTACTACAAAAGACTTGAGAGATAAGTTTGTTACCTACTGTACTATGTTCATCTTAAAATTTCATTAAACAATTAATCAATAACAGTTGTTCCCAACCATTCCTGATGCCCAGAACAAAAGAGGATGAATACCTGCATGGAAAGGAACGTTCTGAGTTTCGAGGCTCCAGGGTCCAGGCTCCCGTATCACTGAATGAGGAGATGTGGATGGGCCTTTTCAAAACAATGGGGGAAGAGAGTGGCATGGGCTGTGGGGATAGTCTAGTAGGGGAACGGGGAAGAAGCACCTTGGAGCTTGAAAAAGGCGCCTGGAGCGGCGGGGGACAAGGGGAAAGCCGTATTGCAGGGGATGCAGAAGAAGTGGGGGACGGACAAGGGGACATGCCTGTAGGAGAGGACGAGGATGACCCAGGCAGGGGGGACGGAAAGAGGTGCGTGGGCGAACCCGACAGAGCAAGAACTGGACTTGGGGACAGACGAGCAGGGGAGACTGAAGAGGGAGAAGAGGAGAGGTACTGTGGAGATGGAGAGAGATGAGTGGGGGATGTTGAGGATGGGCGCTGGGGACAAGGAGAGAGTCTTGTAGGAGGGCGAGAGGAGACATACAGGGGCTGTAAGGAGATGTCTGTTGGAGAGGAGGGGGATAGGAACAATGAGGTCTCAGAAGGGTCTAGTTCGCTAGGGTTCATTGTATGGTAGTGGACAGCAGTAGGGGTTAATCGAACATTTAGAATACAGCCAAAGGACAGCTGGATTTTTCAGTGTTAAATAATCTTACAAAAGAAAGTTAGTGAAACGGTGCATGAAAGAAATAAGTAATAAAAACCTGTGAGGTTTACGCACACACACACACACACTTAAAGCAGTCATTTCTTATGTCATCTTACAAAGGATAAACACATCATACATGAAAGTACTTTTGCGACACATTTATATGTACAGTAAATAAGTGAGAAAGAGGAGCAAAACTGACCTGATGTTTTCTGCCTGCATCCCACTTTTGACAGGGAGAGACGTTATGAAAGAATGAGAGCGCAAGCGAGAGAAAAGGGCAACAGGAAGTGGTGGGTACCAGAGTCACATTCCCTACATTCTTCTCCTCTAAAGCCTCGCTGTGTCTTTCACCCACTCCGGCTCTCCCTGCCGGATAAACGCCACGGGGTGCGTGAAACGTTCTAGGAACCCCGCGAA
Source organism: Tenebrosternarchus preto (assembly GCA_025802075.1). Lineage (NCBI taxonomy): Eukaryota > Metazoa > Chordata > Actinopteri > Gymnotiformes > Apteronotidae > Tenebrosternarchus > Tenebrosternarchus preto. Next base: position 5,736,726 of record JAOYMR010000013.1, on the reverse strand, counting down.
GAAGAAAAACCACAACGTTTTGAAATTATTTTAATTGTCAAGAGTTTCAAATAAATTTGACTTTCTTTGACTTGGAAAATGGAAACAGGAAATTCCTGAAACCTGAAATTGATTGTTTTTTTACTTCTGTACAGCATTTATTGTTAAAAGCTTAAAACGAGCAACTCACGAACAAGAAACTAAATGCACCACAAAACAAGGTATGCAGTTGCAATAAAAGTTATACATTATAAAAAAAATACAGTGCAAATAATATATCAAGACCAAATCAAAATACATAAGCAGGTACTGTGCAAATTACCCCCCCAACAACAAAGAATGAAAAACATCAGATATAGCCGAGTATTTTCACAGTAGGCCACAAATGACTAACAGTATTATAATTTTTAGAGGTTAAACATATTTTCTGTTATTGAATTTTATTGAACATTGACACGGCCTCATGTTTGACAAGTGCTAAAATATTCTAACACTTTATTGCAAAGATTGACATTCCTATAAATAACATTTTCCTCAGACTTCTATCCAGATAGCAAGTGGTTGCAATATTGTCACCCATTCACATTTATCTACTCATAAATATGAATCCTACTTTTAGAAATCACTGGTTTAATATGGTAGGCTGTTATATGAATTTTACCTGTTAAAACACGTGGAGAGAAAAATCTGGCATAGACACAGGTCATTAAAATATTGGCACTCTATCACTCGTTGAAATGTTTATTTTTTTTCCTGGTTGATTACCCTAATGGAACTTACCCATGAATCTCAAACTACCAGAATGGTGCAAATCTTGCATGATTTAAGTACAAATACATAATATCTTAAAATGTCTACTACATGAACTATAATGACAGTACATGCCGCTGGAAAAAAAATGCCGTTGTATTTCTGCTACTTTAAGTACTGTCCATAGACACAAACTGTAAATTAGCGAAGTGTTTTGTAAGTACTTCCATGCTTTACTGGTCCTCACACATGTTCTGTCCTTTCATACATGTTGTTTCATGGACCAAATTCAAGAAAATTCCCGTACTTTGAGAGCACCAGTAGAAACTTCAAACTATCAGAGAGCTCTCAAGGTAAGAGAACAGTCATGGAGATATCGGTGGACTGTAAGGGTAGGTCCATTGCTATTGGTCATATTAACGCGCTGCTGTCCTCGTCTCGGTGGTCGTGAAGCGTGGGCACCAGGGGCTGGTGCTTCAGGGACTTGTTGCTCCACTTGTGAGCGTCCTGAAGCCCGGGCTCCAGGAAGTAGAGGCAGGCCCCGAACCCAGCCAGCACCAGGACTGAAACAAGCAGATAGACTGGAACGAACCAGTCCACAAACATCCAGGACATTGTGCTGGATGCAAGAGAGAGAGAGAGAGAGAGAAAAGGAAGAGGTACGTACTCAGTAAGTATCATGCAACATGAAACAAAAAGCAATCAAATACTGTTTAACTATAGTCAAATATTCCAGACACCATTGGTTTTTGGACTGAAGCAACATCATCATTTACTGAAACATGCTGCAGTATTAACCATGCAACACCCACGTCATGTTCACATAACATGATACAGGATAAATATCCAGTCAGTCACTTGCACATTACATGAAATCCTCCATAAATAACTTCAAACACACACGCCACACGTACCGCTGCATCTGCACATACCTGCAGTCTCTCTCGTTTCTGTTGGCTGCTTGCTTGACTTCAGGCTGTTCACTATGCCAGCAGAACGGCAGTACCCCAGTGCTGCAGTGTGGCTATTAAATACCCGTTATAAACCTGTGGCAGGTTATGAAGGTGAATGGAAAGATAGAGCACATCGATGCATTTGCATGAGGGTCTGTGAGCTCACACACTCTCCTCGCCGAAGCTGTGCCATCCCTGCAGGGGGGGGGGGTGTAACTATAGTAACAGCTCCGGCTGTGACGAAAGAAGGGCTGATGAGGAGTCTTATGTAACACTTTTTTTTTTTTTGCATTTCTGATCCTCTGCAGTAGCTGGAGCAGACTGATTGGATCAAAGATTTTATTTGACTTTGCTTTAAATTAAGATTGAGGTACGAGACACAGGATGGTTTGAAGTGCAGTCCACACACACACACACACACACACACACACACGTGTGGGCACTGCATTCAGCAGTGTGTTCTCCTCTCCGTCATACTTGCTGAATCCCAACATATAAATGACACATTTCAACATTCCCCCACACCACACACACACACACACACACACACAATTCAGATACATACAACACATTCCAAAATAATCTACTCACTCCTACACAAATAAAGATGAGCCCTCTCTGCTAACAGAGTCACATGCTGCATGACAAGTACAACACAAACACGACTTACAGTTTCCTCTTAGAGGACGTCATTGGCGGTTAAGTGATCAGAATTTATTATATTTTTGTTAGTACTGACAGCAGAACTACATCTGACTAGACTTACTCATATACAGGAAAAATAGAAGCCTTGGGTTGGAGGACATTACACACAGGAAAATGTTTAATTTTTTTATACAATTATTATTATTATTTACTGAGAACAGTATTGTTAAAAAAAACACTATTATAGACATTAAAAAATTTGTGAAGTTCACCTTGTATGGTACAGAAGGTGACACAAAAGGTCACAGCAAGGTGTTGTTCAGTGTCTGCCCTTATCTCATGGAGGGATTTGTGATCAGTGGAGGAACTGAATAAAAAAATTATTAAAATTATTAAATCGTTAAAACTGCATTAAATCAGCGGTGGAATGGCATTCCAGGCCAGAAGCGTGACACACTGGTATACAGCATAAAAACTGTACAAATGAAATCCCACTGTAATATATTGAGCAGTAAAAAAGTTTTTTTTCTGCCTGCGAGTTTTAAATTGGTGCATTTTTCCATATCATATTTTATAGTGGATTGTAGCAGTATACAGATACAGTCTGGCAGGGCTGGACATCTATCTCCCACTGGACAAACTTTTTGAACAGTCTAGTCAAAGTCCAGACCTAAATCCTATTAAACACTATACAACTGTGACAGGACTTGAAAACACACCACTGATTCTTGTATGGGTGATGAATATTGTTGCTTAGTAACATTGTCCATCACATTGTTGTGGCCCTTTTTTTTTTCTTTTTTTTTTACTCCGTCAGGATAAACAAATTCCAAGGGCGTGGTGTGAATGTGCACAAAGTGGCTCATAATTTGGCATCTGGATTGGGGCCTGAAGCCCCAGCTGTGTGCTCAGGAGTCTGGGATTGCAGGAAGTCACAGATGATGGGTGCCACTGCCTCTGGATTGTTCAGGTGGATGTGATGGTCTCCTTCCACCGTCACAATGGTGCTCTGAGAGGAAGAGAGAGGATTGGACGAAAACAGAAAAAAAAAATATGAGCAGAGAGTGAATGAAATGAAGATAATACTCACCTTTATATTATCCCAGCCCTTTCGTAGAGGAACTGAAAACTCCTCAGATTGTGGAAAGGTTTTCACCAAACCTTGATTTGCCCTGAAAATGAACACAGGTCAGATATCTATTTTTAAAAAAGCATCACATTTTAAAGACTAAAGAGTGTTTAAGAATTGGGGTCAGTATGTTCATGTCACAGTTCGTCCTTATTGACACTGCAGTCAAGTGGGTGAATTGTAGTTTGTAATCAGAACGCACCACAGTATCAACACTTTAGCTTTAATCTGGGACTGCAGGTACAGAGCCTGCTCCAGGCTGATCCGTGCAATGTTCGTCTAAAACAACAACAACAAAAACCAACCAAACAAACAAACAACCAGTCAGCCAGCCATCAAAAAAGATCAACAATAATCACAACATGTAGCAGCATAAGGGATGATGCTGGATGATGAAATCATCTGAGCAGTACACACACACAAAAAAATCAAATGAAGATGTTGGAACACATGCTCACCAGGTTAATTCTGAAATCTCTTCTGAAAACAATTCCTTCAAAAGAAAGAAATGGACCGGCATTCATAAAATCCTTAATGAACATGACATTGACTCCAATTATCAACATTCGACCCTTTCTGGTCACAAATGCTAAATGCTGGTTTTTCCTCAAGCTGTTATAATAGCTTTGGCAAAGACGCACTCACTCAATTACTGTTACGGACAAGAAATTAAGCCTTCGAAGATGGCAGCCCCATAAATTAGACACAGCCAAAGGATCTGACTTATGTCTGAGCTCAATAAATACACACACACACACACACACACACACACACACAGTGTTTTATCTCCCACTAGTTGAACACGAAAGAATCGTCCAACCTTCATCAACCTCTCTGACTCCCCGTTCTAGAAGAATTTGAGCGGACTGCTCTGTAAGAGACAGATTTGCTGCCATCAATCTGGAAAAAGACGAAGACAGAGCTAAGGGATAAAGAACAGGACAACAGGCATGGTGGACATCCCCATGTCAGGGAGGTGTACGACCAGGGTCGAGGTTCGGGACCTTTCTTTGGCTGCTTCGTAAGTGTAAACCTTGTCTTTCGAGGTGGCCATGTTCTTCTCATACACCATCATTTCCTCCATCCCATTCCTCATGATTTTATTCATCCTTGTCTGCACCCAGGAAAAAAAAGAGAAAAAAACAATACAACTATGGAAACAAGTAATACTGTGTAAATATAGTTATACTTTTAAGCCTCAATCATTTGAATCTAAACAGTTAAAATTTCTTAAATTATATAATTTAACATACAGTATGGTGAGGGATACAAAATTATGTATTTAATAGTTAATGCAACAAATAGCTAATTATATGTTAATAGATGATTGTGGGTTTGTTTTATTTGATGCTCACAATGTCTGCAGGGAGAAAAGCGTAAGAATCCAGCAGTACAAGGGTGTCCACCATCTCCGGATATAGAGAGCTGAACTGCCGAGAGCAAACAGCCCTTAGCGAAACCATCTGCATGTGCATTGCCTTGATCCTCTATTCTAATTAATATCCAATCACACAGTCATAACCAACATGTGATGAGGTCTTACCATTCCAGCTATGTTGCCACCTGTAGTGTAAACAAAGTTACAAAGGCCCAGATTTAGGTCAATACACACTGAGGTTGTGCGTTACAGATCTATAAGTAGTCATTTTGATGGAAGATTGAATGTACAATCAGAACAAAAATTCACTCACAGCAAACACTGGCTGTGCAATCAGACCTACTAGTCATTCGATTTGTTCAACTTGTGATAAGGGTCTGCATGATGTATTGGTCATTGTGACAATGACCCATCACCTAAATACCTATGACTTCACTGTAGTTATATAACAGAGGTCAGACAGTTCATTTCAATGACTAACTGCCAAGAGTACAAAAAATAGTGAGAAAAGGTGGTGTTGTCTCGCTCAGTTTTGTGCCAGTGACTACGTGTTTGTTTTTGATTGTGTTTTAAATTGAGAGTTGAAGAAATATTAGGGATCCTGTCAGTAACAAAAATATCTTATAACATGTTCATGCATCAAAGCTTCCTGAAGTTAAAGGGATCCTGGGAAGTCACTGGTACGGTCAGGCAGACTTTTACCTCACACTCCCCACTGACCTGGACAAATCATTATGTCTAAAATGTGCATGCTGACAGTCCAAAAACAGACCGAAGCCTCCAAGCTGACAAAAGCACGACCAGAATTTAAATTTTTTTACTTAACTACATTTATAATCTGACATGCTTATATCAACATTTCTCCCAAAACTGTTCGTACAGTATGTAACTGTACATGTTGTTTGTTCTAAGTGCAAAAACAAGAACCTTCCATGACCCTATTTGTAAAAGACACGAGTGCTTTTTTGAGAAAAACAAACACCAGCTCACCCATGCTGTGTCCTATTATGGAGAAGCGCTTCCACTGAAGAGCTGCACAAAGAAACAGAACATTAGTGGTCAATCACCTTCAATACTCCAAAGTTGGTACACGTATGTTCTGACCACCAGATCAAAAAGTCAATGACTGTGTCCACCAGACAAAAATAAAAGTGTGATGGTTATACTGGTCACCATAACATACAGACAAACAAACAAACAAACAGATTTCTTTGGTCCACACCTTAAGTCCACTGCGGACACAGGATGTGCTGTGAATACATTCGTATTAGAACTGAACACAGAGGACTCGAACCTTCTACAACTCGTCGCACATCTGAAATGTATGCAGGAAAGGTGTAGAACACCCCTGCAGGTCTATGTGAGGAGAAGCCGTGGCCAGGTAAATCTATCGCCACACAGGTCCAATCTGATGAGGAGAGAATATGAGAGAGAGAGAGAGAGAGAGAGATGCATGTAGCTACAAACACAAAGAATGCTTCAGAGAGGTAAAAGAAAATTAATCAGGCCAAATAAAAATTATGATTAATTTTAGGGTAATTCTGAAAAGATTACCACTAGGTAGCAGAGGAATCAGGGTGTTAAAAGATCCACTGTTGTCAGACCAGCCATGCAGGCACAGTACAGGTCGCCCATGATCAGGACCCCAAATCCTGCCTCTCATCTCTCCCCATGGAACAGGCATTCGGAACTCTGACACTATTAAAGCAAGAAACTACTGAACTGTAATTTATTTTCCACAACAGTGTGTTTGATACAAGTATAAAATGCATCAGTCTGGTGAAGAGACAGCAATGTCCAGCCTATAATAACCGAGCACCATCTAACCTTATACTCATCACAACCTTATAGGGAATGTAAAAGAAATTATGGCTTACCTGTATGCTTCATCGTTGCCGTGGCCAAGTGTCTGACACTTTTTAGTGTCTGAATCATGCTTACGTAAACCTTAAGCAGGGACAAAAAAGCACTCGTTTTTTTAAATATAAAGACGCAAAAAAATGCTTCTAACTTTTAGTGAGCTACGTAGCTAGTTAACAATGAGAACTTTGGTCAGAGTTTATGCAAGAGCATCAAGCTACATAATGTAGCTGATAGATACGCTGTCACAGATATACCGAAGCAAAAGTCACTGTTGTAATTTAAAAAGTCGACACCTCAAAAGCGTTGATAGGTGAATTGTAAGCTACCACAAGAAGCAATTTATCATGCGTGAAACCAGCAATAAGACACTCAAAGTACTAATCTAGCGTTAGCTTGGAGGACGAACAACAGAACAGCTGTCACCAACCTATTTGGAAATAAACATGAAAAAACATAAATAGTCTTCAGTTAGAGATTTAAGGTCGCTGCAAATGTCTGTTAGCTCAAGTTCGTTTAACGAATACCCACTTCTTACGCAACTGGCGTATCATTAATGCAAAGATTCCGGAAATTAACTTGTATTTAACAAAATAAAACCAGAGGTGCATTAGTTATTAGAGTTCATTTCGTATTCCTAAATGTACACAGTTCCGTAGAATGTGTAGAATTGTAGATAGATTATGAGTAGCTTTGTTTCAAACACAGAACTGTCAACAACCACACGAAATGTTTCTGTTTTGGCTTTTATTTTGAAATCTTTCCACCTGATGTTCGTCCATGAACAATAACATCCTAGCTTCACAGTAATTGGACCTAAAACATTAGGTAAGCATACGTTAAAATGTGTTTGTGTTTATTTGCGTTTTGTATGGACTTTTTTGCAGACTGTTGATGAAAACAAATTTTTATTGGTTGCCTTATTTATTTTCACTCTACGACAAAACGTAACGTTGTCAGACTAACTAGCAATGTAGCTAGCTAACGTTAGGTAGCTAGCTGGCCAGCAACTGTAATGCTAAACAGTGAGCTACGTCGCTTAATCATAAGCATTAATATGTTGCTCCAGTACTACTGTCTAAAATAGGCGTTCTTTTGCAGAATACAATATTTTCATAATGCATAAAGATTTATTATGCATATACGTTGTTCTCGTTGACAGTCTGGCTTCGACGACTTCCGTGCATAACACTGTCTATTTCGCTATTCAGAATGGAGACTCGCTTCACGAGAGGCAAGTCGGCAATTCTGGAGCGGTCGCTCACCCGTCCCAAGACGGAGGTTAGCGTGAGCGCATTTGCCCTCCTCTTCTCCGAGATGGTGCAGTACTGTCAGAGCCGCGTGTACTCCGTATCTGAACTGCAGGGCCGGTTGGCCGACATGGGCCAAGGCGTCGGGGCAAGTCTTCTGGACGTGCTCGTTATGAGGGAGAAAAACGGCAAAAGAGAAACCAAAGTGCTGAACATTCTGCTTTTTATCAAGGTGTGTTTCGCGCTGCAGTGTCGAAGAGTTTATAAATATTAACGAGGACATGGTTTGGATAGTGGAAATTCTATTCTGTGAAATTATGTAATTTCCGATATCCTCTGTCTATCTTCTTTCTCCCCCTGCTTGTCTTTTTCTCTCTAGGTAAATGTTTGGAAAGCCCTGTTTGGCAAGGAAGCAGATAAGCTGGAGCAAGCCAACGATGATGACAAGACCTACTACATCATAGAGAAGGAGCCCCTGATTAATGCATATATATCTGTACCTAAAGAGAACAGTACTCTGAACTGTGCAGCTTTTACTGGAGGCATCGTGGAGGCCATTTTGACTCATAGTGGCTTCCCAGCCAAAGTGACAGTGCACTGGCATAAAGGAACCACACTCATGATTAAGTTTGATGAAGCAGTTATTGCCCGTGATAAGGCTCTGGATGGTAGATAAGAGACCACAATAAGAGTCCTCTCAGGAGATTGCCCTTCTCTCTCACTCACTACATAAATTCCTGTAAACTCACTCTTTGAGAAGGACAAGTCCAGCTACATCATGGAGGAGCTGAAGGAATGAGGGTATTGAAAGCTGGCTGGACAGGGGCTGGTGGAGGTGGGGTGTGTGAATTGGGTGGAATATTTCAATTGGTTCCTTGGCAGCTTTATGGATTGTATGTTTTCTTGAGTATAAACATAACAAAACATCAAATGTCACTTGACCACATAAGTTTCCATTTATTTAGAGTAAAACTGGACACCATCAATCATTTATTAATGATAATTGCTAAAGGAGTCTGGGATATTCTCCAATGATTACAAATTCTGTGTAAAAGTTTGGAAATTAAAAGTTGTGTTCTTAACATAAAGGAATTACTACAGTAAATGGAAAAGATTACGTAGTTTAATTTCATCCTTTTCAAAGGTGTAATAATTTATAAACTTTATATTTTATTTATAAATATCCGTTGTTGTCCTTTGGTATATGGTGCAGTATTTTCTTCCCATTCCTGCACCGTTTTAGAAAAGCAAGGTGTTCTCTAGCACTTGGAGCACACACACAAAACAACAACAAAAACGTTACATGGTTGCATATTATAAAATCTTTTTCCAAGTGTTATTGGGAGGTTGTGCTTTATGTACCTTTAACTCTTGCTCACAATTATGGCGTCCATTTTTCAGAGACTTTCAGTCCTATTTATTTTAGTAAATATTAATAGAATTTTCTGCACCCACACTCATGCAGTGTCTTGCGTTGTTTGATTTATATAAGTCATTCGGGGTCGTCCCTTGTAGTTGTTGTATGCAATAACATCTCAACGCATTCATTATGAACGCTGTTTAGAACAAATAATTCGGGTATTACGTAGTATTAATGGACATCCTGTTGTAAAATGTATTGTTTGCGCTTGTTCTTCAGAAAATGTTATTTTCACATCCTGTAGATACATTTTTGTCTCTCAAATATTTTTAGGTAAGCATAAATTAAAATATGTGTAATAAAGTATCCAAACATTATCAAAGAGCAACGATATTTTCAATATACCTAAAATCTGGACGACAAGGAGGGCGCGCTACCATCATGTGGTTTAGTCACATGACGGCTGTAGGAAGCGAGAAACTGCTCTGATCAACAAGATGCGAGCGGAACATTTCAACAGCCGCGATGGGTCCTTGATACCCTAGTTACGAGCAAATACGCGTGGTTTCTAGTTAATTCAGGTTTGTGTTGTATTATTTTAATGTGTCGTGACTTAAACACGTTTTTTATGACGGATAATCCTTTCACAGTGTCGTCAACATGGCCGTGGTTGACAAAAATAATGTCTTTCACGATTCCTCCGGTAAGTTCAGTAGTTTTTTCATCACACGTATCTCGTTAACTTGTTCATTTGCAGTAATGAAACTTGCAGAGTCGTCTATGGTCCACTGCGGGGAAACCCGTGATTACGCTGTTTTTATTCTGCATTCAAACTTTTGACGGACGAAGAAAACATATCAGACAAAATGCCTGTAGTCACTTTCCATTTGTGATTTAAGATTCGCTTGTGACAACAGGTTGATTGAGTAGTCATATTTGTACTACATTCATATCGTGATAAAATGTTTACAGCCTCCACAAGAAGGACTTTCGGCATGAATTCCACAGTGTTTAAGAAACGTTCAAAGACTTTGGTTGTCGGTGATCATGGCACAAGCAGCATTTCTAAGTATGATCGTTGCTTACAAATAATAATGTCTCACTGCAGTACGCAATAATGCAAAGTCATCTAATTGTATAGTCAACACTCGGGCTAGTGGTCGGTTTAAGACTCAAAAGTGTGTTGGTCAACATGCGGTTTTGTGTTGTGAATTTATTGCAGTTTCATCATAACTGTAGTTTTTTTTTTTTTTTTTTTTTTTTTAACTGATTTGAGACTTTTATATTGGAAAAGGCTTTTTTACTCTGAGATTTTTCACTTGGCGTCTAATCCCCACCATTCTCAAACAGACCCTTTACATTTTTTGATCCAACTGTGGTTATTAAACCATGTGAACAATAGCACATCTCACGCTTGTTCTACTTACAAATCAGCAAACAGATTTCCATAAATCCCTGCATTGGATTATTCCACAAGTTTCCACAAATCCCTGCATTGGATTATTGTAAATGTTCTCTTTATGACTTGAGGACTCAAGGCATCAGACACTTGTTTATGTTTTTTTATGGGGGATTTGTCATGGCAGTCAGTTTGACGTAAAGGTCAGGCAAAATTATTGTCAGTTTTCCAGATATTTATCCACAAGGATTTTCATTAGGAGAGCTCTACTGTGATTGGAGCTAATGCTTTAGGAACTGGACTCATATTGTCTTAGGCTGTTTTAAAGTCTGGTTAACCATTTCTTATTATAGATCATCAAAGTAGCCTGTGTCTGTCTTGACTTAAACTTAAACTGACACTTTTTTTCCCCCGTGCATGGTGAGACAAGGCATCTATGGCTTAAGCTCTGGTTTTTATGATTCGTCTGCGTTTTATTTGTCTTTATGGGACACACACTGTAGTCGACTTGGTTGTAACATTGTTTCTCCTTCCCTTTTTCACTTCCCTCTGATGATGACACGAAAGAAAGTGGAAGCCATTTGCGGTTGTTTTTAAATGAGGACTCGCAGGTCTCTGTCCATCACCGATGACGCTGCAGCCCAGCGGCTGATCCATGAGTTTATCTCAGGTTCTGATCTGCGATCAGACGTTCAGAGTTTTTGCACATGGTATCGCAGAGGTTTTGGAGAATAGAAAATGGTCTTGAATCAGCCTAAAAAGAAAACTTTTGGCCAGGATGTTTAAGGAGCTATGGGTTGTAACTGCAGGCCCGGCCCGTTGTCCCTCGCCGCACGTGTCTGGCGCATGCTATCATTACAAAGCGCACAGTGCCACTAGCATCCAATAACGCGATATGACCTTGTATGCACGCGTGTGTGTGTGGTTTGTTTGGGCTGCATTGCCGTGGGTCGTCAGTGCTGATTGACAGCCTGACGTGTTGCTCCTGATAAGACCAGCCAATCCGTTGTTGTACACATCGCTGTCCTCACCGCCGTGAATCGGAGCCGCTCGCAAAGCTGGCTGGGTGACATTTTTTTACACTTATTTATCACCGAGTGATTGACTCTATCGCTCTGCGTCAGACACGCTGGGAGAGACGCAGCCTAAATACGCCCTTATCCTCGGCAATTTTGACGTTGAGATCGACATCGGGCCCGTCGACACTGTCTGTTCTTTTTCACATTTCATCCTCTTGACACAACATATTTTGAGGTGAGCTGCCAGATCTCCCACCAAGAGAGAAAGACAAGTCAAGATGTAACATGTTGATCTTTTAAAAAGAAAAAAAAGTGGAAGTTGGTTGGCTATTTGAATGCTATTAACATCAGCATTGCTTAGTCACTGGGAGATCTGCTGATATGCTCAAGGGTCACGCAAAGTCGGAGATGTTTAAAAGTGATTTTCACGAGAACTTCGTTCTGAGACATGAGCGTTGTTTTTCAGAATGGTCCCGAGTTTTGCCATCTTGGTGGAACTCGTGAGGTCTGGTTGACCAAGCCATGGGCTCCTGCTCCTCGAAGTTCCTCACTTGCGCTTTCATTCTCCGCTGGCCTTTCTGCTTCTCTTTAACTTGTTTGCTTGGATGATGCAACTGTTTTCTTATCCTTTTTCTCCGACTTCCGTTTTTTATCTTGACCAGAGAGGCTGCTGTCTCCTGCATCTGTGATGGATTTCACTTCTCATGAGCCGTGGTGAGCTCTGCCCCTCTATCGACCCTCGCGACCCCCCCCACTGACCCTGTGGTGAGCTCTGCCCCTCTATCGACCCTCGCGACCCCCCCCACTGACCCTGTGGTGAGCTCTGCCCCTCTATCGGCCCTCGCCATCGCGTGCATGTGGCCCTTAATGGTCCGTGGCAGATGTCTATTTCTCGAACATTTGTGATTGATTCGTGTACGGGCGTTCGGCGCTCGCTGCTCTGATTGGCCGTGAAGTAATTCGCTTCGAATCGGATTCCTGCGATGTTTTCAGCTAGAACGCTATTGTGTGTTGGAGAAAGTGCTGTAGTGATAAACTGTGAAGATGATGATGGTCAGGCTTTGACCATCATCATCATCATCACGTAGGAGGGAGCTGGTCCGTTTTCTGGCTTCTTAAGCAAGCATCAGGTTTTCAATTTGATACGGGCAGCTACAGGAAGCCAGTGAAGGGAACTCACAACAGTGGTGTGACGTGTGAACCATTTGAGCACGGATGGAATGGAATGGCACTAATTACTATGGGAACCAGCCAAAGCAGCCGATTTTTCCCTCAGAGAGATTTCCCTTGGGTTTTCTCTTCTTCTGCCTCTCACTGTTTGTTTGAATGTGCACTTGTCCTAGAGGTCGAGAGGTTTGATAAGTATGTGAGGACTTTTGTATCAGCTAATGCCATCAGCCTTCAGGAAATGGAACATGATGTCTCTCTGTTCTTCAGCAGAACTGTCTTGGTATTACATCTGCACATGTATGTGTGTGTCAGTCTTTGTGTTTTTACTCCTTCACATGAAGAGAATCTTGTTTTATTCGTTTCACAGATTTTTTTCAAATGTGTTTTTATGTGTCTTATGAATTTTTCCTACGTTTAAATGCCCTGTGAGTTTGAATAAAATAAGATATAAAAGTTAAGATTGGAATAATCATGTACCAGTGGTGTGAGTGTGAATTAATACAATCTAATCGTAGTTCAGTGGTGCAAGAACTCTGAACTGCTGTCTGCACGTGACAGTAAGGTATACTAAAGCACATAATGAATGGCTGGTGTCACCCTGGAAACATAACCAACCCAGTATTAGTGTGGTGGTGAGTGACACAGCTTTACAGACTGTGTTTAGCCATCCAGCTCTAAACCAGAGCCTGTCCCACAAGATAATAAACCACTATAAAACCTGAGAATGACCAAAGAAAGGGTATCAAATGTTAGTTGGTTTAGCTAAGAAAGAGGCTTCATTATGGAATTGTGTATAGGAAATATGTCATGTGTCGCTTTTAGATGGGAGAGTGGTTTTACTAGCAAGGTCGTCTAGCAATTCTTGATAAAACGGTAGAGCATATTCGTGACCCTAATATGTACCTCCAATACATACATATTACAGCCCTGTGTTTGCCCTCGACAGACAGGTTAATATATGAATAGGGTTATGCAACATGAAAGGCCTCTTAAACACACCGATATCTTCATTTTCGGCCATGGCCATAGAGAGAAAAATAAATCGCGTCGCCTTAAATCTTTGAAATGCACGTCAGTTACAGCAGTCCGTGTGAAACAATGATACCGGAGCGGCGGCACAGTCTACAAAAACCGGAGAGATACGATAGAAGAGACGTTTAGAATAGACGGACTTTGTTGACCTGAATTAAACGAAAAGCCTCGACACATTTCCCGAGGACGATTTATTCACGTTACTCGAATAATCATTTCAGCCCTAAATGAAATGCCGAGGTACCACTTCTGGCGGCAGGATGGGCGGAGCTGGTGAAATATACGAGTTGCTCGAACGCAGCCTATCGGTGACATCAGGATGATGTAAACGTTTTGAAGTAAACAACTCTGATTGGTTCTTTGGCAGACCTTACGTCATGTCTGACAATGTTAATTCCAACCAACTCAAACCTAGCAGAAGAAGATGGCAGGGGGGGAAAAATCTAAAATTCTCTCAGCAGAAAAGAGCAACATAATTTTGCCAGCCCATCATTAATTGTTCAGAAAAGCTAATATGTAATAGATTGAGGATATAAATACCGCCTGTGGTAGCCAGTAGGATTCTGTCAGTCATGCTAATTGGGCCCCCTTCATTATTAGCAACATTTCAGGGAAGTGACGATCACTGAGACAGCAAATGCAGCAGCCAATATCCGATATTTGATCTGGCCGTAGTGGCATGTTGAAGGAGATTAGATCACACCTCTGCTGATCATCACCAACGCCTTTTTGGTTGTCAGTGATGTGTTGTGTTTGTGCCCTTATTTAACGTGTGTGTGTGTGTGTGTCTCTCTCTCTTTTCTCCCTCAAGAAAAAGAAAGGTTACTGTCCCCATTGACTCACTATG
>JAOYMR010000013.1:5701488-5719346 GCA_025802075.1 Tenebrosternarchus preto | reverse complement strand
CTCAGTAAGCCCTCGGCCAAGGTTGTCTTTTAGTCCTAAGCTTTCGAGCAGAACTCCACAGACGCTCCTCAGTTTTTTCTTATCCAGAGGCAGGTTAAACCCCTACTTTTGACTAGACCTGCTTCCACTGTGAATTTCTCACCGAAGATCCGTTACTGACACATCCCGTCCTTTGCTGGAAAAGGCAGCCATTCGAGTTATGAGTTATGAGTTATGAGCTGGTTAAATACTAAAAGGTAATAGATGGAAATGAGAAGAAATTGCACCTTCTACAGGTCCATGTTATTGAAAGAAAAGCCGTGTTGGTAGGGTGGTTTGTGTTGGTGTTGGTGGACGTGTTCTGTAGTAACCAAGCACTCCGTTGCCGTGATCGGTAAAACCTCCTAAAGCAGTGTCCATCCCATTTCTCCTTCTCTCTCTCTGTCTCTCTCTCTGTCTCTCTCTCTCTCTTCCCAGATTGTATGGGTATCACACCACTTGACACACCTCCAGGAACTTTGAAAAGTAACTACAAAAACTTCACTCTCAAATTTCACAAGTAAGTTTAAACCTGCTACCAAAAGACAAACCACATTGTCCAGGACTGTGTAACTTTTTCTTCTGTATTTTTTTTTAATGTATTTATTTAAATGTTTTTTTCCCCCGTCTGTCTTCCTCTTTTCTCTCAGACTCATCAATGTGACGATAAATTTTCAGCTGAAGGCTATAAATCTTCAGACCATCATAAACAATGAGATTCCGGACTGTTACACGTTTGTAATCACTGTGAGTCCATGTCCTCGCCAGTTCCGCTAAAGTGAGCTAATCTATACGCTTTTAAGGAAGGAATATCCACATTGTTACTTAAACAGAGACCAGCTGTTATGTCCAGTTTAATATGCAGGGAGTGGTATGAACTTATGAACTTTTTTTTTTTTTATTAAAAAACCCCATTCCATTTCTTATTGTAAGAGATTAGGAACAGGCTCTTCCACCTGTGTTCTTACACACAACGCTTTCAGTTGATGGCTAAAATCTGGTCCTAGATCATCTGTCCTGAGAGAACCCAGAACAGAACTTGCCCAGTGGTTGAGACCCTGAATGGTGGAGCCATCCCACTCTGTTAAGCACGAGTGTTGACCAGTGTTGTTTCCTGATTGGTTGAACAGATAGTGCTGGACAACAAGGCTCACAGCGGCAAGGTGAAGATCAGTCTGAACAACGAGGTCTCGATTAAGGAGTGCAGAGACCCCAGCGTGTCTGGTCACGGTGAGCCTGTGTTGCAGTTCAGTTAAGCTTGTATTTGTTTGATTTGGGTTTGTTTCTTCACGGTTACATTGCTGTTACAATGTGTTATTACAACTGTTACATTGCTGTTACAATATGTTATTACAACTGTTACATTGCACGCACCCTGAATGTTCATCCGGATTCAGTTAATCCAGGTAAAGACAAGGTAAAGCCATAGAAAACAGAACATTACCATAAATGAAATGGCAATCGTAGGGTTTTGTTTTTTGTTTCCCCTTTTTCCAAGCTCATGTCAGTCTTGCTTAATCTTGCAAAACATCAAACCCTTCAGCACTCATAAATCCTCATGATGTAACCTCTGTCTGTGTCTCTCTCTCTCTGTCTCTCTGTCTCTAGCGGAAAACTATTTTCGGGTGGGGTTTGACGTGGCGGTGGCAGTGGTGTGCGGCCTCTCTCTGCTGCTCTGCGGCCGCTCTATCGTCCGAGGAATCATCCTTCAGCAGGTACGAGGGGCACGAGCCCTTCAACCACGACCGTAGTCACATACGTGAGGCCTGTGCCGCTCGTGAGCGCCCCCTACCCTCTGTCTCACCACACTGCAGGAGTTCGTGCAGTATTTTAAGGACAGGTTGAACCGCAGGGTGTGCTGGGGAGACCGGCTGGAGTTCATCAACGGCTGGTACATCCTCCTCATCATCAGCGACCTGCTCACCATCACTGGCTCCTTCATCAAGATCCGCATCGAGACCAAGGTGGGTCATGTGCGGCTGGGCCTTCGCGCCTGACGGCTCCCACAGAGCCCCCAGGAGGGGGGGGTTTCCCCGGGCGTGGAAAGGATGACTGCAAGGTTTCTTAATCCTTATCTCAGCACTGGCCTTTGTAGAAGTGATAAAATCCAAAGCTATAAAATCCAAGCTTCTGTTTAAGCATCAAGTTATTTTCGTGGGGCTGCACATGTCCCGATGCTTCAGATAAACATTCTATGTTTTTATGAATTCCAGCATTCACATGATCCAACAAGTAAATAAAAATCTGATTAAAGAAGTGCAGGCCAGTCTTTTAGCATGTCACGTTATATCACGGATTCACAATGTGTCGGTTACCTTAGAAACTGTCGGTAAACACCTGAAACACACAGATTAACACATAGAAGAAATACTTCAGCAGCATATAAGGAGATGCTGCATCATTCTCTGATCTGTAAATTGATGTTTATTGAACTGTGAGGGTGTGATGGACAGGTGGGAAACGGGGCTCCAGATAGTCTACAATTCTACTGATGGCAATTCATTAGAAACAGTAGTAGTGTCCCTTCCTACCAAATGGTGGAATTCCAGTGAGAAGAGATACTGCTTAAATGTGAATGGAGCATGGAAAAACACAGAATCTTACACACATCAAAGGTTCACCTAGATTCCTTCAGATTTATGCAGGATAACAGCATGTAGCACTGGAACCACAATATAATTGTATCTCTGCCATGCGTCCCCTAGCCGCTAATGTTAATGAATTACATTAGTAGTTAACAGTGGCTATTTGACTCTTTGCCCGCATAAATGGTGACCTCGTCGGAACAGGAAGCATTTCCCACCGTCACCTGACTACTGTGGCAAAGGTTCACCATCAGCTAAGCAGTTGTCTCTACTTCACGTGCTATTCTGAGGCCTCGTGTGCAAGAGCTCGTCATTTTAAGCCTCATCAGAAATTCGTTTGATTGTTTGTTTTGCAGACAGAAATGTAAGCCGCACCCCGTCCTGTGCTGTATTTTTTTGACTCGCCAAGAGTAACCAGCTCTCCTGTTTCTCCACAGAACATCTCATCTTATGACGTTTGTGGGATTCTGCTGGGAACGTCAACCCTGCTGGTGTGGGTGGGGGTCATTCGATACTTCAGTTTCTTCCAGAAGTATAATGTAAGTAACAGAAGTGCATACACAGTAAACCAGCCCAGTCATCTGACCCACTGTGTACTATTTTCCGACTGTCTACACGCCTTCATTGTCCAGTCTGCAATGCTAATGACCAATAATAAGCACACATTTTAAAACTGTTGGTGTCGCTGGCTTGTGGTTGTTTTTTGTCTTGTTTTTAAAATCAAGTCACGAAACCCATCTCTCTGACCTTTAAAACTCCTTCACGCGTTGTTACCTGATTCTTCGAGGCCACACGTGCACAATCGTTGGCTTTTGTTTTGAAATGCGTTGTTGCAGTCTCGAAATGTTGCAGATAGCGCACATCTAGATATTACCGATAGATGAAGCATTCTTGCCACCCTGAAGAGCAGCTCATACACCGGCTGCACCACCTAACCCTCCTCACCACTGCTCTCCGCATCACTTCTTCTAAAATCAGTGGTAAAGCAACATTATCTGACAGCTAGAGCGCTTAAACTTCCTGTGCCGTTCCAGATCCTGATAGTGACGTTGCGGGCGGCGTTTCCTAATGTCATCCGCTTCTGCTGCTGCGTGGCTGTGATCTACCTGGGTTACTGCTTTTGTGGGTGGATCGTTCTAGGACCCTATCATGTGAAGGTACGGGCTTCAAGCCTTCATGCGAGTGCCTGGATTTATCTGATGATTATGCCGAAGGCAGGCAGTGATGTATGAGATCTGATCTAAAAACACCCGATACTCTGTACACCAACTTGAACAGAATCTTGGGTTTCAGATGTTTATTTCCGGTATATAATACCAGGCTCTGTTCGTGGGTTTGTTTTATTGCTGATTATACATTGGGTAGGTTTACATTTATTTACTTTTGTCTTTCAGCTCCAGACACATCCAAGTTCTGTACATCCAAATACCAAGTTTCAAAGTTACAGTTTCTGACAGTTGTATAAGGACAAACCCTCTCATTTAAGTGTTTTAATTCTCTTCCGTTTCCCTGCTGTCCTGTCAGTTCCGCTCCCTGTCCATGGTGTCGGAGTGTCTGTTTTCTCTGATAAACGGAGATGACATGTTCGTTACCTTCAGTGGCATGCAGGAGAGCAGCTCACTGGTGTGGATCTTCAGCCAGGTGTGTTCCTTTTACACTGCTCCTTTTACACACACTCCTATCCGGTTTCAGTCAGGTGTGTTTATATATGCACCGTTCATACATAATACATTTACAGTACACGCACACACACACACATCCAAATATTTTGTTCTGTGCTGGTACTATAATCTTGTTGGTAATGTGCATATCGCTCCCCACAACCCCCTGTGTTGTACCGAAACCTCAAATTTTGCTTTCACTTTGGCCGCTGCGGCTATAAATCAGCAGGACTGGGAATGAGGAAACGTGCCGACCGGTTTTCGTTTTTCCCCGCGCCGTCACCACGGCCACGGAATTGTAACTGCCTACTGCTGCTCCATGGCATTTATGAATGAGCAGAGAATTTCTCGAGTGTTTGGTGGCTCAGGCACTGACATGGTGGCCCCACATTTCATGCGTTGGTGGCGAGACGAGCCTGTAGGACGGGGCTCGGGCTGTTCGAACATGCGAAAGACACAACGGGCAGAAAACGTGGGTGAAATGTTCATACAACATGAAACCATTGGGACATGGAGTAACCGTGGTTGTCGGGTGTATTTGGTATCTCGGTTCCTCATGGAAACTGCTCGCTACGCTAAAGTGAGACCAGCTGCCGAAAGAGACAGATTCTTCTCAAGCTGCGCTTCGCCCACTTTAAGAAGAATGGAGCAGATCTGCGGGCTTTTCTACGGGCTGCTTGCTTGCCAGTGCAGCAATACGTTGGGCTCAGTCGGGTTCAGTTAAACCGACCTCAGGCACATTCCTCCTATTCAAGACATGCTCTCACTGTCCTGTGAGGTGTTTGTTTTGTGGGCTGCTGTGCAGTGTATGACTGAGTTGTTTGATGTTTTTGTTGTTTTCGTCTAGGTGTACCTGTACACCTTCATCTCTCTGTTCATCTACATGGTTCTCTCACTCTTCATTGCCCTCATCACCGGTGCCTACGAGACCATCAAGGTAAGAGAGAAAATGGAGGGAAGGGAGAGAAGTTACGGCTGTTATTTACATTTGATTCACAGCTGATGTTTTTTCTGAATGGTCAAGTGTTTGTTTTTTATTCCACCATAATAGCAATGTGCACACACACACACACACGTATCTTTTTATTTATTTATTTATCATTTTTCAACAGCACCAAACTCAGGAGCCCATGCACATCACAGACCTGCACGCGTTTGTTGCCGAGTGCAAGGACACTCCCTGCTCCGGAAAGTTCCGCGGCCTGGAGACGTCGCCTTGCTCCTTCTTCTGCTGCTGCGACAGGTCTGACTGATCACAGGCCAGAGCGGCATGACTGCTCATGGGCCAGAGCGGCGCAGTACAGATGCGCAAGGTGTTCTCCAGGACAAGGAGTCGGCCTAGCCGGCCTAGCCTGGTGGTCACTTGGAAAGATGAGAAGCTCTTTAGCATGGTCTTACTCTCACAGTGCCAGCTGGGTCCAGCTAGTTCTTATACATAAACAATGGGTTTAGCCTGTTCTGGGATCAGTTATTCAGTTAGGACAGATTAGGATTGAGCAGATTTTGTCTAGGAGTCCAGGCTAACAGACCTGCTCTCCATTATTGGTACCCATGAAGTTTAAGTACATAATGTGGAATATCTCCTGCAAAAAAAAAAATTAACAGATTGTTTTCTATAGAGAACTCATGTTTTGAAGAGCAAATGAAACGAAACAAAAACAATGGGAGGAAAAAATTCAAAAACCTAAAGCTTGCTGTGACACTGGTATTGGCGCTTTATGGTAAATCAGTATGGCAACGTATTTGGACTTGTGCCAAGTCACAGAATCACTGATGAACGATCATTGCCCATGTGGCATGAATTACCCAATGAATGATGACTTCAGTGTTTTACATTATTCCCTGGTCCTTTGTTACAATGGTTAATGCAAAGGAGCTGTCTAAGGTGCTATTATTAGCCAACACAAGACCTACAAAGGGTATAAGGCCATCTCCAAAGACCTTGGTATCCATGTTTTGACAGATGAAACAAAAATAGAGCTTTTTGGCAATGCACACCAACAGTTTGTTTACAGACTGTGCAATGAAACTTATAAGGAAAAGTACACCCTACCAACAGATAGGCATGCTGGAGGATCCATAATGCTGTGGGGCTGCTTTGCTGCGTCTGGTACTGGAGGCCTTGACTATATCACAGGATCATGAAATCAGAGAATTACCAAGAGAGTTTAAAGAGAAATGTCAAACCTGATGTAAAAAATACTTGGTTTGAGTTGAAGATCATGGGTCCTCCAGCAAGACAAAGGCCACACATCCAAAAAGCACACAGGAATGGTTGAACAGGGAAAAAAATACAGTTTTAAAATGGCCAACAATAAGTACTGATCTCAGTTCCATTGAGAATCTTTGGGATGGAGCTGAGATCTGCCTCTGTGGAAAAGAACTCTGCCAACATTCAGAAGCTTGAACAAACTGCAAAGGAAGTGTGGGAGAAAATACCAGCTGAGAAGTGCAAGAAGCTCACAGATGGCTACAAGAAACGTGTGGAGGCTGTCATCACTGCCAAAGGCTTTGCAACCAGATATGAAGGAGAGGTGCCATTACTGCAGTTCATGCTGTTTTTTCTGTTCCTACTTTATGTGAGATGAAAAGCAGTGTGGTTGGTTATATTATAACCTCCAATTAAAAAAAAATCCTGATAGAAATTTGGTACTTTTACATTTATTTCTGTTTATTTCTCAATATATTGGACAGGTTATGTAAAAATGAAGGGGTGCCAATAATTGTGAGAAGGACTGTATAAATGGATTCATCAAGACTGATAGACCAAAGCTGTTTTGATACAGACCTTGTGCCATTGAGGCTTTGTATTATCATGTAATGTATGTATGTGTCTGTCTCACAGGACCACTACCTATGAAGATGTGCTTCTGGTGAACTAGGCACAGAACTACAGCTGCTGCCACTCCCTGTTGGTACCTGTGGAACCACATCCACAGTCATCGATAGGAAATGCACTCAGACGCTGAGAGCTGTGCATCCAGTAGATGCTGACTCACGTCCATACACTAAACAAGCGAAAGAAAGAGGCCTTTTTCCAGCACATGTTGAGGAATGAAGACCAATATTCAGACACAACTTCATATCTTTTTTTGTTTGTTCTTCTGTTGGCGCTGCCTAGAATCTCTCCTTGACTTCCACAGAGCAAACACTCCTGTAACACGATAAAGACTGTGAAAACATGAAAAGTTTGGAGAAAGAAGACCTGTCCAGCACTCATTCCCCATCTCTCTCTCTCTCTCTCTCTCTCTCTCTCTCGCTTTCTCGTTCTCTTTTCCCTTCCAGAGAGCAGCACGATTCAAGGATGTCAGTTCAGGTGTTTCTTTATAGGAGGAGGGGGTGGATGGTGATGTTGAGTAATGGTTTTCAAATTTTATACTCTGTGTTTAATGTGATTTTAGCATTCAACTATAAATGATCAGTAGCCTAATGTACTGTTGCAAGTGGAAGAGTTTTTAGACCTGTGTTTTAACTCAATGAATCAGGGCTGCCTCAGTGTTTTCGGGTGGGGGGGGGAGGGGGGGACTGCTCCAGTCTCACCTACCCCAAAGTGACACTGCACTTCTTGCAATTGTCAGTTCCTCTTCACATTAATTTCCACTACACTGATCCATACAAGACTGTAGGTTTGACTCGGATATACTGAGGTCCATTTGATCTGTTTAAACCACACTTTGGTGGGGGGGGAATATGTTTCACACAAGTTGTGAGTATTTGTGTGTGTGTTTTTCCCCCCTCACTGGCTGAAAAGAAACCCAAGATGGTGAGATACTGCCACTCCAGTCATTCCTCTCTGGGAGGCATCAAGCATCTCTTCAGTTCTGAAGTGCTTTGATAGGAACTGTTTCAACAGGGTGTGGTGATCAGAACCAGAACGACTGATCTCATTATCTGTGTGTGTGTGTGTGTGTGTGTGGCCTGTATCTGAAGTGGTTTCATAAATACACGCGTGGTGACGGGACTTGCGGAGCACTGAAGTACGAGTTGCTTTAATTGACGGACCTCTGCGTTTTTGGATTAAATTAATTTTGGATTTAAAAATTCCAAAGCCTCATTTAGGAAAGCTAAACACATGGTAATGAGTCATCAGTTACCAGCAACTGGTGTATTGGTGCAGATTTGTTTTCTTTTAAGAACAATGACTTAAGTTCAACTCATGATGTATAGAATTTTAACATATTGTCTCTGTTTTGTAATTTTTTTAATGTATATATGTACTGAATTTGAAACGCACAAATTATAAACAGGGTACAGTAATTGTCTTGTGCCGATTCTTCAAGTTTTTGTGGGAGCTCAGAATTTCATTTTAATGCTGATGCACCCTTCCCTTTTGAAAATAAACCCTCTCTGTGATGTGAGAGAAAACTCAACTCAGATCAGTGTTCAAATGCTAAAATTAAAGCATCAATTTACCCAAACCTAGTCAGACTTGTATTTGAGTGGAACTTCTTAGCATGCATGATCAATGAGTGGTGAAATGTTTAACACTTAAACTTTGAAATGTTCCTCATGTATAATGGAGTACTCGTTCTGCAAATTCGGGTTATTTTGTTGTGGTTTTTTGACCAAGGCCTTAGCCTTATCCTTTGTATTTTGTGAGTGGGCTGCTGTGTACAAGCATCCAGTGTGTTCAGGTGTACTGGAAAATGCAATATTTTGGACACTTTAAAAGCGACAGATTGTGTTTTGATTTGTTTCTCATGAACTGTTTTTCCATAGTTTTGCACTTGTGCATTATTTATCATTATTTATAGTGGTACACATTCAGTACAGACGAGTCCTTAATATATACTATTTTACTCATTTCAGTGTAGAAGCAAATATTTATATACAGTCGTATGAAAAAATTAGGATACCCCATGAAATCGTCTTTTTTTTAATTTTTATTTTAACATATTTAAACGTGGACATTTGATATTTATTTTAACACTATTGAGAGATGGAGGTAATATAACCAAGCAAATAAAACCGAATAACTGTCTTTTGTAAATAATGTGTATGTAATATGTCACTAGAAATGCAATTTTTTTGTGAGGAAAAACATGGACACCCCCACATTTATTACAACTTAAAATGCATAAAATAAACGGGTGCATCACATCAGCTGCAAATGATTACACCATGGCTGGAGAATATTTTGAAGGAAGTTGTCTTATTTAAACCTCAGACATTAGTTTGGTATGTTCTTGATTGTTGAAGTGGGTGGTATCGCCATGGTGATAGCTCAAGAGTCTCCGAGGTCTTCAGAAAGAAGGTTGTAGATGCACACGAGCCTAGGAAGGTATTTAAAAAGATCTCAAA
Organism: Tenebrosternarchus preto; assembly: GCA_025802075.1. Lineage (NCBI taxonomy): Eukaryota > Metazoa > Chordata > Actinopteri > Gymnotiformes > Apteronotidae > Tenebrosternarchus > Tenebrosternarchus preto. The sequence goes on along the minus strand of JAOYMR010000013.1, from coordinate 5,709,781 downwards.
AACGTTCCACTGTCTGAAAAATAATTTACAAGTTGAGTCAGGGCATCCTAGCAAGTTCAGCTCAAGAGCAAACTGTAAAAAAAAAAGTCTCCAGTAATTGTAAAATTTCATCATGAGACCTACAGGTAGCTTTTGCCACAGTTGATGTGAAAGTGCATGCATCCACCATCAGAAAGACACTGCACAAGTTTTCAGAGTTTCATGGGAGGTGTGCAAAGAGGAAACTCTTGCTGTCCACATTAAAAACATCAGGGCAAGACTAAGCTTTGCCAAAGAACACTTAGGCAAAGATCAGGACCTCTGGAGCAATGTGCTTTGGACAGATAAATCCAAAGTTGAATTATTTGGGCACAGTAACAGAAGACACATTTGGTGCAAACCAAACATCAGTCAACAAGGGCCATCTGTCCAAAAACTGAAGATGAAGTGGATTATGCAATATGACAATGACCCAAAGCATTCCAGTAAATCCACCATGGATTGGCTCAAGAGAAAGGAATGGAGAGTTCTGGAATGGCCAAGTCAAAGCTCTGATCTTAATCCTACTGATATGCTGGGCGGTGATTTGAAAGGATTCTACATGGAGGAGTGGGAAAACTTTCTTTTTTAGAGTCAACTTTATTGTCATTACACATATACGAGTACAAGGCAAAAAAAATGCAGTTTAGCATCTAACCAGAAGTGCAATAAGGAATTTTTCCTGTGGATATCAGAGATGTTTGGTTATAGAGAGGAAGATGGTTATAGTAAATGGTTATAGAGAGGAAGATGGTTATGGTAAATGGTTATAGAGAGGACGATGGTTATAGTAAATGGTTATAGAGAGGAAGATGGTTATAGTAAATGTCTATTTGAGGTTATTTCAGCCAAAGGGTAAAATACCAACTATGACGGCACAGGGTGTCCTAACTTTTTCTTCAGTAAGAATTGGCCTTTTTTTTTTTTTAAGTAAAACATTTTTTTTTTTGCAAACCTTTTATCTACAGATATTGCTTGAAAGATGAAATATCAATATGGCCATATTTCTTAATAAAGAACTAAATATTTAATGGGGTGTCCTAGTTTTTTCACATGACTGTGTGCGTATGTGTTTATATGTATTAAAGTACCCAAGATTTCCAAAGAAACTAGATATTTCAGACAGACGTCCATCAGCTGTGTAAGAAAAGTGCTTCTGAATTCGTAGGAGGAACTAGTTTGTATTAGAAAAAAGTTCATAACATTCATTAGATCATAACATTCATTAGTTTTCGATTTTCATTGTTGCCATAGCAACAACTGGCATATGCAAACATATGTCATTAATGCAATGCCAACTGGAAAGGATAAATCCTTAATTCTTATGGTCCAAAGGTGTTCAACAAACTGATCAGCATGTCTTCTGGTTTCTCCAGTGTAAAGCTGATTACATCTCTTGCATGTAATGCGGTGGACGACTCCTGCATTGATGCATGAAGAGGAATGTTGGATTACAATAGATTCTTTTGTGAGTTATTTTAGTGGCTGTGTTAATAAATGTACGTGTATTGCACAGAGTGGTTGCAGGCTACAGTACCACAGTGGTTATTTGAATAGTCATTTATCTCACTCTGCATGAACATTGCCTTTGATGTATTTGTCTCATCTGTAGGAGTTTAGTGGAGGATCCTTAAAAAGAAATGTAGTCTGTGCATCATCCTGGATGATTCTGACGTGTTTTAGTATAATATTAGTCATTGTATTTGTAGGATAAGTCCAGCACCAAAGGAAATCTTGTTGTCTTCACATTGGAAATGTGTGACATTTCGATTAGTTTTCTGGAGGAAGTTTTCATTCTCACTGCAAATGCTCTTAAATCTTAGTGGCTGTGAGTAAGGGATAAAGTTTTTGCAGACCTTGGAATGTGAAGAGTCCATAGGTTTATAATAGATTATAGTATTTTAAAAAAATTTCAAACTTGACTGAAACATCCTCAAAAAAAAGGTATCCTCATGCCAGTGTGAGATATACCCCTTGTATATTCCTGAACTTGGTGGAAGGAAACAATAAAAAGTTGGACCTCTTCAAACGTGCATGGAGCAAAACCAAGAACGTCGTCAATGTATCTCAGGAATATAAAAGCTACAGGTGCTGCATGTTGTTAATAAAATGGTTCTCAACCAATCAGAGGTTAGAATAGGATATCTCCATTTCAGTCACCATGACAACTACTCTTATTTGTGAGTAGTCCAGGTAATACAAAGTCTGACATTCCATAGAGAACATCTATGGGAGGGATTTTTCTCAGGTCTTGCATCAAGACAATGTTTTAAAGCTCTCAAACCATTCTGATTACGAGTGACTGTGTATAAACTTTTAATGTCCACTGGAAAATAGCAGAGTTGGCAGGTAGAGTTTTTTTTTTTTTTTTTTTTTTTAAGAGATCCATGGATTTTTGTAGAAAGTGTGAAGAGTCTTTTAACATGTAGGTAAGAAACGAATAATTGATTGAAAAAGGTCATTCAGAAAGTGGGACATTATTTCTCCTGGGCAGGAACAAGCAGATGCATTAGGACATCCAGGATTGTTTTGCTTATTAATGATACAGAGAAGGACATGGAAAGTATTGGATTTTTAAAAAGTAATACTGCCATGCGCTGAAAATAGAACGACTTACAAAGTTGAGGGATATTTCTGAAGTACAACTCATTGGGGGCAGAGAAATTATGTAACCGAACAGAGAAAGTAACATCTAACAAAGGTTGAATTATACAGTGCAATACAAGTTACCATTTCACTTGTTCACGTGGTAGTACTTCAACACACCACTAGATGGGGAAATAACACAGGATTTAAAAAATCTGGTCCTACGTCAAGGATTGTTTTTATTCGTCATGTTAAAGACAGCAAGCAAATTAAAGAAAATCTCAGACTTCAAGACGTTCTAGAGTATGAGCGGATGTAGAGCATCAGGTCCAGGAAAAAAAAAAAAAAAACAATTCTTGGCTGGAATTTCTGCAGACTTAAGTTCAGTGCACAGACATGACAGGAAAAAAAACTATTACTAAATTGGTTCTCTAGACAGGTGCATAGCTCATAGGTCTTTTAAAAGCACGGATCTCAAGTCAGCTATTTGTTGTGTCAGCAGTGTGGTCTGAACCCCACCCTACTGCTCAAACAGATTTTCGTACACAGGAAGCAGCTGGTTAGGCATCACTCGCTGACCATAACGATGCCTTCCACGCTGCAGGGTTTCTGTTTTACCGCAGCTACTGCCCTTGAGGTCCAACCTAGACGCATCTCGCTCTTTGACAAAAATAATGTGGAATTCTAGAACCTAAACTGGGTTTTAAAAATGTTTCGTCACTTTCCAGTTAGACTGGACATTACACTCTGTACCGTACGTTACATGCTTCCTGAAGTATACAATTCCCTCAGTAATTGTGAATCTCTCAGATACTGTCTTGTATAATCACTGCGTTTTATATCAGGAGAATGACTTGGCGGATTCTTCTAAGCACATTCACAACACAATGACAGGATGTGGTGTGTAATATACTTGTGTGTTGGGGATTATTCAAATGTGTAGTTTGTAGCAATATACTTGAAACAATGAGTCTTATCTACACTGTATTCAAAGATACGGACACGCGCTCAGATAAGATGGCTACTAACTGCGTACACACAGAAAGCCTGAGTCACTTGGCTTTCTTTCTAGGTGAGGGTGAGAATACACACGCGTCAAACTCCTTTTTTACTCTGCTTCATGCAAACACAAAAGATGCGTGCTATGTGCCTGCTCTACACAACAGATTACCTCTTTTCACCCCTGTGTTAGTCTGTCATGACTTGCAGTTTGTTTGGAGGTTTTGTTTTCTTCCCCCAAATGCCTGTTTTATTCCTCTGGCCATCCCATTCTTGATTACTGCCTTTCAGTATTCGGCTTTCAACAAAGGTTTGTCAGCCATTGTCTTCGTTCACTATCTTTTCTTCTTGCTCCCTTTTTTCAGAGATTGCAGCTGCGGCAAAACTAACAAAGGACGGTTGTTCTCATCAGTTCAGGCTCTTGATTACCGACTGGTCTTGTTTAAGCTCATTTAATCAGGCAGAGCTTGTGCTATGATATTGACAAAGATAAGACCTTTTACTTACCAGATGTGGCAAAATTTATTTATATTTGCATGAGTCTAATTCATAACATTCAAAACAAACATGTAGCCATAAGCGCGACTAGACGAATAAGTTTAAATATTAACTAACTAGCGAAATGTAAACACTGAACAGCTCTAAACTTTGGCGAAGGTGAACCACGGAGACCGTGGGTGGAGCGGATAGCCACGTCCTTTTGAATAGGCAAACGTGATCTGGGGAGGGGCGGTAGGTTATAAAACGTGACATCGCCGGATTTTGGAGAAATCTCGGTTCATCCCTTCGTTTTAGCTTTGGGAACAGAAATGTTTTTCCTTTAATCCGTTATTTGTTTGTTTGTTTGTTTTTTTTTATACTAAGAGTGGTACGCACATTGTCTACACCTCTCTCTCTAGAATCAGAGCATTCAGGAGTTCAGCACGCTGTCGGTCTGTAACATTAGCAGACGCTTTTAGAATTTTCGCGGTTTCCTTTGCGCTCTATTGACGTTTGAGGGGGGCCTTGAAGGTCCAAAATTGATATAAAACCCGTTGTTTGCTTTCTCGCTCAAGTCGCCGATTCGGGACCGTTGGAGCTGGGTGTACGTCTCGGCTGAACAGACACCTAAAGGAGTTGTAACAAGATACACTGCACTATAATTTAATTGACGGTAAGAAGGAGTTGCGCATTTTAAAAAAAATGTTTCTGCTTTGCTTTCTACAGTAAAACTGTTATTTAGAGGTGCCTGTACATTGCTGCGGAGATTTATTGCAGGTCCCAATACTCCACGCGTTTGTGCCATGATCAATACAGGTTGCTAATTATAGCGGATTTGTTTGATGTGTTAAGATAGATTATATATTTGTTTGGGGTGTGTGTGTGTTTTTTTTCCCGTCGATTTGCTTTTGTGTGGAGGGAATGAAAGGGCTGGGCTGTTCGTTGTACGCGTAAACGACGCTCTTCGTGAAACGAAGACCTCGAATAACGTTAGTCTGAGAGCAACCACAAAGCACGTTAGTCTCAGCAACCATTTTTACCTTAATACACAACCTGTTTTTGGTGGAGATTCAAAAGGACCATTAGTGCAACAGACAGTATACCAATTGTAATGCATTGCCCTGTTTAAGCGTGCTTCTCAGCCATTGTGTAAAACGCTAACGTAGAAGGAAATTCTCATTGATTTCGCAGGCGTTAAAAAAAAGTATATAGTCTTTTGTAATGTACAAACACGCTGAGTGGCGCAGTGAATTTAGACTGCGTTTCGGTCTGTCAACATGTGTTTGTCTAATTCCAGTTCCACGTTTACATTTTCTTCGGTAACGTTTAATAGCGTACTGGTTTTTTCCGTAATCGGCGTACATCATGGAAACGGTATAACCACCACGTTGGTAACAGCTCAGGGGAGAGCTGGGCGAATGATCATTCTGCTTGGCCGCCCCCCTTCGTTTAATAAACGTTCGCTTGTAAATTTTCTCCTGAACAAAGCTAATCGGTCTAATCGAGCTGAGGGCAGATGTTTTACTACGCCCACAGCGCCCGCAGGTCTACAGATTAGCGTCTTTCCCTCTCACTAGATCCAAATCGCACGGTGTGTTTACATTCTGCCACCCACGAGCGCAGTGTAGAGGTTGTAAGTTCATGACAGTCGTCTGCTTTGGATGGCGGTTGTCCCGATCTTTGGACCGGGGGGGCTCAGACGAAAGCGTAACTCAAGACTAACGGTATTTTCGAAATAATACTGGGGAAAATGGGAAAAGGTGCGCCTCTAAATAATCTGTTCCACGACAGCTGACATGCTTCTGATCCCATTTACACGTGCAGGCTCATTTGCACAATATCATGTTTACAGAAGGAAGGATTTAAAAGTGACAACTGCTACGATCCACTTGAGAATGCACGCTGGTATGTCACAGTTGGTGTTTGACTTACTTTGCCCAGTATGTACCAGGGTGTTTCCTTCGCCATGAATGTTTCCAGTTTGTAGCGGAGGTCTCGCCAAGAACAAGCCTCTAAACAGTTCTTTAAACAATTCCACAAAATAAGTTGAACAGACTGACTTTTCTGACACAGATTCTACTTTACCCGAGTCCTGCTTTTGAAATGCCTCACCCATGGACTGGCTACTGTTATTGGCAGAAAATCTTTAATACAGTTTGACTGAATTGTTCCGTAGGACCCCTTTAGATCCATGTCGCGTTTCTCTTGATTTCTGGTGCCCGTTTTCTTGAATGTCTTGCTGGGTGGCTCAACTTTGGCCTGAGGGCTAGAAAAACACAGCTGTATCTGGTTATTTTGGGCACCACCTTTAGTCCTTTGACACCAGTTGTATGGTTTCAGCTGCAAAGTCTTTAGGAAGCCTTCGAGTTAAGTGCTGTTTCTGGATCAGATTTGTGTTGTAATGTTTGGCACTAAGGTTAAAAGATTAAGGTGCGGACTGATTGTGCATCAGCTCAGCTCTTAAGGAGCAGTCCAGACAGGAGTAATGTGTTATTTGTTGGCGGCTGTCGGTTACATATGGTGAGCTAATGATGTCATCATTCTGAGTTGACGCTTTAATGGTTTCCACAGTCGTGTGCGTGTGCGTGCGTGTGCGTGCGTGTGCGTGCGTGTGTGTGTGGTGTTTTATTTATTTTTATTAAACAAATGCTAGTTTGCCATTGTGGTTTTGTGTTTTGGCTCACAGGCCCTGGATCAGTGACCTAATGGTGTGAGAGTATTTGTTCACTGTTCAAAATGCACACTCCTTTGCCTAAAACTCCTACATGGGAGTGAGATCGTAGGACTGCTCCATTTACACCACTGCTTGCAAATCCCATTCTGGTTTTGCAAGGTATTATAAGGAGACATTTCAAATAATGGTCTTGCATTTGCTTAGAAATTTAATCTCATCACTCACTCTTCCTTCTAGCAAATGCTTGAATGTAATGTAGTGAGTTCATATAGGGAAACGTAGTTCCTCTTGATCATTTATGTAAACTAATGTAATCAGTAAGAATAAGGACCTTCTCATGGGTGACTTTTGCCCATTTTTGATCTTCTGAAGTGGGAGGTTATTGCTCAAACCAGATTTGGTCCAAATTCATTTCAATACTTTTGCAGCTGAATCCTTTAAAATGAATGATCTCTGCATTGTTAGTGGTCAGCAGTGTTGGCAGGTTATCAGCCTATGTTCACACACACACGCGCGCACACACACACACACAAACACACGCACACGTTTTGCATGCGGGCAGGCTCTGCCTCTTTCTTATCCGTTTGTACAGGCTCTCTGTCCATCAGGAAGCCCTGCTGTGCGCCGTATTCAGGCCACACTGTGCCCAGTCACTCATCATGCCATCGGTCACCATCTGCACCACCACTCTGCCACACCGTCATTGTGTAATCGATCTTGGCGCTGCCTAGTCTGCAGTGTTGCCTTGCTTTCTGAGTATATGGAAAAAGGGGTGTGGCAGGTGTGGCTGTCACATGATACCCCCAACCCCCACCTTCCTCGTTGGGGCAGCTCACCAGATGCCCCTGCCCTGAATGTGCCCTGCCCCCACTAGCTTGGCACACCGCGCACAATAGAACCTGCTTCTCTTGTAATTCCTACAACACGCGCGCACACACACACACATGCGTGTACTCAAACCCACCCTGTATTGAACTCTACAGGGTTGTCGCACCCTGTTCACACCCCAGGCGGTGCTAGACGCGCGTCCCCCATCCGAACGGATTAACACCACCCATGCATGCGCACATGTCGCTCTGCTGTTAAGCTGTGCCTCCATCTTTACTCCATCTACTACACTCCCACCACCCACCGCTTCCAGTTGTACCACACGACTCCAGTTCATGTTAATGTTGCTGTTTAACCCAGGTAAACAAAAATGGGTCTTCAGAAAGTCGCCAGTAATGTTCAGAGTCTCATTTCTGCATTATGCCTACTGTTTCAGTGCAGAGATGTTTTGGCTTTGCAATGTAGGCAAAATGTGCCTAAATTGAGCATCAATAGGCCTTTATTGTATCATCAGGCTGAAACTGAAGACTCATGAACTCCCTGCTGAATACTGTCAGTGCAAAGTAAACACGAACAAATGCCTTTGTTTTGTTTTGTGTTTTTTTTGTTTTTTGTTTTTTTTTGGTTTGTTTTTTCACCAACCTTTAGTTTCAGTTCTCTGCTAAAAGGCTCACACATTACTCGTATGTCCAATATCCTGTCAGTGTA
>JAOYMR010000013.1:5674947-5697867 GCA_025802075.1 Tenebrosternarchus preto | reverse complement strand
CTGTTGTGCCTTTGCGTTCAGACACCAATCCCAGGAGTAGTTCTTGTTCCAAATACCGCTTTCCTTTTTCTTGCCCTTATTTCAAATGTTTTTCTTAAGACGTTTTTCGATTGTAACATTTTGGTACTTTTATGAGGATACCAAGGTTGTATTTCTTTCTTTCTTTCTTTCTTTCTTTCTTTCTTTCTTTCCTTTTCTAGGGAAAATTCCCGGCTGATCCTGGGTTTGGTGTTTACGACATTCAATCCAGCAAGCATATACTAGTTAAAAATAAAAACCAAAAAAAACTTGCCAGGAAAAGGTGGAGATGAAACCTGATGGGGTTGCCACGACGCCGGCAGAGCCAACAGAAGCCGAGGAGGCGCAGCCTGAAGTCGAGGCATCTGCAAGTGAGGAACAGCCTCAAGATCAGAGTTCGTCACTTCCACAGCCTGAGGAGCCCGAAAGCAAAATTGAAGCGGCTGGGTCGACAGCGCCACCTCCTGACAAGGAGGCCAATGGTCAGATGCCAGACCCAAAAAGCAAGACCAAAGCCCCAGTCAAGACCAGACCTGGTCCAACACAAACCAAAGCAACAATGGGAGCAGCTTCTCGTCCTGGGGCTGCCCAGAACCGAGCGGCAAGCAGTCTCGCCAAGACCACCGCAAACGGTGCAGCCAGGAGACCCATGACGGCACAGCCGGCGCTGAAGAAAGCCCCCCCTGCTGGGGTAGCCGGCCCAGTCAGAAGGGGGCCTCCCTCTGCAGCAGCTGGAGCCCAGAAGAGTCAGGTGAAAGCACCTGAACGGAAGCCTGTCGGGACCACCAGACCAGCAGGAGCTTCCACAAACAGTGGGCAGAGACCGGCGACGGCCGCACCTTTCACGCTGACCAAAAAGCCCGTCACTGCAGCTACCAGTGCCACCAAACCCAAGACCACAGGTAGGCGTCCATACACCTCATGTTACTGTTTCATTGTTTAATCGGAGCAGTTCGTTTTTACTAGTGCGTCCCACATATCAGCAGTTGGGCGAGCTGTCTGGTTAGCACTGCTAGCTCCTTATTTTGACAGGATCTACCAGAGTTACTAGGCGAGATTGGTGCTTGTATTTTTGGACTTTCACAAGTTGCATAGTTGCCATTATAGGCTAGTAAACTTATTTGCATTTCTCCATTTAAATATCGTTTTGTTCTTTGCTCACACTATTGCACCTTCCAGCATCTCCCTCCTATTTCTTCTGTTATTTCTCAGCCTGTCTCGCATCTCTATCCATGTCTTCTGCAGGAGCAAGGCCAGCAACTGCACCTGCTGCGAAACCCAGCAGTTCCGCGGTTTCCAAGGCCCCCCCCATTCCCAAGACAACCAGGTAAGGGGGCCAATCAGTTAACTGTTATTGGATGGAGCCTTATTTGAATAGGAGGCAGTGATCCATGGTTTGAGTGCTCTAGCCTTCACACTGATGTGACCCTCTGCTCACTGACATTTGAGTGCAATGGTAACACTGAAGTATACCGGATGTATCGAGAGCTGCTGCAGCAGTCAGGCCTGCAGTTTGCACCACCACTTTAGAAACTGAAATGTGACTAAACATCAGGTATTTACTAGTGTTTGAACCACGGTCTGCACGTATGGTTTTTTTGTCATAAACTGGGGGAAAAATGAAGATCTCTCAACCATTTTGACTGAATGAGTCAGCAGCAAATCCAACGGGCAGCTGGGGGGGAGGGTGATTTTTCTTATTCTCTTCCTTTAATCCATCTCCTCTTATCTGTATGTTCAGCATTTCTTTCATTTGCATGTAATGGTGATTTTGTCCTTGTAGCAGCCGGTAACTTCATCGCTAATGCAATGCTTTATTGGATTTAAAAAAAAAAAATCCTCAAAATAATCGCTGCCATAGACTCGCAGAACCAAACGCAACACAAAAACCGTTAGTTAATTTTCATGGTGTTCTACACACTTCGTGGTGTTCTACACAACTAACTGTTCCATCAAGCATTTCTAGAGCACGTGTTGACGGAGTCTCGTCTGAGGCTGAAACTGGACCGGGTTCAGCCCTTTTACAGATGGACATCAACTAGCTTGTGTTTACAGCTACAGTGCAGATCTTCCACAAACTATAAATTGGTCACAAGCATCTAAATAAAAGGCAGTCATGGAGACATGGGCTCCAGTTGTTTCTGAATGGTGAGTTTTCCCAAATATGGCAAGAGTTGGCAGTAGAGTTGCACTTACTTTGGTTTATGACTCTCGTGTGGAGTGTTCTGTAGATTTGGAATCTGTAGTCTTTGGTTCACAGTAGGTCTTTCAGCACAGTTTCTGTTTATCCCTCTGGGGCTGCTATTACAAGCGTGTCCGTGTTGAAGCACATGCAGGGCTCGCAAGACATGTGCGGGGGTTGGGCTACTGTGGAGGTGGACAGATGAGGGAAGACTGGGGTGGGGCTTGGGCAGACAATGGGTGGGGTGGCAGGGGTGAGGAGCTGATGGATTAGGAGAGATGGAGAGGGCAGCAGAGGGAGGTGAGGGGTAGGAATTAAGTTCTGAATTTTAATTGAGTGATCCAGGCAGGCGTGTGTACATGCACCTGCATGCCATGTCTAACAGACTGCATAAAGTAAGAGATGGGCGATGAAGATTATTCACCTTTGCAGAGATTTGGGCTGCATCTAAACTGAGGCCTCCTTTCTTCAAAAAACCCCCCAAAAAACTTCTTCATAAATAAAATAAAGGTCCTCTCAGTTCTTGGGCTCTTCAGCCTGGGATTTAAACCTGGTTTATAGCTTTTGTGCTTCCAGTCCTTTTGGGTGTGGGGTTTGGTGGTGATCTGCTCCTCGCGTCTTTTTCTGCTTGCATAATCTGTGCAGCAGAGATGTTTATTTTGCATGGCAGGTCAGGTCAAGTGAACCGATTTCCAGACCTCCTGCAAGGACCTGGATGGAACCTGCTGCTGTGAAGATGAAGGAATTGCTGTGTGCTGAAGGAATAGTTGGGCTCTGTGAACATCCAGGACTCTTTTTTTCCATCCTTTTTGACTTGCACAGCACCAAAGGAACTGTAGAGAATTTTAGAAAAAATTTGTAGAGAAAAAATAAATATATTGGATAAGTGTACCAGAGTGTCCTGTGTTGCACTGTGAGATTTCAGCAACAGAGAAAATAAACAGATTTCTAAATGATGATTTAATAAATTACCTCCTACATATTTAGGGACCATTTGCACAATTAAAAGGAAGTTTAAAATGTTGCTAACAGTCTTAGCAGGTTGGTTTACCCAAATCATTCAAGATTAAACTACAATTTCTTTCTTTTTCTTCTATTTTTAACACATCCTTAGTTTTTATCCAAGCAGTTCAACCCCAGTTGCTTGTTTTGATGGGGATGAAACTCTGTTTTAAAAAGAATGAAACTCTCAGTTTTAGGATATGTTCACTGTACATAACTGGATCCTGAAAACAACTTTTGAACATTTGGGCTTGGTCGAGTATATAGTTCTTCAACTGGTCCGTTTTGTTTTCAAAGGCTTGTAGCTTGGTCCCATAGCCCTCCTGTAACCCTGTATCTAGGATGTTTGGGTCAACATCATCAGAACTGCGTATTGAGAGGTTAACAAGCGGTCTGCAGCATGAACAGAGGTCGTTTGTTAAGCCTGCTGAATCATTCCGGAAGCTTCAATTGAATTCCATTTTCATTTCGGGCTTTGCTAATGGTTGCAGTAATGGCTAGCTGGACTGCAGTGTGTTTCATATTAGTGTCCTTTTATTTGTAATCGCTGGTCTCCTTTTGCCCATTTCCTTGTTGTCTTTGCTTGTTGCCTCTTTTGTAACCCAGCAGTGAAATAAAGGATTATGGGTGTAGCATCACCAAGTGTCGATTTAGGAAATGTTCTAAATCTCAAAAAAGAGAAGGAAATGGGAATTCTCTCATGTTGCTTTGGCTGCTGTGGAGTGCTTGATATGCATGCACACGCACACAGGAAGATATTTAAGATATGAACATCAGTGTTGCACTTTTTGGAGGCTCCCCTCCAGTTGCAGTTTGCCCTCAATCATAAATGTATCGAAACTACGTTTATCTACAAACTCCAATACTGTGAATATAAATTTAAAAAAAGTCAATGGTCATTTTTGAGAGAAGTCTTCAAAAATAAATAAAAGCCTGCATCTTGGGTTGTTGTGCACAGCTGTGCTAGGAGAGTCCTGGAGAGTTTACAGAACAGCCAGAACAGCTTTGGGGTGGTGGTGGTTAGTCACACTCCTCCACCCAAACGCACACAATATAGACAAAATATGAAGTAAAGCATTTAATATGGTATCAACACTAAATGCAAGTTGCCATGAGGAGCCACCGGTCTCTGAACACTAAACTGTGCTGCAGTTCTCAGACCTACAAACTTGCAAAGGAAGAGATGGTTGGTTTGGCAAACTAAAAGTCTTTGTGGGTTACACCTTCATGTCCCTTCCTCTTTCCCCAAGGTCTGTAATACCCTCAACATTAATTGAAGCATTCCGTTTGCCAATTAACTAATTTTCCATTGAACCATTCCAATTTTCATAATAAACTTGTATAGCACAGTTGAAAGAACAGATATTGCACAGTACGTAATGTAAAAGTACAGCAAATAAGAGAATGCAAAACTTGAAGTGAAAGGGTGCATGCCTTGTGACCATCCTGCTGAGTGTGACATGATCAAGACTGGTCAGTTATTACAGGAACCAGTTGGAACAATGCCAGACACAGCACTGTGGTCAAGAAGCACCAGAATCTGGTTACTGGTGTCAGTTTAACCTAAAATTGTTTGGATCTTGGTTTATTCTCTAGTCTTTCAAGTCTCAATTCATTACTGTTTAATCCTGTAGTTGGAGGGAAACCTTGGTGATCTTTCCCAAGAATGGAGCATTAGAAATGGGTCTGTAGTTGCTGAGATAAGTGGGCTCTAATTTACTGTTCTTTAGAAAAGTCCTGATTTGAGTTTTCATTGTTTTAGTGACTGTTTTTATTATCCATGTCACTTAAACAGGCCTCGTGTTAACCTCCTATAATGAAGATTTTATTACCAAAGTGTTTAGCAAATTTATCACACTTTCTGTAATGTTCTAATGGGATTTGAATGGTTAACCAGCTGGTCGATTATAGTAAAAGGAGTTTTACAACAGTAGTAGGATTTTTTTTTGTGTGTGTTTCATTTTGTTAGGCAGATGTGAAAAGGAGACGGCTCTGGTCGGGGGTGTCAGGGGTCACTGTTTGGACATGCTATGGTATAATGCATTGAGTCTTGATGTAAAAGATGTCAACTAGGCTGTCAAGTTGAGGCCTTAAAGGTGCAGTTTGATATGAGGGTGAACTTGGCTTGAAAAATTGAATAAGCACAATTATCAGACCCTTCCCACTCCACAGCACTCCAGCCCCTCCTCCAAAGCACATCCCCTGCAAATGTGCATGTTGTAAAAGGTCAACATTTCTGGCCAACAAACGGCAGAAATAAATCTATTGGACATTTGTGAGAATCCACTGCACCCAAATCAAAGCAACCAATAGCATCCAGGAGCAGTGTCTGATTGATTACATACTGCGTGAGGTCAAAGGAATTTAGCAACACTAGATCATTAGCAATAGGATCTACAGCCTTGTCAAGACGCATTAAAATAGCGAGTGAATTATGGTCAAAGGTAGGTCGTGAAATTTGTCATGACAAAAACGGGTTGTCATTCAAGAAAGCTTGGGTGACGTCTATGGGATGATGGACTGTCATTTAGAACAGTTTTATCCTTAAGCTTAATGGATTTTCATTACACAGCCAGCAAGTTGGTTTCAGGTTACCGAACGACATGCAGGTTGACTGGTTAATTGCTGAGCAAAAACCTTGCCTTACTTGTTAATGCTGACCTCATGGCTCCAATGAGAGAACTAAAGTGAAATTTGCAAAGCAAACATTGTGGCCGATTTGACTAAGGTTTGAGTTAAAGGGAAATTTGGTGGAAATTTTTATTTGGAGTATACAGTGAATTATTGCTTTTCAGTCTGTTGCCTGTCCTTTTATATGAAATTGAATGGAATCTAATGGAGTTGGTCATTTTGTTTTCATTCTAGAACACTTGACCATTGTTGTGGAATGACTTGTGGGGGTGATGTTATAGTCCAGGCATGTGGGACCCAGGCATTTAAACATGTCCTGCATTGTGTGCAGATATAAGGAGACTGCTTGCGGCCTATTTTGTCCATGTCACCATTGAAGTATGACTGTTTTTCCATGCCTTTTTATAGCACTATGTGCTGATCTGCTGTCTTCTTGTTGATGTCTGGGTTTCCTTTTCGCATGTCTTCTGAAGTTCTTTTCCCTGATGTGGTGATGGCAGCCACAAACTTCCACAAAGGCAATGAAGGAAAAGCACAGAACAGTAAATCTTTTGTGTCCTACAGCTTCATATCTGATCCCATTTCTACAAACTTTGACTGTTTGGCTTATTTTGCTTTGGTTTCTGTGCCATGGTTTTATTTGTGTGTAATTCATAAGCTCTTTCATCCAACAGAGTCCAAAAGACCAGTTCCAAGAACTGTTATTTGTTAAACAAAACACAAACATAAAAATGCAGATTTAGTGGCGTGAACACTTGAGATTCTCAGTGATTTAGTGTGCAGAGCCACTATTTTATGCTTTACACTCCTGCTAAAATGTTAGATATATATTTTTACAGTGAAGCAGTATGGCCGCACCACCTTGGTGCCAAATTCAGTTCAATTTACTGCTCTAATTTATGCTGGCATCCATGCTTGAATATTTGGACCATCAAATGGCTTAGATTGGTTTTGCTTGGCTTTTGTGAAGGCTGGACAAAGATATTCAAATTGACAAAGTGTGGGGAGAAGGGTGGAAGCAATATAGATGGACCAACATCAGAACAAAAATGCCATGTTGGCATTTAAGTCATTTTCCTATGAGAGTAGGAAGCAGCTGAGCATGATTCATTAAACAGCAGGAGTAGTCTGATGGTAGTTGATTAGGTTTTTTCCCCCCCTCTTCCCCTTGTTGAAGCATTTACTTCCCTGCTATTTACAAGGTGTGTGTGTGTGTGTGTGTGTGTGTGTGTGTTTACCAACTGAATGTTGTATTCCTTATGAAATAATTCATTGTTACAATCCTTATGGAAAACCACTGGAATTCAAGCATTGTTTTGGAAACTTAAATTACACACATATATAATATTTTTTTTTTGCAAACCTGTTTCTCCCCCTTTCTTCCCTACTCTAGGCCTGCCACAGCACCTGTTTCTCGTTCTACAACTTCCACAGCTCCAGTCAAACTAACAACTGCCAAGCCTACAGCCTCAAGAACAGCTGCCTCAGCACCATCTACTGTCCGCTCTGCATCATCACAACCTTCCAAGGTCTCTTCTACAACTACAGTTGTCAAGAAAGGTAGAGTTGTTTGCATGGTGACGATGCATTAGGGGGAAGGGAGGGATTCTGTTTTTGGGTTTGATGAGCACTTGCCCCCAGTCTTTTCACCCTTTGTGTTTGTATTGTCACCTGTTCAAATCATATCGTGTGTCTGTATTCTGCTAGATGTTGGCAAATCTTCCACAAGTGCAGTGGCCAGAAAACCAGTTGCTTCCTCCACCACCACCACCACAACCCGCCCTACAGCTGCAAAGGCCTCAAAACCTGAAGCCACCAAACCTGCAACAGCTGCCAAGCGACTGCCTGCAGACACTAAGACAACTCAAACAAAGCCTGATGAATCTCGACCTGTACCAACCCGGAAGGTTCCTCCAAGTCCCAGAAACACTCCCTCACGTCTCGCTTCAAGCAAGACGGGTGTTTCCCTGAAGCACCAACCAACCAAACCGACGCAATCTGTCTTACCATTGGTCGTCAAGAGAGAGCCTACAGAAGAACCTTCACCAGAGGAACCTTCAGCAACTCTGGTAGCTGCTACCTCAGCAGCTGTTGGTACAGAAGTTATTGCTACAGAGTCTGTTCCGGTAGTGCCGGTTCCTTTAGAAGTACAGGTAGAAGAACAGCTGGATCAGAACACCACTGCTCCTATAGAAATTCAACAGGATGAAGCAGTGAAACTGTCTGCTTCAGAACCTTCGAATGTGGACACCGTGGTAGTAGGTCTTGAGCCATTGGGTGTTCAGCCAGGAGCCGAAGGTCCTGTTTTTGCTGGACTTGGTTCTACATCTGTCCCAGAGGAACAGGAAGCTTGCAAAAGTGATGACGATATTGCGGTCATGATTTCAACAGCACATGAGGTGTTGCCACCAGAATCTGTAACCACTTCACAGTTTGAGCTCATAGTTGCTGCCACCATGCCTCCTAAGGGCTTTGATGTATCTGAGAAGTCAGAGCAAATAATCCACGATGATGAAGAAGAGGAGGAGAAAGAGGGCAGTCAGCAGGTGTCCGTGTCTGACATGAGTGGTACACAGCCTACGGAAGAGTCCCGGCCTGGCTCAGCTGGTCTGGCTGGGTCAGT
Organism: Tenebrosternarchus preto; assembly: GCA_025802075.1. Taxonomy (NCBI): domain Eukaryota; kingdom Metazoa; phylum Chordata; class Actinopteri; order Gymnotiformes; family Apteronotidae; genus Tenebrosternarchus; species Tenebrosternarchus preto. The sequence continues at coordinate 5,689,411 of JAOYMR010000013.1, read as the reverse complement.
GTGGCGAGCAGGAGGCCTGGCCTCAGAGCTTGATTCTGAGGATGTTAGCTGCAGCCAACAAGGAGCCTCGGAGCTTAGCGCTCCTGGTGTTCTTGAGGGCACTGAAAGTATAGATGATTTGGGTGATGCCAGCCTGAAAGGTGCTGATGGTGAAGGTGCTTCTGCTGGATCTCCAGACTTTGAGAAGGTCCCTGACATTCCTGCCAATGAAGATGATGATGAAGATGACTATGATCGTGTCTGTGATATGGAAGTGGGTTCTGAAAGAGCGGAAGACCTACACAGGCAATGCCATGACAATGAGGATGAAGATGATGATGTGGAGATGGCCAGTGAAGGAATTACCGAGAGTGGGCTTGAAAGTTATGGAAATGCAGATGAAGATGACTTTGCAGAAGATTACAGATTGGACAATCTGAACCGCATGCAGGCTCCACCCATTGTTCCTTCTGCTCCTCCTGCAGCCCAGTGGAGCCAATCAAATCCTTTTACTGATCCCTGGGTCCAGCCAATGCAACCAGACCCATCTCTTCTCTCAAGTCCTCCATCTAACCCCTGGCAAGCAGATTCAGAAACCCCAACCCAAGCCCCTGCTCAGGCTTGGCTGGATGTGGGAGATGCTGAAGGAGGCCCATCTTCACCTCATCCCCCAGCTTTTACAGGACCCACCCAAAGTTCACCCCATCATGCACCGCTGCATGTAGCGGAGATGGACGCCAGCCTCAAACCAGGCTTGGTAACCAATCCCCAAAACATGTCTCATTCTAGCACGCTGAGTGGACCAGAATTACTCGCACACAGTTGCAGTGATGGCAGCACACCTGAGGAGCTAAACGACTACAATATAAACCCTGGAGTGGAGAACCAGCAACATCAGCCTGTATCGGTCAATCCAGCTCCTGCTGCACTGCCAGACATTATGCAAGATTTGGGCATTTGTCTTGAACACGGTGATGAAGAACCAGAGACTCTGCCTGCAGATGATGTGTTGGGTGGTCTAGGAACTGCACCAACGTCTGCTCCGTCATCATCCTCGGCCACAAGAGAAGCTAGCGACACCGAAGGCGAGATGCAGATCAGCGAGCCTACCACAGAACCCATCTCTACTATTCATGAATGCTTTAGCAGCGCACAAGTTGTCCACAGCTTATCTGCCTTGCAGGAGCGTGAGGAGGCCTGTGTCGAGATGGAAGGAGGCGGGGGTAGTGACACCCCTCAGTCTGCCACCTCAGCTGCTTCCTATGGCTTTGATTGTACCTCCAACTCCAATGCCCAATCTACAACTGAGAGCTGTGCCAAAAGCCCAGGAATATTCTCCCTGGAGAATGAAGAGCAACTTCCAGATGAGGCCAAAGATCCATCACTCATCAAGGAGCTGACCCTCACCCCCACTGGTGCTCCTGGAGATGTTGACCTGCTTAAAATTGGCCAGCAGGGGGAGCACCAGCCCAACTTGGAGGAGCAGTACATGCTCTGTGGGAAGGCTGGTGAGGAAATGCCAGAGTCTTGCTCATTGGAGGCTGATGTGCCCACTGAGAGAGACTTGGCTAATGCTTCCTCATCGGAGAACCAAGACGACGACTGGGACCATAATGCTCAGCATCCATACTACTCCACTATATGTGAAAAGACTGATAGCTCCTTGGCAGGTAATGTATAGAATGCACTTTGCAAATTCACCTTTCTGTGTCCCTCCTTGTCAGGATCCTTCATTTCCTGGTCTATCGTGTTAATAAAAAATAAAAATAAATCTGAGGTGGGCGGAGGGGGCATTGGCCCTGGTGTGAATTTTAAAAGAAAAGGCTTGGTGGTTCCACTCTCCAACATATTACTAGTACAGTTACATTTATGAGTGTATGGCTTAAGGTTCCTGTATGTGCAATAGCTACTACTATTTACATTTATGGCAACTGTTTCTCTCTCGTGCAGTTTTTTTTTTTTTTTTTTTTTTAAACTATTGTCTTGCCTTGATCTGGCATGAATGAACTGTTGTGTTCTCAGAGCAACAAAAAAAAAAACCCGTTGAAGCAAAAGTACTGTGACGGATTGTGTGTATTTATCCCAATTTTTTACTGAAAATGCTAACTAAATGGTTTTGTATTTTGTTTATTCTGACTACACCGTACTCATGTCTGCCATACACGCCCTGTTGGTCCTACGCACTTTGCTCTTAAGCACTTGGGGTTCTTTAACCCTTATCCTTTAGGTTGTTGATAATTTTGTGGTAATTGTTTTTTTGTTTTTGATTACTTACTGTCTTAGCTTTAAATAAAGGATAGACATTTAACACAATTTTTCTCTTTCCAGTATATTTTTTTCAAATTGTTGTAGGATGATTTAATTGCATTCACGTTTAAAGCAAAAATCATCGTAAGTTTTTGTTCATTGTAATGCATGGACTTACCAATGATCAGCCATAATACTCGCAATGGATCGACTCGTCTCTTCCTGTTTCTTTTATAATTCATATGTAGAACATTTTTATAGCCAATATCCTTTTTCTAAATTAAACATTTTATTTTGAAAAACTGTAAAAGCTTACAAACGTAAACACAAACTACAAAGCTGACGAGGAAAGGCTTAAGATTCCTCTTAATTTGGTGCTGATTTTTGCCAAATCGTTTTTATAAAAAAAAAAAAAAAAAAAAAAAAAGTTCTAGGCATCGTCTGTTGCAGTATTATAATGTGATTATTACTAACAGGAAGTGACTGAACATCCCTCTACCTCACCCAATCTCAATACTGCATATATGAAAGGGTGGGGGAGCTCCTGGGCTTGTGCGACCGCCATCGGAGAGAAGTTTTTGCCCTTCAATCCCAGTATGCTTCCCCTTCTCATCTCCCACTCCACATTTTGGTTCCTCCCCTGTCCTTTTATTATTTTTTTTTATTATTTATTCAACCCCTTTTATCCTCCTCGACTCCCACCATCCTGAGGAGGAAGGAGATCAAGCGAGATCTGATTCTACCAGGCTTCTGGATCTCATTCGTTACCAAGGTGCTTAGTCCTTCTCTCCCTCTCTGTTGCACTTTATTTATTGTTTTTGAAGTTCTTTGATTTCTGCGTGGTTTGAACCCTCTGCTTTTCGCCTACCGCCCCCCCCCCCCAAACTCCTGTACTGAGGAAGTGCACTGCTTTGATCACTCAGCCAAACTGAATTCAGTTGGATGAACTTTTTTTTTTTTTTTTTAAAGCTGTCTGATGCACACTGACTTGCCCTGAAGAGACTATGTTGATTCCGTTCACCTGAATGTTCACGTACCCTTAAGATGGACTTGCTGGCATAAAGCACTTGTTTCTCTACCACCTCACTTGTATGAACTGCATGTTTACCAGACCACTGGACGTTCACTGGGGTGGCTTTGTTTGATGCATGCTTTGGGGTGTGTACGTGTCTGTATGCATGGAATTCATATGCATTTTATTCAAACAATGTTGGGGCACCAACGAAAGCTGTTGCTGTTTGATTTTAATATGCATGATGAGAGTTCAGTCCTGCATGTGTTTAACTAACTGCACTGTTAAAAGTTTTTTTGTGAAGTATTTTTTTATTTTTACAAGTTGGTGGTTACTGCATATACAGGGTATGGCCGTGTTCACTGCAAAAAAAAAAAAAACCCCGCACAAAATCTCTTCACCAAAATTTCTTGTTTTGAGCATTTTTAAGCAAATGTATTAAATTTAGGTTTTTTTTTTTAGGGTGTTTTTTTTTTTTTTATTATTTATTCTTTATTTGCCTCTGCTTATCTGCCACTTGCATAAAAGTCCTTCACTGTAACAGATTTATGCTTCCACCCCTTTCATCACCCTAAATGCTCCTCTTACTTCACACATTCACTCCTTTGTTGCTTTGCTGCACTTTCCTCTCTAATTTGTCTAACTCCTGCTTGGACCGTTTGCCCTGTTTGCAGGAAGGAACCTTTGCTTCTTGCAACCACAAGAAACGCCCACAATCAACCTGACAATGTTGCCGAAGCCCCGTCTCCGACCTCGTGTGGATCACATAACCCACCTCCCTCGTTTGCCTGTCGACCTTCCCCCTCGGGCACCGAGCGTGGGGCCCAATGCTCAGCTCCAACGGCTAGAACGTCATCAACAGCAACTCCAGGAGATCGAACGGCGCCATGAACAGCAGAACAGAGAGGCTGAGAGAAGGGATGAGGAAGAGAAGCATTTGGAGGAAGAGCAGGAAGGGGAGGAGAAAGAGAAGAAAGATCTGCTTCAACAGCAGCAGGAGGAGCTGAAGCAGAGGCAGCAGATCTTGCAGTGGCAGCAAGAACTGGAACAACAAAATAAACAACACAAGACTCTGACCACAGCTCTTCTCTCTCCTTCTGGACTTGGCACAATCTATGAGGCATTGGAGTCCAGTGATGCAGAGGAAGACTGCCAAGACAATAGGAAAACGGAAGCAATGGTGGAATGTGAAACTTCCTCTAAAGACCTAGATGGCAGCATGGAGACAGACTCCAGTCCTCCAAAAAACGCTGCTTCTCCCCAGTCACACGATGCAGCACCTTCCCCCAAACCCATCCAGGACCAAGCACAGATACCCCCTCCTGTTGCCCTCGACAAGCCTCCTCTTTCCCCTTCCAACCCACAGCAGTTACCCTGTACTCCAGAGCTTGACTGGGGAAAGAAAGTTGACATCGTCCAACAGCTGATCAACCAGACCCTACTACTGGCTGGAGATGGCTGCCCACCACTCCTGCTCACATCTGCAGGAGGAACACTCAGTCCTTTGGAGACCAGCCTGTGGCCTGAGCTCTTGCCCCCAGTCACCCCACCCTCTGCCACGGTCACTTGTGTAAGCAGCTTTTCACCTGAGGCTTCAGGTAACTCTCCTCAAGGGGAGTGGACGGTGGTAGAGGTAGAGACTCATCATTGAGGCTAAAGACCTGTAACTGAAGCAGAGGGTGTAGATGGTGTTTCCAGCGTTGGTATAGTTTTTCAGGGATGGACAACACTTTTGCCCAGCTCTGCTAAACCTGTACCAGTTATTCGTTATTCCAATTGCATTGTTTCAGGCTTTTAGGGTGGAGGGATGGTCTACAGATGTGGATTGTCTGGTTGATGATTCACCTGAGAAACACTGATACACATGGCCTGGAACGTGGAATGTCGGGTTGGCTCTGAACCATGCATGACCTTGATCAGATCAACATCCATAGCGTCCATTTCAGTACTTTGTGACAGATGTCACAAAAATGCCATTTGTGTTTGAGTAAGAAGCACTGTATGCCAACTCGCATATTCGTTGTATTATCACCCAGTAGGTTTGGTCAAAACCCAACTTGGCTTGTAAAACAAAACATCTGTGGTCTTGCACAGATTCCTGTGTGGCATATTTCCCCATCCTCCCAAGTTACACTTACTATACACAGCTGTACACTTACTATGCTTAACATCTAGAATGGAAAGTATATTGTGGTGTGTCAACTTGTATATTACCAGTCCCACCTCTGATAGATGGCTTTGCAATATCACGTCAGACCTCGGAGCCAAAAGGCCATTTACTTAATCAGGTGTGAAGATCAGGCTTTCTCCAGGCTTGTTCACCTTTAGGTGATCAGTTGAGCAAATAGTTCTGTCTTATTGTGTGCCAGAACTTGAGGGGGGGTTGATTCCATCATTTGTTATTATGAATAGTGTTTCTTGATGATGACCTGAGTGATGTTCGTTCTCATTTTTTATTACTTGAAAGGAGCAGAGTGTCTATATCTGAGGGATCAAGGTGAGAAGGCTTCTGGGGTTTAAGTGGGTCATTTGTTCAAGATTTTTGAAAATTGGAGGTGTCTAGTATATCCAGTACGACGGTGGTATCCAAAGGTTATGGTAGAATCCTTATGTTGACCAATGTGTTTCATTTTTGCTGTGGGATTTCAGTCTGTAATTTCAACAGACTAAAGTACTGTAAACCACAGACTGCTGGGAATATCAGGCAACAGGGGCATGTTCTAGACCAGAGATGTTCAACGTTTTCTAGTCGGCCCCGACTAGAAAACTGATTTTGTAATCAAAGCTTGTTAACTGACATTACTGAACATATGTAGGTGTTGAGATCCAGGTCCAGATCTTCCACTAATTTGAATTTTTGGGGCAGGATTTGGATTTGTCAAATGGAATTTAATCTGGTTAATTGAGGAAATGTTGCACAATGTGCTTCAGAATCTTCCATCATAATGCTGTGAATTGGCTGTAAAAGCATCTCCTCCTCTACTGATGGGACAATGAACTCGGTGTGTGGTGTAATATTGAGAAAGCAGCAGCTTCAAGGTTGTTCTTTTGCTTTGCTGCTTAATACAAGAAATGTGGGCTTTCAAGGTTCTGCAGTTCATTGTAATTTGGGCTGGTTTTAAAGTAATGGAAATGGTTGTGCTGTAGCAAACATGAAGTATTTGTAGCATATCGGTACAAGTTGTAGGTGGAGGTTATTTTAGTTTATTTTTAAAACACTGTTCACCTCTTCCTGATGAACAGCATTTCTTGCATAATGGATGTAAATAAACGAACATTAGCTGCACTGAACATGAAATTACTCAATTTACTGCAGGATGAGCAAAACTGTTGTAAACACTGCAAAAAAAAAAAAAAAAAGTGCTCAGTATTTCTGGGGAAAATATGGATACCAATTCACAAGCACAAATACAATATATATATTTTTAAATGAGTCGTAATTAAAGAACTAGGTGTCTAGATGCAGTGATGCATCAGTCCCTGCTAATGGACAACACTGAGTCACCTCTGTTCCTCCCTGTGTGGCACCCAAACAGTCTTTTTTTTTTTTTTACTTTACTGAACAAGTTTTGCCATCCTGTGTTGTCCTACACTGTGATTGACATGAAGTACGTGTCACGCTTTACATTCTAAACTTTTTTTCTGTGTTTATTGTAATATTTTGTTGTACTGCCCCTTCCCTGTGAGATGTGTTGACCTATTTGTATGTAGCTGGGTGCCTCACCATGATTTGCAATATGAATGAGTATTTTGAGATGATGTCCCAAGTGACTATAGTTCAAACCAAGTCCCCTCTGAGCACTGTGCTGTGATGTCACTGTCCGTGCTCTTCAGTTTCTTAACAGTAGTAATAATCACATGGGATGTTAGATGGATTAGAAGCATTAAATGGTTGGCTGAGATGCATGTAGGTTATGTAAACTGAAGGTTAGGCATTCTAGGCATTTTTTTTGTTTAATATTAATTTTTTTTTTGTTTCCTTCAGTTTTAGTCACTGTGTATCACAATCAGGGAATTGAATGTTTCCAGGAATAGTTAGACCAGTACTACTGTTATCCTGCTCCTTGTTTGGGAGCTAGATATCTATATAGAAACACCTTTGCCTTCATGATCTCATATAATGGACTTGTCCACATACGTATTTAATGATGCAATATAAATTATGCAGATTAAAATGTGGGACCAGAATTACAAAATTGGGAATGAATAATATAATCTTTTTTTAAAAACTACACCTCCACTCTGATGAAGTCAAATAAATTATGCACAACAATTATTTATGTTGGGTACATCTCCAACATGTATGTATATTTTTATAATTTATTTTAAAATGAAGGGATTATTTTTGTATTTGTTTCCATTTGTAAATGTGGACATCAAACCATGGCAGCTCGTTTTAATCACCAATGAAAGGTTTTCATATTTTATAAGAGAAATGACTGGTCAGTAATGTGTTTCAGTGCTGAAAAATAAAAACATTTGTTGAATGAACGTTTGGATTTTATTTAACGTTGAACTTTAATGACCTGTAGTTAACATTTATAAACACCGCCTAGAAAGTCTGGACATAAAAATAAACTAAACCAGTATGTTGGTACAAACATATGAACTTTTGAATACCTTTTCATCAACATGAACAAAGCGTTAAGAACAGGAGTCATACTGTGTACAGCACAGTCTGTTGACCTGTTCGAGACGATAACACCTCCAGCAGACGGTCTGTGGCGAAGCAGTTTAAGGGCTCCTCCTCACCCAGACACAACAACTGCTTATACTGACCGTGAGGAACTGCACACAGGACCCTAACACACACACACACACACAGACATTTATTTTGACGTAGCATTAGCTCCATCACAGGCCTGCTGCAAGTTGCATGTGTTCAGAATGAAAACGCTTGTATTATAGTATAGTTGTGCACGTCAGATCCCTACGAAATTCACGAGTTTCACCAAAATTACGTGTTCAACGGGTTTTTAGAAGACGTGCTACATTTTACGGCATATAACTATTCAATAACACAACCACCACCAATCTAACGTTAGTGATACCTAGTTAGGAGTAACTCGGCCTCGCTAGGCAAGCCTGACCCGCTATGTTAAACCTTAATATCGTGGTAAACGCTGAACGCGGAGACCGTGTCCGGCTTCATTCTCTCACTGAGATGGAAAGACTTTTGACAAGTTATAACCGTGTCGTAGAACAGCGGTGGAGTTTGCAGCCAGACACGTCTCTGGGATTCGTCATGCTAATGTTCGTTTAACAAAATGCTGGGGCTTCAGTTTAACTCTCACAACACAACAGCGCATTTTGACGAAACCGGGCTCAACTTTAGACACCGGCTAGCTCGATACTTTAAGGAAATGCCCCGTTTGATATTCCTGTCTCCACATCAACAAAAAGGTGATGAACTCTGTCATTTGTCCTGTCCGGTTAGGGCCCGTATCCAATTCCACATAAAATGTGACATTTCACTAAATAAGTCGGATTTCACGGTCCGTCACACGATTTTTCACGGAGTTTAGTCAGCTTCGAGCATAAACCACTGAACAGTAAAGGTGTTGGGACTGTATTTGCTGGACTATATTTAACCTTCGAACTAAATTTCCTTTGAAGTGCTTAACAGTTGGTATCTGGCTCTGTTTTCAGTAGTCTTCTGAGCTAGGTTAGGGTTACCAGTCGTAGATGTTGTCAGTGTTGGGATCTGGATACATCTGCACCCACTGGCCTATGGACCACATCCTGCATGCTGCTCTTCTCTCCTCTTTATTCTCTGCCTGTTCTTGTCCAGCCTCTCCTTCTCTCTCTATCACAGGGACATCCTCATAGCACAGGAAGTAGCTACAAGAGGAGACAGGCTGATTATTCAACTCATGTCCTATCATGTAAAGCAACAGCCATCCTGAACTACTTGTCAGTATACATTCATACACGATTAAAGTGGTGTTGTAATGCCTTCCTTACACTGCGACTATCACTAATATCACTATAGTCACAATTTCCTATACAAGCTTATGAAATAGAGGACTGATCTAAAAATTATTTTACCTTCATTACTTGAATGCCTTCACTATAAACATTTTGCCTCCATCTTTTTATTGTTAGCGTTTTATAAGTTGAAGGCCAGTGTTCACAGCCTCACAAGTCTGATATGGCTGCTTACCCAACATGATATGAACCGTGAAAGGTTAATTGATTTCATAGCCTGTGTAGCTAATGCACGATGTTCCTTACAGGATGAAACATGAGACCACTGTTTATGACACAGACCTACAACCCCACCTCCTGAACTACTGAATGGAAAACACTTATGATCGATCTGGCAGTCGTTCTCTCTCAGCCTCACTCACTACTCTGTGCTGTTGTTTATGTGTCCTTCCACCTCTCTCTCTCTGTTTTCCACCTGTCCTTCTCCTTCCATGTCCTGGTTTCCTGCTGACCCCACCTCTCCCTGTTCCACGTTCCAGCGCAAGCGTTTGTACAGCCTGCTACTGGTCGAGGCCAGGAAGGGGGCGGGGCAACAGTAGCGGAAGATTGACACCTTGATGCTATCTACCTGACACCGGCCAATGTAGAAATAAGAGATGCTGACGGGGAGAGAGAGAGAGAGATAAAGAATGAACCTGTAAGATGACATTAATCAAGGTCCATGTGTACTCATCACTGGTCAACCAATCACCACTTTCCATATAATAATATGCAGGCAATCAAATGCAATTAAAATGCTATATTGGAGCATTAAAGAGTTGTTACATGTTAGGAGTATAGTGAGAAAATCGTGAGTGAAAAGCCTTAATAATCTGAGCACACTGCTGTAAAAATGCCACAATTAAGCAGTGTGACTAATGTCAGTGAAATATATCCTGATTACAGCAATAATTTTCAGCCCTAAGCCTTATTTAAAAAAAAAAAAAAACCCAGAAGATTTAACAGCCTGGATTTCGCTGAAAGGTCGTCCTCAGCCTGCTGTAAACATTAAAAGACAGCGGCTGTGTTTTGTCACCGTGGAACTCTGTGTTTCCATAGCGCCTCTTCTAAAGTTCCACCATAGCGACAGCACATGGTGATGGAACCCGTGCATGTTTGCTTGTTGCACACATCATGAGCACAGTGCCCAGACAGTGAAGGGGGTTCATGCAGTGTCCAACTGTCACCAGCGAAATGTTTAGCAGTGTATTACTAGCAACAGATCAGGTCTAAGTCCACCTTACACAGTCCTCCTCAGAAATGTCATTCTATATATTCCTTTTTGTGTTTGTGTGTGGTTTTTTTTTTATTTTATACATATGTTTTTCCTTTATTTTGTATTGTGTCAGTTATGGTAGATTTTGCCTTTATTACCATGACTAAAAATCATAATAAAATATCTGATTTAAAAAATCATACAAGGTTTAATCATTCTGTGTAGTCCTTAAAAACATGTCACTGCTGTGTACAATCGAGGTAAAAGTTTCTTTCACCCTTTCTTGTCTCCTTGTCTTTCAAACTTTCTTGTCACAAAAGTGCGGGGTCGGCCCTGCTCTTACCTTGCCGGGTCGGACTCTTCCAGAGAGACGTGGCCGAAGGAGGCGAGCGAGAGCACCAGCTGCTCGAGCTTACTGCACAACTGCTGAGAGAACTGCAACAGCTGCAGGAAAGGACAGAGGCAGTGAGTTAGGTGATAACTGACCCTAGCCAAAACACAACCATATGCGGTCAAATTTTGGTCACTTCTATGTTGCCATTTTCTTAAATACTGTGAAATAACTTTCCTGTCTGTAAACGTACACTTCAGTTCTCAGGATGCGTGCCAATAAAAGGCACGGGAACACCGATGCAGCATTTACTGAAACGGCAGTTGTTTACATCCACACACACGCACATCGTGCACTTTATGAGTGTGGGTCTTACTCGAGCGCGCATGTAGGCAGGTAGGGGAGAACGATCGGGCGATGAGTCGCGGGCCATGGACTCCAGATAGGTGAAGAATGGCTGACAAATCCGCAGGAAGGACGGCACCACTTGATCAAATCCATGCACGTGGTCCTGGCTACAGGGCCCATATAAAGGGTTGTTTTTGGTTAGTCATAATAAACGGTTATGATTTAAAGTGATCAGTTCGCGTGTGGGTCTGTGGTAGCACTGACTTCTGAACAACTGTTGGGATTTGGAAAAGTATATCCGGCATGTATAATGTGTGATAATTATACACATGTATAATTCAGGCACCGCTTAGAGCAAATGACCTTTAAAAGAAATGATACAAAATTCGTTTTCGCTGCACCTGTACATGAGGTATTCCTGAAACTCGTCAGCTCTGGTAAGGAGATAACGGAGTTGCTCCTCTATGGGGTACATCTCGTCAGCCATCATCCTAATTTCTGTTTGGTACGATGCCCGTCGCTCTTCCGTGCAGTGCATTTCTTCACCGGCAACTGGCGCCACTGCATTGTTGTCTGGAATTACTGGCGCGAAAAAGTCAAGTGGACTGGAGAGAAATAAATGGGCGGGCGGGGATGTCTAGACGATAATTAACAAAAGTTTTACTGGTTGAATATAACATCTTTTCTGCCTTACCTGATTCTTTCTGTGATGATTCGGGATTATTCTCCTCTTTAGGCTCAGGTGCATTGCTAATGGCGAACATCTGCACTGTGCTAACTCCGTCTGTTCACTCTAAATGTACTGGCACGTAGCTTGTTAGCATACACCATCAAAAGATAAAACGGTGATACAGCAAGGCTCTGGTTTTCATTTATTTCTGCTGAAGCGACAACATTATATTTCAGTATTTGTTCGTTTAGAGTGTTTAAAGCTGAAAGGTCGATGAAGCTTCTGTGATTCCTACACAGAAACAAATATGTTACACACGTGACTTGTTTAAGAAAGCCGGGAAAGTTGTGGATATTTAAAATATTTAGTGCTCGCAAATGCAAAAATACTGGTTGTGTATGACTTGGAATATTGTCGTTGTGTAACTTATCCGGAAACTAAATGACAAAATTATCATTACTGGATTATAAAGTTCTTAAAGATGTTTTATTCATATGCCATTCCCTGTTAACTCACTAGAAAACAAATTAATCCGAGGACTGGATAGTACGATATCAGTATTGTTTTTTAAAATTATTATTATAGTGTCATAATTATGTACAAAATAGTAAATATGTGATCCAGAATAAACATTATGCAAAATTATCATATTACATTGTCGTGTAAAAGGCCATATTCATGGGAAATGTTTTTTTTTTTTTTAAATATTTCATTTTGTGAAATAAAAAAACATTTAGTAGTACTTGTATTATAAAGTAAACTCTGTCGGTCGTTATTCTCTTTCCTCAGTTTGATCACATGATTTGTAGAGCGCGCTCTGGTTCCTTGTTGTCACTGCGCGAGCCCGCCCGCCCGCCCGGGGATACTGTGGACCCTCCCGCTCGAGCCATCATTGATTCAAGGTTCCGAATACATTGTCTTTCTGACGGAGAGTGTGATAAAACAACAACAAAAAAAACGTGTTCGCCGTATTACTTTACTTGTCGCTAATGCAGATATCGTCAACTCTGACTGATGGCAAGTGGCGGTTACGGTCATTTCTGTCATTAGACAGGCGACGACTATCAAATGGCTCGGTGAGATGTTCTGAATAGAGCAACTTATTGCTCACCCTGGCTAGTTAGCTAGTTAGCTCTTTTCAAGTTGCATGTTTTGAGCTAGGCAGCTAACGAACGAGTTCCTGTCCAGTGATGCATTTGAAGAAGTCGGTGGTGTTTGAGCGTGTCGTCATGGAAAGGTATGGATGAAGAGTGTCCACCGGCTGTTGGTTAATAAACGATGGTCGCCGCAAGACAGCTATAAACTAAAGACATTTTATCTTCGTGTTGTTTTCTCTTAGGAATTGTTTTAACTTGTTGCTATTGTTTTATTTTTGGGGGGAGGAAAAGCTTCCCCTTTCATTTTGAGAAAATATATTCTGGTCGAACCGCTGATGACATTATCGCGGAACCTCTGTACACCAGTGAATCTTTAGGATAGTATAAACGCGTCATGATAAGTTATTGAAACATTGTTGGATTGTGCTTTAAAACAGAGTAATTAGACGTACAGGACCGCTTTGCTAGCCATCACAGAGTATCTGCGAGGAGAAAAAAGTATTTGTTTCATTGGAGTACCCGAGAAGCCCGTGGGGATTCACCGTAGCGCTTGCTAGCGCTGCTTTACAAAGAAGAGAAATGGCAAACGATTCAATTCAGGTAAGTGCCTTCAGTTGACATAGGATTACATTTGTTCACAGATGCTACTTCAAAAGTCCTACATGCATTAACTACAGGTCGACCTTCCTATGATCCACGGTGTTGTAACGGTGTGCACGTGTTTGATATTGTAGTACTTCACATATAATACGTTTGGGTTCGGCTGCGTCGTCATGGCAGGCTACCGAGTCGTCGTGAACGCCCTGTGGCTACCGAGCAGATCTGGTCGCCTGTAATAACCCATTGTCCATGCATTTTTAAATCGCGGGTTGCCCCATGGGCTCAATGTCTGAGTTTTAAACGGCACGAGGAAGCAGCGCATGCAAAACACTGCTGTACACGAACCGGGCGCCACTTGTGAAAAGATAGCCGGACACTGTTTAACACTTGCTGTGTGTCAAATACCAATATTTATGTTTATCTTGGCACCTCCTACGGCCGTATGTGGTGTTACACGTTGTCACTTGGCGGGCTCTCCATTAGAAAAGCAGATGGACCTTCAGAGTATGATTTCCAGTTTTGTTTTGTTTTTTTGTTTTTACCAACCCAGCATTTCATGTCCCCTGAAATAATGTAGCGAAATAACTACATATATTTACAGCTAAACGTGGAACTGAGCTTTGGTGCTAGCCTTTAATGGTGTACAAATACATACCAGTGTACTGTAGCGATGGGAATGTCTGGTGGCTGATTTCCAAGGCTGTGTCTGTAAATACACCAGTGTGTGTGTGTACCCAGGGATGTTGGTTTTGTGAGACTTGAGTGTCCTTTATCTCAGTACTCTGAGCTTGATTGGATTGTCAGGGGCAACACGACTCTCTATCTTTTTCTTGCTTTTTGTAATGCTGCTCTCCTATAAACACATACATTTCCAGACATACCCTCTCTTTATGCTCTAGTATGTAAAACAAGCAGCATAGAACTGAACAAAAACAATAATATGGACCCCTACTCCCTGAGGTCAAAGAGAACAAGCGTTACATAGTGCATCTCGCGA
>JAOYMR010000013.1:5662861-5674847 GCA_025802075.1 Tenebrosternarchus preto | reverse complement strand
AGACGCTTGTGGTTTTCAGGGAGAAATCGCACTGCTTAATATACTGGCACACTGAAACGCACATGATCTGCCACAGCATAAATTGTACAGTAAATGATCAGACGTAGTTGTTTTGATTTGATGCCTACAGACTCTACGGAATGCAAGCAGCCGCTTATTCCTTAACTCTCTAAGAAAAACTTCAAGCTTCCTGTTATTCCAGAAATGGCACTTTAAAACATTTAGCAGGAATAGCCCTGCAGCTACGATGGTCGTCATCAAAGATTTAAATACAGTTAACACATTTTCAAGTTTCCTGACTGCTTATTTCAAGTGGCCTCTTTACACCATTCAGCCTAGCAATACATTTAAAAATGTTTAAGGATGTTGAAACACTGTTTCTTCTCCTCCCTCCCCAGAAGGTTCTACATCATGACTTGGTCAAATCATCTGTCAGTTCTCCCGATGCATCAGTTGTGGTTTTCCGTAGTGGCTCTGCTCTCTGTAGCTGGGGGGCCAGTGAATGTATGAGTGGTCAACCACTCTTTGGTTGAATTTGTTGTATAGGCCGGTCGCTATGGAATTCCTGCCAAGTGAAAGGGCATCAGATCTTCTCAGTTCCAACACTGAATTCTATTCAAGTCATGTTTAGCATATTCAGTCAGCCCAGCCATCCAGGTTGTGCTGGAAAACCTGTCCAAATATGGACGGGATTTGGTACTGCATTTTAAGTCGTGGGTGGAAACAGATGATAGTAGTTATGTTAACTAAAACAAGAAATTAAGACAACTTGGTAAAACATTACATCATGTTATGACTGTTACATTACAGGGTTACAATATCATTAATAATAATCAATTAAACATCATGGAATAATTACATAACAGATATGAGGCTGTATAAACACCTCCACTGGAGAATCTTGACTATATTTGTTTTTTGTAAAAAGGTACTAGATATTTGATCTCAATATTGTATTGATCAGCCAGTCAAAAAATAAGTAGACTACAGGTAGGCTTAGATCCTTTTGGTTTTAATCACTGTACAGTTAAGGTCTTAATCACTGTACAATTAAGGTGTTATATCCAACTAATACTCTTGTATTATTATTATTAATTTGTATAACATCGGCATTGGTATTAGTCATACCAGTTTCTGGATACTGATAGAGTGCTGTAGACTTGATATTAGCCCAATTCAATACTGACTTCAGTATTAATGCTTCATTACTTTCTGGGGTATATACATATTCACACACATTCTTAAAGCATGGTATATGCACATTCATATACATTCATACACATGGCGGATGGGGGTATATGTCGCTGGAAGTTTGAAAAAGGCCTTGGCCTTTGATTTAATTGGCTATTTGGTACCCTGTTCTTGCTGGTGGGCACAGGTTTATGGTGAACCATGATTGGCTGCAGGGTCCTAGGCTGACCGTGCCCTTTTGGAGGGGAAGGGCATATGGCTAGTGCCTGGGTACAGTGGAGTGCTTTGTGCATGCAGCATGCTGGATCAGATTTATCGTTTCCCTAGCGTCCTGTCAGCTGCCACGCCCTCAGCCCATTCACTGACCCCATGCAAAGAGGCAGTGTGAGTGGGAGAGATAAGCACAGGCAGAGTGATTCGGAGTTAGCTAGAACTGAAGCTTCCACAACTCGCTAGGCTGTGTGTGTGTGTGTGTGTGTGTGTGTGTACCTCTTCCACATAATTTGTTTGCTTTTCCTGCACTATAGTGTGGTTAATTTGAATTTCATGCGGGGCATGTAAATGCCTTTTGCGCATTTGGTTTTACCCATGTTCCACCGGTTTTACCCATTTTCCAGTAGTGTTAAGATGTATGGATATGTGCAGTAGTGAGCCGTAGTTGATAGATGAGCTGAAAAGTTAATATGACCATTTGCCCTGACTAGCACCAATAAAATTCCTGTCAATGTTCCATCTCAAGAAAATGCAGAACACCTGCCAACTAAGAAGGATTTTTCCAATGACTGTCACTCAGATACTGACTACATCTACACCATACCGCTGTGTGCTTCTCACGTCTAGACATTTTCTAATGTCATAAACACGTCTTAACGAACACAGACTCAGATATTCCCTAAAGTACGTAATGCCAGTTCTCTTCAAACCATGTTGTAAATTAATCAGTTTGATAAAAGTGTTATTCAGTTCCAGCATGACTTCAAACAGTCACATTCCGAATGGGATCCTGGAATTCCCATGTCGTGTGTAACATGTAGTACTGTGCAAAGGCCTTAAGCCACCATTAGATTTGTTGTTATAGTGACCATATGCAATTATCTCTTAGTTTCGTATTAAGATACAAATCTTCTCCTGGTAATGTCAGTATTTTGTGTGCCCTCCTTGGTACTAGAACCTTTTCATTTTGACTCGAAGTAGTAGGACAAATACAGAACCAGTGAAAAGTTTGGACACGCCTGACTGAATGTGTGTTTTCAATAGTAAAAAAGACATTTTAGTCTGATTATGCAAAATTATAACTTTCTGTTCGCCTACATATAAACTGATTTAAGTATAACTTGGTGTTCATGTACATATAAACTGATTTAAATATCACTTTGTGTTCATCTACATATAAACTGATTTAAATATAATTTGGTGTTTGCCTACATATAAACTGATTTAAATATAACTTTGTGTGCAATGCACAAACAGTTACACCTTCCGCAAAATGTTTTCTTTCAGAAATTTAGTCTCTCACACTTGTGCTCTCTACATATGAGAATTTCGTCAGGAATTTCTGATGGAAAAGCATCAGAGGCGTCTGCCTCCTGCAGCTGGAGAACATCACTAGTGTGGAGCTGAGGAGGACAGTAAAGGGTGGCTACTTTGAAGGATCTAAAATCTAAGATAAACAAAAAATGTCTGTTACAGCATATGTGTTACTTCGTTGGTCATTTCTGGGATTTTTACTAAATACTAAAAATAAGCACTGAGTAGTTGTATCCAGACTTTTGGCTGGTGCTGTACATGTGTTAGCAATGATATTAATTAGGGTTCTATTCCATTTAAGTAGAAGAGAGCCAGGTTCCTGCTATTGCTCAAGTATAAGGGAAGGTCACACTAAATACTGTAGCCTTCAAAAGCTGTTTTTGCTGATTGTGCTGATACTGCATACACGATTTAGGGTTGTATCCTAATAAAGAGACTGAGAAATAATTATATGGTCATTACATCATTGTTAAAACAAATCTAATGATGTAATGGTGTCCTAAGCCTTTTGCACAGTACTAAACATGACACTGCAGCTAACATTGTCCTGCGTTTTATGGCAATGACTGCACAGGCAAAACAGGCATAAACTAGTGCTGCGAGCAAAGTTAATGCGCTACCATTCCAGGTTCGATGTCCGTAAGGGGTTACGTAGACTGTCCCGCCAAGCTGCCACGGTGTGTCTCCGTCCCTGAGTGAATCAACAGCTGAATTATTGGGTGGCTTAGAACTTGCAGCTCTCTTTGTGCTTTCCCCACGCCTTGAGTGTCAAACAGATGCTTCTTCTCATGACCTCACAATGACAGGCCCTGCCCATGCCATGATCGAGCCACGCCCCTTCTCTTCCCCTACCCATTGTGACATCATGACTTCTGTGGCCATGGAGAATTCCGCCCGACTGCTCTGAAATTCTGCAGTGCCGCTTGCATAACTGACCCATTAATAAAAGCCTGGTGTTCAGTATTGTCCCAGGCTTTCACATGGATTGAGCTCAATGTGAATTGCTTTTTACATCCTGTACTCATTGCGTCATCTTTCTCTCCCTCTTGATGAATGACGAATTTGTTTAGACCTTTGCGATGTGAGAATATGAAAATATATTACTTTTGTGGCTCGCTAAACGTATTGATCAGTTTTCCTCCCACAATTAAAGGCATGATTTGCATGATTAGACAGTAATTGTTCAGGCGGGACTTTCAAGGGCTCATGGGGCTGCTGCCAAGCAGGTTTTCATAAATCTATTATAAAAAAGCGTGATCATCGACGGCATTCTTACCCAAACGTCCACGCGGCACACACACATTGCTACGTTGCTACAGATACCGCTGCTACCGCTAGTGAAATACAACGTCAGGTCTGTGGCTTAAGTTGTATTATTAGCCCAGGAATAGATTTGGGTGCAGTAAGAGAAGAAATGTGTTGTCTCAGCTGATTCCATGTTAGATTGTATAATGCGTTCAGCTCCATTAACAAAACCCTGAAAGAATGAATATTTAACAATGCGAGACCATCCATAACCCTCCTCCCCCATTCCCTACCGCTGCCCTGCTGTCCTTTGTCCAAGAGGATGAACAGTGCTGGGTGTTTGGGTGCTGTAATCTGATCCACGGAGCCTCACACTGACGACTGCTGTCTTTCTCTGTGTAGCCCCCCATCCCTGTGTGTCCTTGTTTCTACCCATGTCTCTGTGCCTTCCCTATCTCTCTCTTTCTCTCTCTCTCTCTCTCTCTCTCTTTTTCGCCCTCTCTCAGCTCAGTAATGTCACCACCTGCTCCACCTCTCCCATGGGTCTCCCTTCCTTCCTCTGAAATCCCCCTTTTCTCTCTCTCCCTTTCCCACCACACACACACACACACACACACACACACACACACATATCTTTCCTTCTGGAGTCCTAGGGATCTTAATTTTCCATTCACATTTTAAGACTGTGGACAGAGAAGGGTAGAATGAGCAGTGTTTCCCATACATTGATTTATTTGTGGCAGAGTGCCACAATATCAACACTCACCGCCACATATCGATTTTCTAAATATACATTTTTTTTTGCTATTTAAGAAGGGTGAATCATAGTTCACTTTAGAGCTGCATGTAGTTCATTGACTCGCTCAGGCTCTCCTTGCCTTGCGCTCTCTCTCTCTCTCTCTCTCTCTCTCTCTCTCTCTCTCTCTGTATGTCTTTCTCTCTCTCTCTCTCTCTGTATGTCTTTCTCTCTCTCTCTGTCTATCTATCTATCTATCTATCTATCTATCTATCTATCTATCTATATAGCTGAGATAATGTTAGGATTCGACTGGCTTGTCAAGGTTAGCATGCTGTACTTAGCTGCTAGTCAATATCTACTGCTCATGCAAGTGGTTGTTCATGTTAATTCTTTAACTCTGATACTGGATGTTTGCTCCCGCAGTCCAGATGAACATTGAAAAATATTTTACACGAATCAGAAAGGGCCACGTCCCAAGTAGGCGCAGCGTTCTCGATTCAGAGGTATTAGCAAAATGAACGTGGGAAAGCTCCAGAGTCCAGAGGGTGGGATTGCTATCCAATGAATTTGTTTGGAATATGTCCAGGCTTCAACGAGCCCTGCAGTGGCAGCAGGACATGGTCATGAAGAGACAGCTGTAGTGTTAGCGAGTGGTGAGATGAGCTGATAAAGAAATGGAGGAGAGGAAGAGGAGAACTTTGTAGTATCTTATATTGTTTGCTTCAGCGTAGCTTGAAGATTGATAAAAAAAAAAAGTCACTGCCGGTGTATTTCTGTTTATACATATTTATACACAGATATGTCAACACTTGCGATTAACTGACTACCTCAGAGTGTGTTTATTGTGGCTCGGCGATTTGACGATGTTATCGGTATTGCGATAAATTATGTAAAATCGTATCGTGGGTATTGTTAGTACGTTTAGAGCACAGACCAGTTGCATGTCCCAACCTTCACTTTCAGCCCAACTGTTACACTGAAATATACATCAGCAGAGCAGGCCTGCTATGTATGCTGTACACTTCTGTAAACACACCAAGTAAAAAAAAAAACAAGATAAGGTTTTTAATGAAGTGTGTGCTGTGTTTTATGTTAAACATGGATGGAATGTTTGTATGTGTGTGTGTGTGTGTGTTTCTAGCGGGTTGTTCTGTGAAAATTATATCAGTCAAGTAGGAGATCAAATCACTTTAGTCAAATTCCCCACTGTAGTTTAGTGTAGCCCCGAGCATTTGTGTTTGCATGCATGCGTGTGTGTGTGTGTGTGTGTGTCAGTGTGAGTGTATATGTGTGTCAGTGTGTGTGTGTGTGTGTGTGAGTGTGAGTGTATATGTGTGTCAGTGTGAGTGTGTGAATGTGAGTGTGCTGTAATGTGTGTTTGGTCTGTTCAGACCAGCAGGGTGTGTATGTATGTGCACATATCCCTCTTCCCGGTACTCTTCCTTTATCTCTCTCTCTCTCTTTCTTTCTGCCCTTCTCTCTATCCTTCTCTCTGTTCATTCACCTCTATGACTCTTTCCCTCACTCCCTGTTATCCATCCATATCCCTTTCTCCTTCTCTCTGTTTAGCCATCCATCCATCCATCTATCTCTCTCTCTCTCTTTCCATTCCTTCTGTTCATCCTTCATGGGAGATGCCGTTATAAACGCAGTTTTCCCACTTTGGCTGCACTGATAGCTAATTGCTTCAGGTCACTCCCTTTGAGCCAACAAACGCACAGACATGCACACCGCGTTCCCCTCAGCTCCATGGCGACCGGCTCCACTTGGGATGGAGACCTGTTGTACGCGCTCTCTCCATGGCAACAGCTGCCATGGCAGTCCTGCTTGGAGACGTCACAGAAGTGGTTTTCCTGGAGGAAGGGCTAACCTCAGCCCCTGTGGCCAGTCACACAAACACATCCATTTAAAACCACCGAGGAGGACAACTTGTTCATCTCGGCAGGTCAGTTAAGGTGTTGCGGAGAGGCTCTTGGAGCTGGAGATGATCCAGAGCTTAAAAAAAAAGGGAAAATAAACCTTCAGGGCAACTGCTCATGTGTTACATCAAAACTATGACACTGTGTAGACCTTTGGTGCACTAACTAATTTGTTTTTCCCTGTACAACACACACACACACACACACATGCAAAGAAGCTTTCTCATAATCTGCTTACAATATCTGTATTTAGTTGTAACTTAATTTATCTGTTACTCACCATTACCGTTCTGACGTTCAGCTAGAGTGAACACCACTGTTGGAAAGGCTACAGAACCTCAACCCCCTGCCTCAAAAAAACTCTCTTTCAAAATTTAGTTTGAAAGAAGCAGCGTGAAACATTGATTGTTGTAGTGTGACTGTGTTGGCAGTGTTGAGACTGGAATTTGTCCTTTAAGAGATGTGTCAATAGGCGCTGTGTGAATTTAGATCTGTTAGCAGTGACGTGTTGATAAAGTCATCCAGAATTTTAAAAAGCCCTTGAAAACATTTAAAAATAAAATTCCAGACATTGTGAAGTATTTTCAGCCAGTCCTTATTGCAGCCTGTCAAAATGGTTTTAAATGCTTTCATTATTGATAAGTGTCCTCAGTGCCTACAGTCAGGTTGCATCCATGTCTAGGTGACCATAGGTGACTGCGTTCCTCCTCCTTTCTCTCCAAGCCCCGCCTCTTCCTCAGTTGTCTCCCAGCCCCGCCCCTTCCTCAGGTCATTCCCAGCCCCGCCCCTTCTTCGGTTCTCTCCCTCACTCCTCCCTTTTCACACCAAGCCCATACACAGTAGACCAGAGGAGAATTGGCAGTAGAGGGGAGGCGTCGAGCTCACGCTGCCCTGGCTCCGCCTCCGTCTCCACGGGAACCGGAACTCCGGTACAGGTGACAACCGGCACTGCTCCGCGTCGGCCTGGAGCTTCCAGACAGACAGGACGAGGGAATGCAAGGAGGGGCCCCCTGGGCGCGGGACCTGTGGCGCGGGGCGTGGAGCAGGGCGTGTGCTCCCTGCTGCAGCAGTGAGTCAGTCCAACGGCTGTGGGATCACAGTGACGGGACGCTGACAGGCCCTTCGGCCTGGGAGAGGGATGTGCATGTGGAGCTCAGGAGAACAGAACAAGTTCAAAGAGAATAGAGTAGAACAGTCATGTAGCACCTTAACTACTGCCTCAGCTAGCAAATAGATGGATGAATGACATACAGGCAGGCATACAGAATGTGTGTGTGTGTGTGTGTGTGTGTGTGTGTGTGTGTGTGTGTGTGTTTTAAACTCCCTGAGGCAGGACTGTGTGCTACTCTCTGTAGATTGGGTGGTGCATTTGTATGTCATGTTAGTTTGAGCAACAGGCTACAGTCACAGTGTGACTCAAACTGTGTGTACACGTGTGCACCCACACACACACACACACACACACACACACAGGGAGGAGCGTTGTTTTTTTGGCAGTGTGCAACTTTAGAGGCAGAGCCATGTCAGTGAGTTGGAAAGAAACATCTCTCGTTCTTTCTCAGTGCGAGTGCATCTGTTCTGATAAGCTAGATAAGCAGATCCCTTGAGTTGGAGGATGTGCGTTTCAAAACACACAAACATTTACAGTCTGTCACGGCTGTCACTCACAATCCCTGAAGGAGATGTTTCACTCTGACTTATGCCTCTGTATGGATCTCATCCTTTAATATTACTATATAGTAAGTGGTACTGTAGTTGACCTACTGTCAGCTAGTGTAATTAATGCTGTCCTTAAGTTGCTGGACATATCATTATAGTTATAATCTCAATTTCTATAGTGGTGTCCATCTTTATGCATGATTGTGTGTGTGTGTGTGTGTGTGTGTGTGTGTGTGTGTGTGTGAGAGAGAGAGAGAGAGAACAATAGAAGCCCAGAAGTCTTAGTCATTTTTGCAGCCTTCTTTGTGTTACAATGGGACTATTCATGTATTACTCACTTCAACCTCTGAAGACCAGTGGCAACTCTGTAGTGAGCTCTCCACACACACATACACACACACTCACTCTGACTCTAAAATGAGCTCTCCTCACACACACACTCATTCACTGATGCTGTAGCGAACTCTCTTCACACATACATACACACACAGACACACACTCACTGACTTTGTAGTAAATTCTGCTCATACATACACGCACTGATTCACTCTGTAGTGAGCTCAGTTGAGTTTGTGTATGTGTGTGTGTGTGTGTATTTGTGTATGTGTGTGTGTGTTCATGTTCTTGCATCTTTCTGGGTCATAACACCATTGTAAACAGATAAACCTTATATGTAGTCTTTAATTTGTAAAAAACAAATAAATCGATGTGTGTGCTCCTCTCCCTCCACCAGTTCCAGAAGTTTCTGCCTTTTTTGACACACTCTTTCCCTCTCATTCTTGTTGTCTCTCCCACTTTCTCTCTCCACATCTCTCTCTCTCTCACTGTTTCTTAGTATCTCTCCATCCAAACATTTCTCTAATCTTTCTTTCTCTCCCGGAGGTGTATCCACCTACTGGACTATATCTGTCACCACCACCCAAGAATGGCGAGCATCTTGCCAGATCTGCGTGTTTGTATCTGTGTGCCTGCGAGTGTGTGTATCTGTGTGCCTGTCTCTGCATGTGTGTGTCTATGTGTGTGTGTATCTGTGTGTGTGTGTTTGAGTGTGTGTATCTGTGTGTGTGTTTGAGTGTGTGTATCTGTGTGTGTGTGTGTGGGGGGGCTGATAAGGTCAGTAAAGGGCAGGAGGTCAGTGGCAGTGGGTGTTGGGAGATCCTGCTGAGGTTTCATTTACATTTACAGCATTTAGCAGACGCTCTTATCCAGAGCGACTTACAAAGTGCTTAGTGTCATCCTACCCACTACAGCAGGTTAGATCCAGTAAAGATACCGCTGAACTACAAAATACTGATAAAATACTGATACTGATGGAATCAGTCTTATACCTTGAAGGGCACTATCATCAGTGATAACTGCAATCCAAACAATAATACCAATGAATCCAAACAATAAGTGCCAGTGTATTTAGTTACTCAAGTACTCCACAAATAGATGAGTTTCAGTCTGTGTTTGAAGACTCTGCTGTTCAAACAGACAGTGGACGTTCATTCCACCATCTGGGAGCAGGTCAGAGAACATGCTAGAAGCTTGTCTGGCTTGACTTGAACAAAGAAGGAATACGCCTAGAAACTTGATTGGAGGGTGGAAAGGAAAAAAAAATTACTGGTACAAACTGCTTTGTACCCAGACTGACTGAGATCCAGGAGCTGCTCCTGGGTGAAGAAGAGAGATAACTGATCATAGACCTGGTCGTCTGAGAACGTTGAGGACGTAGGGCAATGATACCAGTCTGTAGTTCCTTTTTTCAGAGCCATTGAGTGTAGCCTTGACACAATTCTCCTCTTTAGCAGTGGTTTGTGGTTCCCGTGGCAACCTGGTTTTGTTTTCCTTTCGGTTTCGTGCTATGCCTGTTCCGTTATTGGTTTTGGTTTTCCCAGGCTTGTTAGTTTCCACCTGTTCTCTGTTAATTCAGTGTACTTAAACCTGTCTGTTCCTGGTTAGTTTTCTGGTCACCGTTCAGCTATGTTGGATGTTTGTTACTGTAACAGGTCTGTGTTGGATGTTTGTTACTGTAACAGGTCTGTGTTGGATGTTTGTTGCTGTAACAGGTCTGTTTTGGATGTTTGTTACTGTAACAGGTCTGTGTTGGATGTTTGTTACTGTAACAGGTCTATGTTGGATGTTTGTTACTGTAACAGGTCTATGTTGGATGTTTGTTACTGTAACAGGTCTATGTTGGATGTTTGTTGCTGTAACAGGTCTGTGTTGGATGTTTGTTACTGTAAGAGGTCTATGTTGGATGTTTGTTGCTGTAACAGGTCTTTTCCCTTTGTGTATGGGATCCCGCTTCTTTTGTTTCAGTTCGTAGCTCTGGCCCGTGCTCTGTGTTTAGCCTACATGTGTTTAACCATGCAGCCATGTTATCTGGTTGTATATCACTGACTGATTCTGCTGGTTTTGTGACTTTCTAGTGAGTTGTGCTAATAAACATCTTTCTGCCTGGCATTTTCATTCACCTCATTTAACCCAACCGTTTCAGGCTCTGTTTAGGATTGGTGTCACAGTGGTGGTCTTAAGTGCAGTGGGTACATGTCCCGAGGATAAGGAGTTGTTGAAGGTAGCAGATCTCCTGATGTTGTGTGGAAGAGGTTGGAAAGAACAGGATACAACAAACCGTGTTTTCATCACAGTTTGGTGTGTTTTCATCATCACTGTAGTGTTTTCATCATCACCATGTGGCATGTAATCCCTCTCTCTCCTCTCTCCCCTCTGCTCTCTTTCTTTCCCCTCTGCTCTCTCTTTCTATCCCCTCTGCTCTCTCTTTCTTTCCCTCTGCTCTCTCTTTCTTTCCCCTCTGCTCTCTCTTTCTCTCCCCTCTGCTCTCTCTCTTTCTCTCCCCTCTGCTCTCTCTTTCTCTCCCTCTGCTCTCTCTTTCTCTCCCCTTTGCTCTCTCTTTCTTTCCCCTCTGCTCTCTCTTTCTCTCCCCTCTGCTCTCTCTTTCTCTCCCCTCTGCTCTCTCTTTCTTTCCCTCTCCCTATGTCCCCCCTTTCTCTCTCTCTTTTTCTCTGTTGTCTGTACCACAGTCCTCGGGGGGGGTTTAACTAAAACCAGAATTACTGGCCTTCTCACAAGTTACAGCAGCTGAATAGAGCTCCGTGCATGTGTGTGTGTGTGTGTGTAGAGCCCTCTGTATGTGCTTTTTTAATGTGTAGAGCTCTCTGTTTGTGTGTGTGTGTGTGTGTGTGTGTGTGTGTGTGTATGAATGTATGTAGAGCTCTCTGTAAGTGTTTTTGTGTTGGTGTGTGTGTGTGGGTGGGTGGGTGATTGTGGATATGTAAATGAGAAAGAAAGAAAGAGAGAGAGAGAGAGAGAGAGAGAGAGAGAGAGAGAGAGAGAGAGAGAGACAGGCCATTAAAGACCTATTTAATGATGAATCATGACTTAAACTACATAATCTGGAGCTGAAAATGGACACAAATGAACAGAATCACCCAACAAATGAACACAGAATCACCCAACAAATCAAAAGTGGATCAAACTGAATTCAGACATTCATCTTTACTGAACATTTGTCAGAAGCGCTTAAAGGGAGATACATTGTATCTTATATACCCAACATTGAAGGGAGATACATTATATCTTATGTACCCAACATTTATTACTATATTGCTACTTTTAATCTCTTTAACATCACTCAGAAACACAGAGGGCACTGTGTACACTACACTGTACACTACACTGTACACTACACTGTACACTACAC
>JAOYMR010000013.1:5655515-5662761 GCA_025802075.1 Tenebrosternarchus preto | reverse complement strand
TGTACACTACACTGTACACTACACTGTACACTACACTGTACACTACACGTGGCTATTCCTAAAGATCGGTCTGTTTGTGTAACTGTAATTGTGTGTGTAAATGTATGTTCTTCAACTAGTAAGCATCTACACACACACACACACACACACAAAGTTCCTGGCTATTTCTAGGCAGCTACATCACTGCCCCATTAAATCTTCATTAAAGGAGGGCTTTTAGGCATGGTCTGCAGATGCTTAATGACTTAATGCGCATTTGTTTAAGTGTGTGTGAGTGTGTGCGCGTGTTTTAGGAGAGTGTGAGTGTGTGCACGTGTTTTAGGAGAGAGTGTGTGTGTGTGTGTTCGTGTGCATGTGCACATTTTACACACCCATAGACGACCCCCACTCTAAAGGCCAGCTGCAGTAATCACTCAGCCAAAGATTACTGAATTGAATTTGCTACTTTAGCATTTACTGCAAACAAGATCCTCTTCTCTCTCTTTCTTTCTCTCACTCCATCTCTCTCTCTCTCTCTCTCCCTCTCCCCAACTCTGCACAGTCGTGATAAACTATGTATTATTTTTATGCTCTAGTAGATTCATAATTTTTGAAGCACCTGGCAACCACCACATCCTGCTTTCTGTTTCCACATTAGCTATCCTTTTTTCCCTCAAAACTCCACCCCTCCCTAGTGGCTCCTGAGTCTCGCTGATGCTTTAGCCCCGCCCCCAACTCCTCCCCTCATCCCTTTCTCACCACGCAGAGCAGTGGTGATGCTGACAGAAGACGTGTCGCATTAAACGGACAGGAATTGCTCGAGTCACACACCAACACATACGGGAAAAATAAACGCCCCCTTGTGTTTCATCGGAGAGATGAAAAAAAAAGGTTCAAAACAGCCACATCGAGTGTAAGATTCACTCTTAATTAAAGAATAAGTTGATAGAGGGAAACGAGAAACACCTCTAGTAGCTGCTGCAGAGTGGAGAAGTCCAAGCAGACTGGGAGAGACGCTCCTGCCTCGGGAGAGACGCTCCTGCCTCGCTCCCCACCTGGCAGGAGGATGTGAGAGGAGCTGCCATTGCGTTCAGTTAATTGCCAAGAGGCAGCTGATCCTAGAGCAGTAATTTGTGAAAACGCCAAGCGTGTTCATATCAGGCTGAGCACTTTATAACTGCTCTGAAGTTGCTCGCTGCCTCACACTCTCATGTCACACGTATGACTCCCGTGTGCATGCGACTCTCAGCCATGTGCTTCGCTACGCACTAACGCTCTCTTTCCTCGTACAGGAAGTGAAGGGCGTACCCACTTGTTTCTCTCTTCGTTACTCCGTTCTCCTGTCAGAGTGGCTCCTGTCGTCGACGTCGGCTTGTGAGCGAATCCGTATAACAGGCTTGGCGTCTTGAGCCGAAGGGCCAGGGGCCCCCAGTCGCGTGCGCGAGTGCGTGAGTGCCATTCCGACTTTCAGCAAGGCCGGACGGGCGAGCGAGGGAGGTGGGGGGGTGGAGCGGCGATCGGGAGGATGGACACGGAAGAGGGTGGTGCGGACGCCCCGGTGGAGCTGAGCGCCGCGGCCCGGCACCCGGAGGAGGGCAGAAGCTCGCAGGCGGTAAGCTTCCCACAGCACGGACCTCCCCGCGCTCCGGAGTAGCGGAGGAAACAGTTATGGCTGTTGGGGTGTTTTAGCGCTCTGCTTCTGTACGCCTTCTCTTTAAATCACTTTGCCCTTTTTCGAAAGTGTTGTGGCATGTTCCTGTTTTTTGTGCTCTCTGTCTCTCAGTGCCTCTCTCTCTCTCACACACACACACACTCTCTCTCTCTCTCTCTCTCTCTCTCTCTCTCTCTGTTTCTCTCTCTGTTTCTCTCTCTCACTCTCTCTCTGTTTCTCACTCTCTCTCTCTGTTTCTGTCTCTCTCTGCCTGTCTCTCTCTCTCGTTTCTCCTCCTGCAGCTGTGGCCCCGCCTCCTTCCCCCATTGGCTGTCATATTGGCAGCACTGAGTCCTCGTCTTTTGCCCCAGAAGTCTGTTCTTCTCCTTTGCACGTCCCTCTCCACAGTTTTTTCCCCCCCCTTTTCATTTTGCTTCATGCTTTAATCTTTTTCTTTTTTCTCTCTTTCTCTCTCTCCCTCTCCGTGTCTCTTTCTCTCTTCGGTGAGGTGTGTTACCACACGCCGCAGGTCCCGATACGCCGTGCATCACAAACGCGTTGTTGCTCTCTGGATGTGCTGGGGTTAAACATTAGCTTGTAATATTTCTGCCAGGGCTGTTTGTTGCATCATGTGAAAGGAGCCGTTCATCAGAGCGCCTGCAGGCCACGCGGCTGGCAGACTCACAGAACACAGACCTTCTGAGGATTTGACTGAGGGCCAGACAGAGGGTCATGGGACACTTCAGTATTGTAAAGACCAATAATATACTTAATATATGAAGTGATCACATGGTGGCAGGTTCAGTAGTGAACAGCACATGAACACACTCGCACGGACACACACACACACACACACACACACATACACTCACTGACATGAACACACATGTATGCATATACTCACACAGACACACACACACACACACGGGCATATGTGTTCATACAGCATATGTTTGTGTTAGTACAGCGCATGTTTGTGTGAGCGCAGTGTGTGTTTGTGAGTACTGTGTGTGTGTGTGTGTGTGTGTGTGTGTGTGTGTGTGTGTGTGTGTGTGTGTGTGTGTGTGTGAGCACAGCATGCAGCGGGGCTGGTTTTCCTATAGAGTACACGTTTGTTTTCTTATAGAGTACACAGGCTCACACATGCATTTGACAGGAAATAGGCAGCATTTATCTCCTCTATATAACTGCCACAGTGTGCCTCTTCTCTCTCTCTCCCTCCATCTCTCACTCCCTTCCTCTCTCTCTTCCTCTCTCTCTTTCTCTCTTTCTCCCTCTCTCTCCCACCCTCCCTCTTTCTCTAATTTTATCTCAGTTGAGAACAAACGTGTGTTTCACACACACAGTGCTATCAGACACCAGCTTCAGTGCTTCATACAGCCTTGAAAATAGCATATCAGATCTCTGCAGAATCCCACCACAGCGTATCAGATCTCTACAGAATCCCATCACAGCATATCAGATCTCTACTGAATCCCACCACAGCGTATCAGATCTCTACAGAATCCCACCACAGAATCAATGATATATGGTTATTATACCATCAATAAAACAACAACACTAATGCTGACCAAAGACGTTTGCACAACAATGTATTGCTGCTTCACACACGAATCACATTTATGCAGAACTACATGTATCAAGAGCAAAATTCGGAGTGTGTATGGTAGTAGTCTTACACCCGTATGAGAGGATACGCGATACACCTGTCCCTCGACTCCTCCCACAGAGTGTTAATGTGTTCAATCTTTTGAAAAAGCTGTGGCATCCTGCTCGAGTGTTTTTATGCTGCTCTACTACACACGTCCGTTACAACACCTTCACAACACACCAATCACGAGTGGATTTCAGTTCGTTCCCTTGAGCCCTTCTCTCCACCTCCTAAACTCTGAATTTACATCGTGTCCACAGCAAGTGATTCTCCCCAAGGCCAAGTCCTGAGGGCTTGTCTGTTCCAGAGTTTGACACTGAAAATCTCACGGTAGTTAAAGCAGGAGTAGATATATAAAAATACCCGTGTAAAAATAACCTCTTGTCATATTTCCTACAATTCATGTCCTGACAGTTGGAGATGAGACAGAGTATCTGTGGAAACCATCAAAGTTCCACCTTGTCCTCTTAACGCCATTTGCCAGACTCTGCCGTGCCTGAATCAGAGCCAGGAGTGTCTGATGGACTGTCAGTCACTGCTGGTGTACACCCATCCTCTCCCCTAGACAAACCACGATCAGTGAGCAGCTTCAGGAACTTCACAAAAACAATATGGTGGACAAACCACTGCCGTCAGTGAAGAAAGTAAACAGGAGATGACAAACAAAGAAAATAAAAATAAACAGGAAGCAGTAAAGCAGCAGTAGTTGGTTAAATCCAGAGTAAACATCAGAGTGACTGTTTTGAGGTTCTCAGATCAGAGGTGGTACCTGCATGAATTCAAAACCAGTACCATACTAGCCACACCCAAACATGTTTGTGAATCTCACATGACCCCATTTTTAAAAGTTTAAAAGTTTGCCAGTGCTCCTCTCTCTCTCTCTCTCTCTCTCTCTCTCTCTCTCTCTCTCTCTCTCTCTCTCTGAGAACATTATATTCTAATTTTGTTGACTGTGTTCCCTTGAATCCATTATGTAAAATCAACCCACTGTAACCCACCTCATTTTTCATTTTTGTTTTGTAACTCTATTTTTATCCTGCTCTTACACTTCACTTAAGAAAAAAAAAAAAAAAACGTTTTGTGGTTCAGTTTTTCGCAGTGTCAGGCAAATGCCCACTTCCTGTAAAGGAGGCCGCTCTCTCAGCCTGTGGTGATTTAGCTTGCAAGGCTACGCAGCAGCTAACGATTATTACTCTTACGACTATAACACCACTGTACTTTCGTAGCTTTTCTTACGCCGCTGGCTGGACCCAGCCTTCTCTCAGCCTGCGTGGGGCTACTCCGGTCCTCTCAGGCAGTACAGCGTGAACGAGTCTCTCCTGGGCCCTCACGCCGAGAGCGATGGTCAGCTTAGCCATATGGAACAGAAAGGTGCAGCCTTTTATAAAAATATAAAATATTGGTGTCTAGTGCCTGCGATTAAAGGTCTTTGTTGTTCTTTCGAATTGAGCACGTGCACATGAAATGGTTAACAATTGCAAAGGTTCCTGATGGTGGTCCAGTTAGTTCCAGGTCCAGGGGCAGTATATTTTGCCCTCAAATTATGCCCTCAGCTTATTAAACATCTTTGGTTCAGGGTCTGTTTCCTCCCACTAGGAGGAGGTAGGCAGGTTGTGAGTGGTGGTGTTGGTTTGTTTAACTGAAGCTGCATTCAAGGAATTCAACTGTTTGCAGTGCAGGAAGGAGCTCTCCTGAGCTTCTGTTCACATCCTGTAACAAGAGCTAATGATGTCACTACTCTCTCTCTCTCTCTCTCTCTCTCTCTCTCTGTTTCAGGCTCACTCTCATGTGAACATCCAACCTCTCTCTATCTTTCTATCTCTCTTCCTCCCTTGTTCCTCCCTCTCTTTGAGCAGTCCTCTTGTCATCTACATGTTTGATCAGTGCCTTTTAGAGGTGATAAAACCGCAGACGCACACAAACACACACATACGGTAAAAGCTTGGAAGTATAGATGCTGAGAAAGCACATAAAGAACTCCTATAGTTAAGACCTGCTGCTACAAATCCACTTACACACACTCAAAGCCCACCGCTGGTTTGGGCCAGTCAGGCCTAACTTCTCAGGAAGCAGGAAGTGACCGTGCTGAGGCTCAGCCGGATATCCTGCCCAGGGAGGGCGACCCCAACCACGGCTTTCCCTTCCTTTTTGTCTCTCTCTCTCTCTCTCTCTCTCTCTCTCTCTCTCTCTCTCTCCTTCTCTATCTCTCTGTCTTGTTTCTAGTCAGTGGTTAGATAGTGGGACAGAAGTGAGCAGCATGTGCTGGTCGGGAGAGTGGGACCACTGGGAACGCTGGGAATACCTGGACACGCAGGTGGAGTGCTGTCGCCTACGGCAACCGCTGTGGTTGACTGTGGCGTTTGGCTTCCTTCTGAAGTGGAGTTAGGCGGGATGTCACGCGTACCCTGAACGGTTGGGGTCTGTAAGGAGATGAGGAGATGTTTACCGGGCACGTTAATGTGCCTCCGTGTTTGTGAGCTAGGTTTTAAATGCAGCGTTTCCAAGAAGTACGCTGTAACACGTAGCACGGGCCTTTCCCAGACACCATCAGACACGGCTTCCTGTCTCATTAGAGCTCGAGGAATCAGATTTTTGCCTGTGGGAAACAAGCTTCTCCAGTCCTTGAGAAAATACTGGCAGTTTTTCGGTGCTTTTGATCTTTCTGTATGGTTTATCACTGATTTATGCATTTGCTTTTTTAGCTTTGAGCTAATCGTGCTCTTGTTTCCCTCTTTTTCGTAGTTTGTTGTTTTACTCTTGTCACTGATGTTTTGGTCTGGGGGTGCGGTCTCAGACACAAGCACTTCTGTCTGTTTATAGTACAGCGTTCTTGTCAAGGCTGTTTGCTTCTTTAAAGTGCTTCTTATGGTAGAGAATTCAATTTGTGCTAACCTTTGTTCTGCCACTTTGTCATAAGCGTTTTAAGCTGTCTGTATTGCAGCACTGCAGTTTTTTCTGCCCTCATAACTTCTGAAGTTTTTTATTATTGTAATTATGTATTTCTTTTTTTGAAAGAGGTTAGTCAGCTCCGTTTCAAGCATTTCCTGAGGCCCAGTGTAGCAATTTCATGAAACGCTTGTGTGAAAATGGACAAGGGGAATTTGAGCTGTTACCTGAGTATTTCGTAAATCGTAAATAATTAGGAAACAGTGTAGTATGGGGAGCCTCACCCTGAGTCCGCTCACTGTCTGGAGTCCAGGTTGGACCTAACCCCCCCCCTCGCAGTGAAGTCCAGTTCAGCTCCAGGTGCATTATCTGCATGTTGATGTGAGGAGCGTTCGTACCGGTCGCAGTTCAGGTCTCTGATCTCCGCTCCGCCCCCCTTTAGAGCGACGTCGCCGGCCTGTCCGTGCTGGACCAGCTGGGCCTGGACGAGGGCTCGGACCTGTCGGACGCCAGCGTGCAGCACCTCCTGGACGAGCGGCGAGAGCACATACGGCGCGAGATACGCAAGGAGCTGAAGATCAAGGAAGGGGCGGAGAACCTGCGCCGCGCCACCACCGACAAGCGCTACGGCCAGCAGGTGGAGAACCAGCTGCGCACCTCCAACCGCCGCCTCGACTCGCTCCACGCGCAGCTGCAGGAGCTCGACGCCCACATCGTCGTCAAGGGAACGGACGACGCACGCGGTGAGGGACGGCGATGTTAATGTGCGCAGCTCAGAAAAGTTGCCGCAGCTAGACGTCCTGGTTTGAGACGTTTGTTACTAATACCTATGTTTTTGGTTTGGTTTTGGTTTGGTTTTTTTTTTCCTTGGTGAAACTGGATAAAACTCGCTTAAACAGTGAATATCCATTTGGGATTGTTTTGCCTTCCTTCCCTGCTAATTTGAAATAAGTGCTATCTCATAATGGATCAATGAAAATTTACTCCACACTGGGTTTTGCCTCAGATGGACGTGACCCAGTTCCCAGCTCAGAACTGACTCCTCGTTTTCCAAGTCCCTCCTGCTTCAATCTTAAAGC
>JAOYMR010000013.1:5640515-5653015 GCA_025802075.1 Tenebrosternarchus preto | reverse complement strand
AGTACTGTGTTCAGTCTGTGTGTCTCTCCCTCATGCACAGTCACAGTACTGTGTTCAGTCTGCATTCTTCTTAGCACCCATTACCTGCAGATTTGTCCATAATGGGACGTTTGCAGACTCTCCCTCACACAGTCCAGAGGGCCTGTTAACGTTCTGCAGATTTGTCCATAATGGGACGTTTACAGACTCTCCCTCACACAGTCCAGAGGGCTGCAGTGTTCTGCGTTTACATACCAAAACGGCACACGGCTCTTCTCTACTCCCCATATTTAACATTGCTGGCCTTTAGCCTTTGCATGTTCCATTATAACCTGGATATAAACCTGGTTTGATGAAAGACACTTTGAATTGACAAAGCAAAAGTATTTCTGGAGTATATTATATATGTAATTACTTCTGTTTAGTATTTTTTTATACCTGCGCTCAGTGTTCGGTGTTAAAAGCTTCACCTGAGCCCAGAGAGGCACCTGACCCTGGTTCCTCCGAGGACCAGGAGCGTGTGGAGGCGACCGACCGTGTGCGGGTGCTGGAGCCTGACCTCCTCCTTGCTGTCCCTGCCTCCCCCAGGCAAGCCGGACCCGTGCGGTCAGGAGCTGCGGATGGAGGAGCTCCGTCACCACTACCGGGTGGAGCACGCCGTGGCCGAGGGAGCCAAGAATGTGCTGAGGCTGCTGGGGGCCAGCAAAGTGCAGGACAAGAAGGCCATGTCAGAGGTAGAAGTCCACACACACACACGTGCACACCCACACATACAGACATGCACACACACACACACGTATACACACAAAAGTCACTTATTCAGTTCTTTGAAGACCTCCTGTCAATCAGATCAGTACTGTTATAAAATATAAACATCCTACCAAATCAGTATCATTCCAGTTTTTTATGTTTCCTTTTTCAGAGCC
The DNA here is from genome assembly GCA_025802075.1 of Tenebrosternarchus preto. NCBI lineage: Eukaryota > Metazoa > Chordata > Actinopteri > Gymnotiformes > Apteronotidae > Tenebrosternarchus > Tenebrosternarchus preto. The sequence continues at coordinate 5,652,110 of JAOYMR010000013.1, read as the reverse complement.
CTCAATTAACTTTACATAAAAGGAAGCTTAATCCTTCATGAATATTAAATGATTAATGTTAACCACACATCCTCTCTCTCCCTCCTCTCTCCAGGCTCAGGGTCGTCTGAGCGAGTCCTCCCAGAGGCTGGACCTTCTGCGTTCTTCTCTGGACCAGCGTCTGGCCGAGCTGCCCGAGGATCACCCCAAAGCGTGTCTCATCAAGGAGGAACTCGTCCTGGCCTCCTCCCCCACCTTCAGCTCCCGACACGGCGCCCCCTACCTGCATAACCAGTACAGCACGCTCTGCAAGCCGTCTCCGCTCACCGGTAACGTCACGTCCCACCGGCGGGTGTCTGGGCTTACCTATCAACTATCAGGATGGTCACGGATGTTGGTTTCCAACCTACCAAGCGGACGTGTGTTTTTGCGCGCGTGTTTGAATCTCAGGGACGCTGCACGTGACGTTGCTGGGCTGCCAGGATGTGCTGGAGGTGGTTCCGGGGCGTTGCCGCGGCAACCCGGTGGTCTTGCCGTGCTACGGTTCTGGCGAGGGTCGTTCATTCATGCGTGGTGGGAAGGGCTTGTACAGCCGCAGTGGCAGCCTCAGCGGCAAGAGCACACTCAAAACAGATGAGCTCTCCTGTGAGTGTGTGTGTGTGTGTGTGTGTGTCTCTCTCTCCTGTGTTTGTGTGTGTCTGTTGTGTGTGTCTTTTTTTACTAAAATCGAATATTCAGCGGTAGCTTTGTAGCTCTGTTGTTTATCAGATCCACAAGACGCTGTGTGTTGATATAAACCCGGGGGTGTCTCAGGTCAGTCTTGACCAATAACTCTTTCATTTGTACAGCGGAAGTGAGTGCTGTGCTGAAGCTGGATAACTCTGTGGTGGGTCAGACAGCATGGAAGACGGTGGGAGAGCAGGCCTGGGATCAGACCTTCACCATAGAGCTGGAGAGGGTGAGCCTCAATGCCCACTATAAAACACTAACCCCAGATCAGCTATTCCTGCACTGCAAATAGGGATAAAGATCTCAGATGTGAGGTGTATATGTAATAGCTAATAATATAATAGCTCTCAGTAGGAGACTGTAAAAAGGTTCTTAATCAAACTGATATTTGCTCATGCATTTGTTCAAACAGTAATATCATTTCCATTAATGAGATTGCTTAAAAAAAGTTTATGAATTAAACGTTTTTAATTTAACGGTTATAATTTCTGTTAACAAGAAATATTAAATGCACTTCATATAATCAGTGTTTTGTGTGTTTGTGTGTGTGTGTGTGTGTGTGTGTAGTCCAGAGAGATGGAGATTGCAGTGTACTGGAGGGACTACCGCTCACTCTGTGCCCTAAAGTTCCTGAAGCTCGAGGACTTTTTGGACAACCAGAAACACAGAGTTCAGCTGGAATTAGAGCCACAGGGCCAGCTGCTGGCTGAGGTACACACACACACTCTCACACACACGCACACACTGACACACACACATACTCACACACACACACACAAACACACACACACTCACATACACTCTCTCACACACACACACACACACACACACATCACAACATCAAAAACCGATCACACTCGCGTTCCTCCTCTTATGCGCGTTTGCGTGCGTTTCAGGTGACGTTCTTCAATCCCGTCATCGAGAGGGTGCCACGTCTGAAGAGGCAGAAGAAGGTGTTCTCCAAGCAGCAGGGTAAAGGACCAGCGTGGAGCTCAGCGTGGAGCTCAGCGTGGAGCTCAGCGTGGAGCTCAGCGTGGAGCTCAGCGTGGAGCTCAGCGTGCTCACGGCCGCCGCGCTTCCCCAGACACACCTCACTCGCTCTGGCCGCCCGGCTGAAGGGACGCCCGCGCTCCCACCGCGCACCACGCTGCCTTTAGCACGTGGGCGTTTTTGCCTGTATGTGCACAGAAGGAGAGGAAGAGGATAAACTGAAGAAAGCAGGAGATCAGATGAGGGGAGGGAGAAAAAAGGAGCTTGAGAGGGTGAACAGATGGGTGGATGGAAGCACCATGAAAGGAGGAATTAAATCATGAATGGGTTAATAAGACAGATGGCTGTATGCAAAAATGCGCTCTTTAACTGGAGATGTCTTACAGTGCCATCTAGTGGCCAGATAAGGAATAAGCATTTTTGGTGGAATATGAAGCTAGTTTGTGTGTGTGTGTGTTTGCACATGCAGGTAAAGCTTTCCTACGAGCTCGTCAGATGAACGTGGATATTGGCACGTGGGTGCGCTTGCTGAGAAATGCCATCCCTCACATCCCTGTCAACAATACAGGAACCTACAGCCCTAGTGCAGCACACACTCTACACACAGGGTAATGCACACATACACACACACACACACTCTACACACAGGGTAATGCACGCACACACACATATTACACATTACACACATACCGTATAATATACACATACACACATGCTTTCTACACACTGGCAAATACACACACACATACACACTTTCATCACACTGGGTAACATGCAAACACACACACAAAGTTTCTACACATTGGGTAATAAACAGACACGCTTTTTAGACACTGTATAACCTGTGTGTGTGTGTGTGTGTGTGTGTGTGTGTGTTATAGGGAGATATCTGTGGACAAGCTGAGTCTGGATTGTGACTCTCCCATGAGAGTAGAGCTGCGGAGAGACATGACCGACTCACACACTCCGGTGAGAGATGGAGGGCTGGTGGGAACATCTACACGGCTGATCAGTATCTGTTTCTCATATTATAACAAAGAGCATCTGAGGTCTATTTTTCCTCCTGCACATGTTAATAAAGAAGCAGAGTATCTGCTTACTGGCTCACAGGCTATTACATGCCTTCAAACAAGATATTAGGTCAGATACTGTGGAACAGTACGTTTAAAACAGGTACAGGTGAGGGATAGTAGTCAAAGAATGGCGACCTCTGGTGGTGTTGCTGTGAATCGCAGGGACAGATGTGACACATTTCTGTGCTTCTCCTCTGGGGCTTTAGGAGAGGCAGCCTGTAACTGAGCCAAGCACTCCCCAAGACACGGTAACCCCTCAACGACCCTCCAGAACACAGTCAGTGGGCAGGTACGTGTGCACATATATTTATACATCAAAATGGACCACGCGGACAGGAAAACACAGCATTCATAGCTGCAATGTGCTTATGTGTGTGTGTGTGTATGTGTATATGTCTACAGTAAACAGAAGAAGACTGCACTCACTATTCAGGACTTCAGGTTAATCGCGGTGCTGGGCAGAGGCCATTTTGGCAAGGCAAGCCATCGTCTCATACACTTTCTCCCTTTCTCAAGATTCTGGCTGTGTCCATCTGTCCTCTGTGAGCACTAACACAGCTCTGTGTGTCCCAGGTGCTCCTGGCACAGTACAAAACTTCGGGTGGCATGTATGCCATCAAAGCCCTGAAGAAGGGAGACATCGTGGCCCGAGACGAGGTGGAGAGGCAAGTCTGATCACAGGGGCATTTAAAGTCTGATCAGAGGACAGTTGAGGTCTGATCGCAGGACAATTAAAGTCTGCTTAGAGGACATTTAAATTCTGATCAGCGGTCATTTAAAGCCTGATCAGAGAGCATTTAATTATAACAACAACAACAATAGTATTTTTTTATTTATTCCTGCCTTTCATGACACTCATGGTCACCTTTCACAAAATTAATAGAACATGTACATGTAATAAGATCAGTAGTATTATATGTAGTATTATGCTATTATATGTAATAGTAATACAAGTATTATATGTATTATTACATATATATGTAATAACATGTAATAAGTAAGCAAGCTTCAATAAACGTGGAACTATACAATAAAATAAATAGCAATTAAAACGGGTAATCAAGTTGAAAAGGTTTAGAGCAGTTTTACATTCTGTACTTGTATGTGAATAAGCGGGAAAGAGAGCAGAGATCAGGAGGAAGTGCCTGTGCTTCTGAGGGTAATGGAGGGAAGGTACCGTAGACCTGCTGAGGAGGACCGTGGAGGGGCAGGAGGGAAGTGTAGATGTGAGGAAGATCTGTGAGGTAGGCAGGGAAAAGGATATGAAAACAAAAAAACTGTTGGTAGTAAGATTTTAAAGTTAGTCCGTTCTGACTCCAGTGTAACTGAATCAGAGGAGGGTTAACATGGTCAGTAAATTTGAAAGTATAATGATTTAAAAAATGTGATCAGGACATTTAATCAGAGGACATTTAAAGTCTAATCAGAGAACATTTAGAGGCTGATCGGTGGATATTTAAAGTCTGATCATAGGTCATTTAAAAAACTGTCCCTTTATAAAAGGGACAATATAAAATACAATATTAAAATACAAAAGGGACAATATTTTTTTTCTTTATAAAAAAAATGTAAAGGGACAAACTCTTAAAGAGTTAGATAAGTGAACCTCGTGACCAGACCACTTACCATAAGTCCTCTCACATGTGTAGCTGCAGCCCTAAATGTTCTGCTAACATGACATTCTGAGCTTATTCTCGTTCTCTGTCTGTATCTCCATGTCCGCTCCCTCCCTCTGTCTCCTTCCCTCCCTCCAGTCTGATGTGTGAGAAGAGAATCTTTGAGATCGTCAACCGCTCTCGCCACCCGTTCCTGGTGAACCTGTTTGCGTGCTTCCAGACATCCGAGCATGTTTGCTTTGTTATGGAGTACACGGCAGGGGGGGACCTCATGATGCACATCCACGCCGACGTGTTCAGTGAACCGCGAGCAATGTAGGCAGTGTGTGTGAGAGTGTGTGTGTGTGTGTGTGTGAGTGTGTGTGTGTGAGTGTGAGTGCATCATGTCATTCTTCTCAGATGGGTTCATGTGATTGATTAAGGTGTTGAATATTTAAAACTGAAGTGTGTGTTTTGTGTGTGTGTGTGTGTGTGTGTGTGGTTTTCAGGTTCTATGCTGCCTGTGTGGTGTTGGGTCTTCAGTTTTTACATGACCACAAGATTGTATATAGGTGAGAGTTTGTATATAGGTTTGTATATAGGTGAGAGTTTGGTGGACTAGTCCGGTTGTTTCTTGTTGAAGCTAAATTGCTGTTAAACAGGACATTGTCTCTGCTTTCCTGAAGGGACTTGAAATTGGACAATCTGCTGCTTGACACAGATGGATATGTGAAAATAGCAGACTTTGGCCTGTGTAAAGAAGGTGCGTTATTGTGTGTGTGTGTGTGTACGAAATAAGGAAGTCAGAGTTAGACGGATGAGACAAACTCTGTTGCAAACTTAATAAACACTACCTTGCCTTTCCTCACCCCTGTTCTCTTTCACTTACTTCCTCTTTATTTTTTCTTTCATTCTTCCCTCCTCTCTCTCTCTCTCTCTCTCTCTCTGTCTCCCTTCAGGCATGGGGTTCGGGGACAAAACCAGTACGTTCTGTGGCACTCCTGAGTTCCTGGCCCCTGAGGTCCTGACGGACACGTCGTACACGCGGGCGGTGGACTGGTGGGGCCTCGGTGTTCTCATCTACGAGATGCTTGTGGGAGAGGTGAGGCTGAGAGTGAGGCAGAGAGAAGTGAGACAGAGTGAGAGAGAAAAAGAGAGAGAGGGAGGCAGAAAGAGAAAGAATAGGTCTCGTTTTTAACATCGGAGGGTCGTTATCATTTCTGTACACCCAATTTGTCATTTATTTTATCATCATTTGTCATTTATTATATTAGACAAAACTGCTCTCAAATATTAAATGAGCTCTCAAGCAACCATACACTGTTTGTGAATAGTTTATATTGTTTATATATGCAACAGACCCTTAACTAATTACTGATGACTGATATTTATGTTGTCTTACTATCACTGCTTTTCATCTCTATTTCTCTCCCTCTCTTTCCCTTTATCTCTCTCTCTCTCTCTCTCTCATTTTTCATCTATCTTTCTCTCACTCTCCATTTCTAGTCTCCATTCCCAGGGGACGATGAGGAGGAAGTGTTTGACAGCATAGTAAATGATGAAGTCCGTTACCCACGGTTCCTCTCATCAGAAGCTATCGCCATTATGAGGAGGGTAAGTCAGTGACTGTCAGGCTGTTCAACAGAGCTGCACAATAGCGAAAGTCGTCTAAACATAAGAGACGGTGAAAAACGTTTCTCGTTGTGCTGGTCCACAGCTCTTAAGGAGGAACCCAGAGAGGAGGCTGGGCTCTGGGGAGAAGGATGCTGAGGAGGTCAAGAAACAGCCCTTCTTCAGGGTAAATTTATAATAAGTATAATAAATGTGTAATAAGCATAATAAATGTGTAATAAATGTGTAGTAAATCATCTTCCTGTTGTACTTCCTACTCCATGCTGGTCGTAAGCAAGAAACGTGGGAATTTCCGTGTGAGAATGTGATTTCTTGGCTCAACTCTCTCTCTCTCTCTGTTTTTTCGATTTCATTCTCTTTTTTTTTTTTAAAGAACATGGACTGGGAGGCTCTTCTTCAGCGGAAACTCCCTCCTCCGTTTGTTCCCACGATTGGAAACGAAGAGGACGTCAGCAACTTCGACGAAGAGTTTACGACGGAGGAGCCCAGTCTCACGCCTCCTCGAGAACCGCGCGTGCTCTCGCGCAAAGACCAGGACAGCTTCCGCGACTTCGATTACGTCTCGGACCTCTGCTGAGCTCCACCTGAGGGCACACAGAGTCCAGCGCTCACGCAGAAGCTCGTTCAGGACCAGGGATCGTTTGTTTTTGTTTGTTCTGTTTTGTTTTTTCCTTCACCCACTGTGATGCCGGCGCGGCTGCACGAAGAACCGTCATTACCACTACACTGTGACTCAGCTAAAATGAAGGGCGGCCATTTTGAGTGGCATACGATTTCTGGAAATCGAAGTTTGACAAGAGTTCGGACACGTGGAGCGTTTGCACTGTGATGGAGTAAATAGTTACGTAGAAGAAGTAGGCAAAAGACAAGAAACGGGGGAAAAATATATACATAGTGAGACGGTAATGTGGACTGGTACAGGAAGAGAGGCTAAAGGCTAACACAGTCTTCCAGCGTGACATTGATAAGTGAATGTGTTCAGACGAAAAGGCAGATGGATCAGACGCAGGCCTTTCCCAGATCATCTCCTACTGGGCTTTATTTCTGTTGGTCAGCTTGCAGTCAATCTCTGGCTGAAGACTTGATACGTCAAGCAGCCTCTTCCCTTGGGATCGAGTGATTCTGGAACGCCAGTGACCCATTTGGAACAGGGAATGAAAATGCCTTAACTTTATACTCTGTCCTTTTTTTTAAAAAAAAATTAATTTAGTCCAACTCTTTTAAGGCATGTTTGTTGTAAGAACTGAGAAGAATGCTTTGAGTGGATGTTGTGAGAAAAATGAAAACTGATTGAATCATGAACTACAGTTGGTGTAAAAGGTAAAGCTGCATATACTGTTTGTCCTGAAAGTTTCCAGATTTTTTTTTGCGAAGAGCAAAAAGAAAGGAAAGCTTTAATGTGGACAGGAAGTTGAGTCTCAAATACTCCAAATACCAACGGAACTCAGAAGGCCATCTGAATCAGTGTGATACTACTGTGATACTGGCTACTCTGTAATAAAATGTAGGAGAGGAAATCCCAATTTAAAATGTAAATGAGTTTGATTATGTAAAATCACGGTTCATGGTGAAAATAGGTCCAGTGCTTCACTTAACATGTGTTATGTAGACACATGTTATATATATATATAGCCTCCAGAACCAAGGTCTGCATTGACAGAAAAATATCAGAATTGATGGGAAGTGTCGTGGATATGTTTTAGGTGCAGTACACCTAACAACTGCTGGGGACAGCTAGCCAAGTCTCACACCCCTCTGAAAACTCTTATTGAATAATGTCATAAAAATGTCTGACACAAATTGCTAATAGTTCTTTTTTCTTTCTTTTTTTTTATTTGAATGGTATGAGTTTTAAATTCTTGGAAGTTTTGGTGTCATTTTTTTAGGCGGGATATTATATAGCATTTTTAATCCCTGGACCTGTACTTTTTATTTTAGTGCATTTTGTTTTTACTCAATTTTTATTTTAAGTCCCCATTTTAGAGAAACTGGCAAAGGGTTTTTTATGCAAAAAGGAGAATTGTTTGTTGCATATAGACCAGACATGAACACACTGTGATGATCTTATAGCACAACTAGTATATACTTTGCCTTTAAACTTTAATGTTTGTCACTCATCACAGAATCAGGCAGTAAAACAAAACCTGTTTCATTTTCCAGCGACTTTGGGTTTTTTAGGGTTTTTTGTCTTTATGTTTATTTTTTTTTGTCTGGCTGCAGTTCTGTGTGCCCCGTGTAGGATTTATTACAAAACAAAACATTTGAGATGAGCTGTTTATAAAAGCTTGTTGGAAGGACTGCATGGTCTGTTTCTATTTGTCTACAGAGTCTTTGAAGTTATGACACAATAGTATTATATCTGGTAATTGAAAGAGATCTACTTAGTCTCTGTAAAATATGACTTTCGATACTGTTTAATACTGAGACGTACGAACACACAGAAGTGGTAAGCTAGTTTGATTTGAAAGCCGTGGCGCTGTAAGTCTCCTGTCATGGGTCCTCCAGCACGGATGCACTTTCCAATGCCGTCGCTAGGGAGAGTGTTGTTCCTGCAGGAGTCGCTCGATGGTGCTAAATTTTTCAAGATGTCGTCGCTCGAACAGAGACTCTCCCGAATCGAGGAGAAATTGAAGCAAGAAAATAAAGAAGCTCGAAGACGAATTGACCTCAGCATCGACATGAGTCCGCAACGTTCTCGCCCACGACCAAGTAAGTGTGTGGAAAGCGCTGTCGGGCTACCAGAAGGAGACGGGATCGCAGAAAAGCAGCCTGAACCGAGCGGAGAGAGAGAGAGAGAGAGAGAGAGAGAGGGAGGGAAGGGGAGGCGTAATAGATGAGTTGGCTAGCTGGCTAGCTAGCAGGCTAACAAGCTACATAAACAAACCCGTCCTGTTATCTTTGAGCGGAGATTCGCGTAAAGTTGACAGCGTGTTAGCGACACAAGCGTGTCTCTGTTCAAAGTTGGTCGAAAACGTACAAGCACGCAGTGTTTTATTTAAAGAGCAGTTACATTCCAGTTGCAGTTTCTGTTTATTTCGCTTGCTTAGTTAGCTAGCCAGCGCGCTAGTTGGATAGATTAGCAGGCCTACAGTCTACATGACAGCTATCCAGCTAGATATAGGCTCCATCTACATTCCTTTCTTTAAAAATCCTCAGCTTTCAAAATATATAATGGTGTCGGTTGATTGCGTGCTACGTTTAATCACTCGTATTTTAAGGTAGAAACACGACCAGTGGGTCACAAAATTAGCGGTTTAGCCAAGTATATAATTTGACCGTTCTCAAGGTAAGCTTGCTAGACGTATATCGTTAGCGAACATGCTAACGTTAGCTAATATCGACTTGGCTGAAACTTGCCTCAACGTACCACCAACTAGATTGTTTTATGGAGATCCAAGTTCAAATTAGACATTAGGATCAAAACAAGAACAGCTCGTTCCCCTTTCTTGAAGTGTAAAAACACCGGCGAAGCCTTTACTGACCAAGGACTACTTGGCTACCTTATTTATGACATACTACATAATTAAATAGTAAAACAAGTAATATTTACACATAAACCACGTTTAAAACAAGTGTTTGTCAAAGAACTGCCCAGAGTATCTGAATATGCAACAGATTTTCTCTTCTCTTTAATTTATATTTCAAACGTACAGTACTAACATACTCGTATTCCTCAAAGGCCACGGTATAGTAATGTTTTAAGGACTTAAATACACAGAGAAATGTTTGATTATCTAGACTTTTACATAGCATTAGTGCTGCTAAAAACCACGATCACCTAGGACATGGGTAGGAAGGCTTACGAGGGGTACTGAATAGTTCAGCAACGTTAGAAGTCCATTTGAGGTACCTTCTTGACGCCTCATCTGTTATACACTTATGTAAGGCAGTTTCAATTACAGAATAAGTTGAAAAACATTGTCAATCCTTTATAATGTCCTGCAAAGGACATTATTTACCTAGATCATTCTCGAAGTTTTAACACCGGTCATATCGAAAGTAGCGAGTATTCTGATCTAGAATATGCTTTTGTTATTTGTATCCTACTAAAAATACATATGGATTTGGATAATAGTTACATTGAGTTATGGGTTTTTAAGATTAATATTAACATTGCAGAAATATTGGTTAGTACTGAAATACTTAGTTATAAATTAGTTAATAGTAGTTAATAACTTGATAGTTTTAAGACGAAACCAATATAAAGTGCTTTGTACAATTAATATTGGTTTATTGAAAAGCATGTCTACACATACCTATTTTAATTGTCCAAAAAAAGACAAATGGGGTCAAAATATTCACAAGACTTTGAACTTGGTCATTCAGAAAATTAGCATATTTTGCATAAATAGTTAAAACTCGTGAATGCTTTATCCTGTGTTAATGAAGCTTTTAAAGTGCTTTTAAAGTGCTAACCCATGATTCTAAGGTAATGTTTAGTTTGGCACTGTTAAAGCTAGAACACATCAGCTCAGGCAAGTTATACGAGACTCATTAAGCATTAACCAAAATTTTTAAATTTATGGCCGCCATTGGCCAATCGGTGTTCAGCTGGCAGTTGATAGGCTTAACACTGACCAACCACGATGGAACTTAAATGCAATGCATAAGTAATAACTGTGATTCTGTAAAGTTTCAATGTGCAATTACTTTGTTCATGGAAATCATGTACCACACCTACATATTTTCACTTAGGAACGTGACATTGGATTCATGTGATTATTTGCAGTAGCACCCAACAATTTTGCAATTACCGTTTGCCGTTACAAATTATGTCGGACGTTATGCCGCTTATTTAGTATTTGGACTTATTTCTCCCAAAAATACAGAGCAATGTTTAAAGGTCAAAAGTCTGATCATTACAAAACCTGTCAGACATCTTTGTTGGTTCCTTATTAGTCATAATCAGTGACGTCCATGATTTATGTTCAGTGTAAGCAAACAGTCTCATTAGTCTTCATAGACACAGGCTGCTTAAGGATATGCGAGAGGCAAAGTTGGGAACCTCAAATGATCCTTTGTGCAAATATTCACAAAACGCTGTTTCTCAGTGAGCGTTTTCTTCTGGTTTTGTGCATTCTGGTAGATTTGTATGTGGATCTATGACCTGCGGGTTCTGCTCTGACTCTTTCTGGTAGGTTTGTATGTGGGTGTTTGACCTGCGGGTTCTGCTCTGACTCTTTCTGGTAGGTTTGTATGTGGGTGTTTGACCTGTAGGTTCTACTCTGACTCTTTCTGCCTGATGGACCCAACGGCTGATCTGTATTTGGGCCTGGAATAGCCGGCTGCAGTTATATTTATTAGATAATTATTGCGTTACTTTGTGATCTTTTGACTATCTTGTTTGTGTCGCTACAGAAGATTCACGTTGTACTATTTCATCTTGTGCACACCATCGTGTTTGTGTGGGATGTAAAGAACTTTCAGTCATGTGGGAACGATCGGTTGCCTTCTCTGCTTGTCTGTGTGAAATGCCACTTTGGGCTGGAACCCAGACCCACCGGTGAGGGCTGGAACCAGGGTGCGGTCTGGTCCTGGTGCTCATGGAGTTCACGTGCACGTTTTAATCACGTTGACCGACCGAAGCCCGGCGGCGG
>JAOYMR010000013.1:5609418-5630499 GCA_025802075.1 Tenebrosternarchus preto | reverse complement strand
AGGAGGGGGTCATAAATTTTATTTTTGATTTTTATATATATATATATATATATATATATATATATATATATATAATCTTGTTGAATTGTGTTTTTAGAGAAAGACACACTTTTGCCTTTTTATGTCTTTTTACCTTGTTTTAATCTAAATGATATAAAATTTTTGCTTTTGTCATTTTTGCTTGATTTCAAGCTGTTGGTGTCATTTGTATAAGTTTGGGATCCACTGTCATGTTTGAATTCCTACATGACTATTTGGCATGTGAGTACAGAATGAATTCTAAAGTTAGCTTTTTATACATTTAGAAAACCAAAATGCTTTTTTTTTTGTTTGTTTGTTTTTAGGCTCTCGGTTACAATCCGTTGTAGCTTTTGTTTTTATTTTAATGTTATATTGTAACTTTTGTTTTTATTTTAATGTGTTATATTGTAGCTTTTGTTTTTATTTTAATTTGTTATATTGTTGCTTTTATTATATATTCTGTTGTCTTCAGGGTTAATATCACACCAAATTGAACAAAGACATTATGGTGTTCTGAGTAGACGAGAATCGATTGTGTAAAGATTTGTCTTTCTTCAGGAACGTCATGTCAAAGGTGTGTCTTTTTCTTCTCTCCCCCCTTCTTTTTCATCACTGTTTTTCACTTTGCAATGTTGACATTTTTGTTTTTCTTTTATTTGTTGACCATGACTCTGTCCCAGTTTCATCTTCATCTATGTAGGTTTTCATGTTCTCTTGAGCCATTATGGGCTCTGTTATGCTGTATAGAGTTTAATGGTTAGAATGTTTCTTTATGTGCAAAATGTTACCATTCATAGCTGCAGTTGCACTGGAGTTTGTATAATGTGATGGAACACAGATCTGTTTTAAATCCACCAAGTCCTGTTTAATTCAGACTAATGGAATTTAGAATTTTAATTAAAAAAGTGAATTTGAATTGGATTGGTGAGGTTGTAGAAAATAGCTCTGTTTGAATAGGCTAATTCCATTTAATTCAGATAGCCTGTTATCTTCTATAGGACATGTAGTTAACTCTGTTAAACTTAGTGTCAGTGATTAGCTTGGATACCCATTTTGCTGATGTTGGCATCTTTGTAACTCCGATATCCCAAAACTGTAAGATTTCAGTGATAGCAATGCTTTTGTGCCAACAACTATAATTCTTAATTTTTTTGGTTTATAAAAGTGATATGTCTACTGGGATTAGTTTGGTTTAATTTAACAAATTTGGTATAGTAAATAGAAGACTTTTAACATCAGTGTCATCAGCCAGGCTTACATTTCAAATAGCTCATCTTGAATTGGTTTTATTTTGTGTGTAAGGAACAAAAAAAATCCCAAACTCTTGTTTTCAGAAGACACAACCATTACAGCTTTATCAATACTTTTGTGGTTCTTCTCACTATTCATCACTATTTCATTTATATCCCTTTTAGTCTCGTTTCCTTAATATTTCAAATGAAATAAATGCCATTATATTGTGAATACCTCAGGATTTTTTTGAGAAAAAAAGAAAAAACATTAAAAAACTTAATACAAATAAATACAAAAAAAACCTTCCAAAGTATTTCATTTTTTTTGTCCTCTCTACATAGGAAATGAATTCTGGGTCACAGTGTAGTGGTTTAAGTAGGGACCTGGACAGCACTGTTTAAGATGGTGAATTAAGATTTATTTAGTAATTTCTTTTTACCATTTCCAGTATGTAAATCATCCACTACAGAATCGGTAACCATTGATGCAGTACTGCAAAAACACAACTTTAGACCACTATAAATAGTTCTCTCTCTATAATCAGTGCAAAATATGCTAAAGCAACCTAAATAACAAAAAAATTACAGTCCATCATATTTTCCATTGTATAGACTGTTTCAGTGGTTAGAAATGTATTTTAAAAAGTCAGTGTTAAATAAAAAATAATTGGCAAACCTTTAAGTAGATGTGAATAACAACAAATAAAAGACATCCATCAGGGTCAGCATACATTTACATTCCCTTACCTTCTCCAGACTGAGGGTGATGATATAAACCTGGGTGAATGCTCAGTTAGAGATGGTTAAAGGAACTGCAAAGTCACTGAGATCTTGTATAATCCACAACAGCTGAGGGAGTTGCCTTCACATACGAGAACCTTTCTGTATGGTCCTTTTGGTTGTGTGAATATTTGTAATAACAAAAGGAAAGAAATCTTTTCACATGCAAGCACCACAGCAGCTTAAAAGTGAACACACGGAAAAAACATTTCACCCTTTCTGAACCTCATCGAAATAACTAAAAAGGTAAACAACACGTAGAGGTATTGACCAATTAACCAATGTTATTAATTCCATTTGCATAAAGCTAATTCTAACCAGTTAAAGTGATCTTATTTGCATAATGCTAACGAACCTTTTCTGCCTTTCATGTTTCATTAGAACATTTTTGGGGAGGAAGTATTTCCTTTCAGTCTACTTCCCCTCAAAAACATGCACACAAATTCCTATAAATGCTAGCATACTCCATACATTTCTTATCACAATTTGTTGCCATTTGTGAAACACTGTTTTATACTTCCTTCTTCCCCATTATCTTCTTGAAAAAGCATGGCAAGTAATATTTTGCAGTTTCGTTTGTAATTTGGTCTGCTCATTAAATGACCAACCAAAACCAGGACAGGATTTACTGCAAAACAAACAAACAAACAACAACAACAAAAAAAGGCGGGGTGTTCGTTGGGTTGTTAAGGCTGTCCCCACGATGCCACGACAATCTGCTAGTCTGCAAGTCCATAAGTACAACTGCCCGTTTTTATAATATATTAAAGGAATTTTACAGTGCTAAACTTCAAAAAACATCATCTCAGCATTCAGGTAAATTTTCAGTGATTTTACTTAAGTAATTCACGGTTTTACAGTTATAGACGGCACATCGTTTACGTCCCGTAGACTAAAAAAGGGTATCATTTCAAGATTGCATTTACAAACCGTAATGTGTTACTAATGTTATAAGAGTTCGGGCTATAAATTACATTTTATGTTCGGACGAAGCAAAGCACAGAACCCTTAATAGCTCAGTTTACCTGGGATGATCTTTCTGATGTGCACTGAACTGATTATTGGGCCACTGATGTGTTTCTTCACGTCCTTGTTTGTAGACTGTATGTGGTCCTCACGTTCGTCCTCGTCACCAAACATTATGTGAGATTAAAATATCTTAATTGTATATACAGATAACTCAAGTCAGCCTACCAACAGTCAAGCTAATTACTGATTTCTAGCTACACTGTTAAGAAAGTACATTAAAATAATGCGCCGTGATATATCGATAAACTATTTAAACTTTTTACGCTCGAGTTTGTAGAACTGAACAAGGATTTGGCCATTTAAATAACACTGAGCTCAGACAAAAGAGTTTTTATAGGTTTAGCACTGGAGTATTCCGAGTATTCCATTGAAATTACCTTAAACAACTTCAAATTTATAAACCCTTCTATCTTAAACCATCCCTATAAGTAAATACTCAGACTTGGATCACAACTTCCTTCCTGTCATATATTCCACTTCATTATTAAAACCTACTTCCATACTGTTTATGCACATCTTTCCTCAACATATTATGGGCTGTAGGTGGCATGGAGATTTTATATACTGAAAAAAAAAAGTTGTAACATATTGATGGTTTGCCAATAGCCTGCAAGTAGCTGTTGGCTTTCCTGAAAGCATAGAAAAACTCAAACACAACTCAGATCTGCTACTCATCAGGAACTTCAGCAGATATCAGAATCTCTCATGGCTGCTTAAAGTGTAGCTGACTCTAGCACTGTAAGCATTTCTGTACACACACAGGCCCATTCACACACACAGAGCTCCAACAGTAGAGATGGAAACTTGCCACAACAGGCTAACACTAGAATATTGCACAAAATTCCTACTGTACTGGCCATTAGTGAGCCTTTGCCCCAGGACTTGCAGTGAGGGGCAGTAGAACTGTTAAATGGAGGTAGAGTTACCTCTTATTTTGGGTTACAGACCCCGTGACTCTCAGTGTCATTAAAGCACTGCAATGTTGGAAAAGGTTTTGTTTTCCCCCACACCCTGTCAAACAGAGAGTGCAGCGCACTGTGGGCCTAAGGGTTGTGTTGAGTGGTGCTGCTGGACTTCGTGCAGCATGGTTATCTTTGGTTGTCCTCTCTCCATCTTCCCTCCACCTCTCCACCTGCTCCGGAGCTACACAGAGGGCGCTGCTTCTCTCGCATGTGCTTCTTAGCGACGGCATGGTGCATCACTTCCTGTCAGCAGTCAGACAGCTCAGAACACGTGTTTGAGTCGGTGGGAATCTTCTTCCTCTGACGTACTGCCTTGTCCTCATCCTACACACACACACACACACACACACACACACACACACATTACATATCCTAGTTTGGAGAAATATTTTGTCAGTGCACCAGGAGGCAAATTGTTCACCAATTAAAGCACTTTACACTTCACTCTCCAGGTTTGTGTGTGTGTGTGTGTGTGTGTGTGTGAGATGTCCCTCACCTCCTGAAAGACACCATTGGCTCCCCAGTCTCCGGGTGAGTGGTCTTCAGGATCGTCAGCCTCATCTTCCTCTTCCTCACCTTCCTCCTCCCTCACTGTGTCCATCCCATCTTCTTCATACTCCGTGAGACCATCAGACTCCTCTGCTGCACACACACACACACACACACTAAACCATCACCCCAAAATGATATATATATATATATATATATATATATATCTGGCTCGTTTTGGGTGACGTACGCTCATAATCCAGCACCACACATGCTGCTATGGCAACAGTGTGAAGTGAATAGCTAGCGCTGTTACCGTGTGACCACGGAACACTTATGTTACCGTCTTAACAGTAGAATGTTGTTAATACCTTAAATACCTTCAGTACTACTAAAGTACTAAACAACACCTTAAATCCAGTAGTACACAGTAATTATGCATAGTGATGAACACTAGGTGAGGCTGCATTACCGTCTGCCCCCACGTAGCTCTGCACCGGATCTATCCTGGACACGATCTCAGCCAGGTCAGTGAAGTCAGCAGCAGGACACGTACAGCTCTGCCCAGCAACAAAACCACAAACAAAACAACACCAACCACCATAATGGAATTCTTGTAGGCGTGAGCTTCAAACACCACCACAGCTCAGCAGGGTGTGTGCTGATCCTGAATCAGATTCCTGCTGTCCGTGTGCTTTGCGTTGACTGAAATGTGGTAGGCGGGTACTGATCCGAGTTTACACTTAAAGCTGGGTACTGAATAAAAATAAAAGCCTTTGTCAGAAGCCGGGGGGGTGGAGGTGGGGGGGGGGACGACTCACGTCAGCCTTCTTGCTGTCGTTGTAGTCGGCCGAGCGGTGGTCCTTCAGCATGTTCTCGATGATGTCACCACGCGCCCAGCCCGTGAACAGTAGCTTGCCGTGCTGGTAGCCCACGTCCTGCACGTGAGAAACAGCCTGAGCACTTGTGCAACTGCACTGAGGGACACGTTATTACAGCACGGTAACAGAAGAGGAAGTGTGAATCATTTATGAGTGTGACCAGTGCTAAAATTGACTCAATAACAATATATAGGTTCTCATATCAGACACACAAACGATCACATGATCACATACATCACCGCAGAACGGCAGCGTGTGTAACAGACTCACGTAGATCTCGTCGAACTTGCCAAAGTCCATGGTTTTAAAGCGGTCGATGGGCGGCCGGATGTACTCGCAGTAGCCACTCTTTTTGACCACTTCCAGCTGCCGTACGCAGGACACGTAGGCCAGCCGGGACTGGATCTCAGCCATGTCAGGGACCTGGTCACAGGACAACGGTCGTCTGCCTCACTGGGACTAGGTGCAGTTTCGTTTGGGGCAGGTCCATGTTACAGCAAACAAGACTTCTTCTGTTCTTACTTTGCATGAAAAGCTAACCCCATCTTTGTCCTCAAAATGATTAATTAAACAGAGCAAAAGTAGCTGTTCTGGGACCTGGTTTTGTCCTTCACATCATGATTAGTCAAGAGACAAACAGATCCCAGATCACACCTCTTATTCCTAGGTTTTTTTTTAGATAAACAGGCCCAGACAGTTTCTTATTCTCTGTGCAGACTTTCATTGGACACTGTTCTACACACGACTCAACTGCTAACCAATCAGCATCTGTTCTACTTCCACTGTATCCCCACCTTCACTTTCTCTGCCCATGGGTTGATCCGTTTCCACAGCAACCACCAGCCAGACAGGCTGTCCCCATAGTTACAGAGGTCTGTCTCATCCTGGCTGCCCACATCGATGGCGATTACCGTTTTGGCACCCATGTTCCGGGCAATGTCCGCTGTGGGACGAACACACACACGCACCCACACAAAACACACACACACGTCCGAGGAGCACCAGGGTGAAGGGAACTTTTCTATTCTTGCTTCATCACAACTGTAAAGCTTTGATGTTTGTTTGTTTTTCGCTCAAACAAGCCACGCTCTCCAGACCAGCTGCACGCAGCCCGCGAAGACTTCACTCCATTCTCCCTCCACGCCAACGTCACGCTCAGTGGAGCCTGAGGAGGGAAGTGAGGAGGGAGGTGCAGCCTGCCGGGACGTGCTCGCTACGAGAGAGCCAAAGACTGGGGAAGAGCGGCCTCGGGAAGCTCCTCCACACAGCTCACACACGTTTGCCTCTACCGAGCAGGAAATGGTGAGGCAGGTGTGGGGCACGGGGCAGCAGTTAAGAGTCAGAGTCAAGTTCAGCTCGAAGAGGATCCAGCAGCGTACAGATGTGCTTCCTGGTGGAGGCATCACACGTCTGCTTAAGGAAAAAGATCGAATGCTGGAAAATCTATTAGGACTGTGTGTCCAAAGGATGCTACAGATATGGATGGCCGTTACAACAATGACAAAAAAAAAAAAAAGTGCTTTTGTATGAACTATATTCCCAGTCAATGGCTCTTTCATTCTTGTTATGAAATCAAAGGCCTTACCGAATTACTAGAGTTACATAGACATGAATCTCTGTGATGTCTGCATGTTACAATAAGGTTTAGTTAACAGTCATTATAACGTAGCATAACTGAACCAAAACATAGACAGGTAAACATTAAAACCAGTATTGCCACATGCAGGATCATAGTCATGTGTTAATACATAAAACAGACATACCAAGATGTCCCTCAGGCAACTGTCTGGTTTGGGCTGTAATGTTCAGTGATGTCTGGTGTGCTATTCCTTGCTTTTGGTAACCAAATAGATTCTGTAATTACCATTCAAGGTTCATTTTAAATTAACCATAGAAACCAGCACTGAATTTTGGCCCAATCACAAACCAGACAGAATTAGTGGTAAACAACCCGTAAGGTGTGTGGTTTTCAAGATGGCACGTGTTTGAGGGCTGGAGATGTACCCAGGAATGAGAATAAACGAACGTAATCTCATCTAATCTCATGTTCCACTGTCACTGTAGACACCACATAATCAGTGACACATTTACCATCTAGAGCTCGACATACACAGCAGACCACAGTCTTTCAGATGTGAAGCACCTTGTGGATCTGGCTTGGAAGCCACTGACTTGCTCCAGATTAACAAAATTTGCCACAAGGGGGTGCTGTTGGCACCGAAATATCCTTGGTGCTTCGCATAAATGACACTGTGTCTATGGTTCTCAGTAGCAATTTATACTGGTTGACATTTTATATCAAAATGGATGATGTTTAATGATGTATTATAGATTTTAACGTATGAGAAGCTCAGATGGCAAACGTGGAACCACTTCCATCAGCATCTCCATAATCACCACGAAACTCTGCTAACTTACCCTCGACCGGACAGGAGTCACGCGTCCCACAACCACCAGAGCACAAAGACGGTCGGGCTCCATCACTTCACACACATCTCAGTGCTGTGATGGTTTTGCAGAATCCTGCCCAGGTCTATTCACAACCCACAACTCAACAGTTTGGCTGACCGTCCCATTTCTTCTCCCCTCCCCCCTCCCCTCCATCTGGCCAGGTGGGTGGAGGCTAGAGGGGTGGGGGGGGGTGGTGGAGGACTCTACTTGCCTGGTAGGTTGTTGATGTATCCGCCGTCCATGAGCAGGTTGCCGTCTTTGGGGTCGCAGAGGGGCGGCAGGTACCCAGACAGGGTCATGCTTGCCCTCACATAGCGCCACAGAGAGCCTGCCACACGGGGGGAGGGGCATAACTGCTTAACGAAGCCAAAGAAGGTAGTGGGTGGGACTTCTGGGGAAACTGCCAGCAAGGGGGCGGAGATAACAGTGCACAGTCCCGCAGGGTGCAAACGCGATGATGGACACCCCGAGGATGGCGTGTGGGAGCTTGGAGACCAGGGTAACGTATGTGTGTGTGTGTGTGATGGTTTAAGGCTTAGACTAAAATCACACTGATTTTTTTTAAAGAAGATTCAAAGACACTGACCCCACAAACACTCTCTGTGCATTTTGTGGAACTCCAGATCATTGAGCTCCATATTTTGAAAGACGTCCTTATAGACTGCAGGTTATTTTCTTGCAATTAAGTCCCAGAACGAATGGTCCTGATTGACTTTAATGTTACTTTAGGGGAGGAGGGGAGAGGGGAGGAGAGGGGAGGAGGGGAGAGGGGAGGAGGGGAGGAGAGGAGAGGGGAGGAGGGGAGAGGGGAGGAGAGGGGAGGTCCCCTGTCACTTTCTCCCTCAAAACAAAGTACAGGCCCAATAGCACTGGAACGATATAAACTTTGACTTGACAGCTGTGCTGTATTTCACATACAATTACACTCTGTTACACTGCATTTGCACCAGAGAGATTTGCTGAGTCAAAATTGTTAACAGTCTCAGTGAACGTGTTGGGTCCAGCCAGCCAGTCCTGGCCCTTACTGATCGCAGTACTGAACGCAAACAGCAGGAGGCAGGAGAGGTGCAGCAGCAACATGGGTTGGAAGGAGAGAGGGGGCACCACAGAGGAAGAGAATAACAGAGACAGGTGTGCTCAGCGCATGGAGGGAATGTAAGTAAAAATTAGACAAAATTTCTCCTGAACGAGAGAGAAATGTGTGAACCCTGAGCTGCATCTGTTAAGTAGACAAACCACTGAGAACCATATAACAGGAAGAGGATTTTTTTGTTGTTGTTTGCAACTTCCCTATTTGTTCTTTAATATTTTAGAACCCAGAAGAACTAAACACACAACGACAGAGTAGTGTTAAAAAAAACACACACACACAGAAAGATGGTTAACAGACACACAGACTCAACCAAGCCAACAACAGCACAGCACGAAGGGAGTGAGGCACATCGAAGCATGAACAGACCCAAGCTCAACCTTCTCAAACACTTTCTGATCCTTCCAAAGGCACCTGAGAAACATCAACAGGAGATCAAAATGTGCCAGAGGTGAACAGAGGTTAAAAAAAACCACGACAACAAACACGACCAAGAGTCATTTCTCACTAACGCAACAGCACAAGCACGGGCAGGTGTTATGACGTATTACGACTGGGCGACTACTCTGAAGCCTCTTGAGAACCCTTACTAAAACCGGCGAGCTGGTGTGATGACTAGAACACACAACCCCTGGAGGAGGGGTGGTACAGGTCAGCAAAGGACAAAGACTGTCCTCCTTTGACACATCTGGCATAATGGCACCTGTAAACTGTGACTGTGGCTCAGGTTTAATAGCTCATTCTTGACAAATGGCCCAATTTGCCAGCATAAATTGGTCCTAAATACGTGTTCAGATGATTCTCAGATGGCTGGTGCTCCTCTGAACTCTCACTGATGTTTTTTTTTTGGTCTACTCTCTGTACATCACATATCAACTTAACCATGAACTCAAGATATTGCCTTGGACATTTTTCTAACTGTCGCAGTGTTGCTTTTCCATCAGCAACTCCATGTTATTCGATAGACACGATCCAAGCAACTTCCTCTTACATGCTGTGAAACTGTAGGCAGAAGGACAAAGCTTTGCAGGTTAGTGGCGTAGCAGACGTACACCGTACGTACACTGTGTTTAGTGGCGTAGCAGACGTACACCGTGTTTAGTATATACAAAAAACGACATTATTGCACCCCTTCGTTACAGCATTACAGGGCCACACGGAGGCAGAGCAGTTCCAACTTGCGGGCAGTGTACCATCATAAAGGGATGTGTTCCTAATTATCCAGAAAACGTGAGAAAGCAAACGAGTGGGCGAATGGATAAAGACAGAAATTAAATCTGGCCTAAATGTAACTTGTTGACCAAAAATGTGAACCGCGCTAACCATGAATGAAACAAACAGCCATTAGGTAACCGTGGAAACTACGAAAGGATGGTTGCTAGTTTCAATCGTTGGTAGCTATTAGCTTTCACTCGGTCACTTTTTTTTGGTCAAATGTCACATTCTGAGGGACGTAAAATGATCCAAATTCTGCTGGCAGCACATAGTCGCTTCTTTCTGCTCCATCTCATGTTGGACACTTTAATCTCTCCTTCCAAACCATGTGTTCCCAATGTCCGACCGGTCAGAAACCGCTAATGACAAAACAACACCTTAAAAAATGGGGAGGGAGACTGAACAGCCGCCCTGGAGGTTGTGGGTTGTTCCTTTTATTATTTTGGCGGGGGGGGGGAATGTGTCACTCGAAGGAAGCTGGTCACGAGGGTGGTAAGAATCGGGACGGAATTTGCTGACCTGGGACATTGTTTACATAGCAACCATCAACGAGGAGGTGGCCATCCTTGGGGTCGCAGAGAGGAGGTAAATAAGGGGTGTAGGAGGCACTGGCTCTAACATAACGCCAAACACAGCCTGGCAAAAATGAAGATGAAGAGGGAATCAAAAACAGACAGGACATGGACAACAGACAGGGGGAGGGAGAGAGAGAGAGAGAGAGAGAGAGAGAGAGAGAGATGGAGAGAGAGAGAGAGATGGAGAGAGAGATGGAGAGAGAGAGAGAGATGGAGAGAGAGATGAAGAGAGAGGTGCTGAGTAAGAGAGAGAAAGAGGATAGCAGAATGACAAGAGGAGGAGCAGAAAGATAAAGGAGAGGCATGTAAGGACAGAAGTGACAGAACACACGGAAGAAAGAGTGGAGAGATGAAACAAAGAGTAAAAAAACAAAGAACAAAACCTGAATGAGAAGATGCAAACGAGTGAGAATCAGCAGGAAAAGGCAGAGAACATCTGCACAGGATGTGTTCAGGATGAAAAACCAGTCGTTCCTTAAAGAACACAAACATCCTGCTGATGAAAAATTTAACTACAAATGAAACCTGGCACTGGTGATTAAAACTCTGAATATGGTTAGGAGTGGCTACTTCATAATTCCTTCTCAATATACTGACAGACCTTTTGGTTAATATTCTGAGGAGCACTGTTTATATATGTAGAGAAATGTGTGTGTTAGCACACTACAGCTGATAAAGATGACAGTCAATGGTAATATATATATGAGAGAGAGAGAGAGAGAGAGAGAGAGAGAGAGAGAGAGAGGAGAAAAGCAATTCATAGACTGCTTAGAAACAAATACAGACAAAACTTAAAACAAATATGGGTAATCTGTACATATATTACATATATTTTCACCATCATTTTTCACTTCGTTAAACATTCTGTCCTACTGTAGACCGCAGCCCTGGATACAGCAACCTGAAACTATACAGTTTGATTAAATGATACAAAACTTTAGGATCTACTAGGATAATGTGACTTACAAGAGTAAACGTGGCTGACAACAAGAACCATCCTCTAACAACAGAACAGACCACCTTGCATGGTGAGGACACCTTACCACAGAGACTGTTCGGTGTCTCTGTGGTGTTTTGAAGTTGGAATGTCAACCCATGCCGTGATCATCTCTCCTCTGCCATGTTTGGGGATTAAGGCAGAGTGGGTAAGACTGGGGTAAGACTGGGGTAAGACAGTGATATTAACAGCTGCGTGGAAAACACTTGGTAATGTTCTAGATTCTTCTACAGGGAACAACTTCCCCTACTATTCTACAAGCAAACTATTTAATCTATACTGTTTACTGCCACTCTGTGCTCTGATGGCTAATTAACAGATGTAATTAATACATGTAATTAACAGATGTAATTCTATGTATTTATATTTATGTACATACTTCTAGCTTGAAAGGTAATGGTGTACAAAGTATAACACAGAAAATAAATGTGTAAAATGAACAGGTAAAAAAAAAAAAAAGACAGGCAAAGCAAATGTAACTGATTGAAAAATGAACAACTACCCACAGTGAAGTACAACTAGAAGGAATGAAGAGAAAGACGGTGAGAGGGAGGGCGACAGGGGAGAGACTGAAGGACAGGGCCTCCAACATGCTGTTAGTTCCTCATGCCAAGCCATGCCAGGTTCCACACGGGCCAAACAGGAGACGAAACGGTGCATGATCAGACGGAGCCCAATCCCCAAACCCAACACTCCATCGCACAATTTTAGAAATCAATGGTTTACAAAAGCCAGAAAACAATGATAAAAAAAAAAAATTTGATACCATAACACTAAGATATTTTTATGTTCATAGATTGTCTTCTGGATTTGGGGATACTACAAGAAGAAGCCTGACAGACAGTGAGTGCATTAACCACTTCAGTTAGATGGAAACTGAGATAAGCAGGATGGAATGATCTATCTCACAGTGTAACGATACATCCCACATAATATCTCATAATATCCTTATTCAAATGGCAATACATTCACAGAACATGTGGTAACATCTCTTCCTTACCTAACTTTCTAACAAGCAATCACACTGAGCTTCTGGATAAAAAAATAATAATAATAATTCACTTTAATTTGAGCTCTTTGATTAGTGCTTTAGTTTTGTACATGTAATGTATTTTAGAGGATTATTGAGACAAATTCAGTTAGTTGTTGATCTGAAACTGAAACTTATTACCTATTGCAGTACAGTATCATTAGTCTCAATGTAAAACACAAATGTGACATAACCTAGATTCTAAAAAAAACGTGTGCTGATAAATGTGACTCAGCTGTCTAAATGTACTACTAGTACTAAATGTACTAAATGTACTATAGCAGACTGAATCAGACTATAGCAGACTGAAGCAGAGTGAATGAAGCTGAAACACTCTGAATCAGACTGAATCAGAGTGACAGACCAAATCAGACCGATAGGCTGAAGGAGACTGAAGCAGACTGAAGCAGGGGAGGGAGGCCAGAATCGGGCTCTAACTCACCATCTTTATGAACCCGCATTGCAGATGCTGTGATGTCAGTGGTGACGTTGAAATAAGGGAGCCACAAATCCTACGAACCCAAACCAAAACATGAAACGAACAGAGGGGTCCATCGTTAGTAAAATTCACATCCGTTTAAACGGCTCCTGAAACACCAATCACGTCTGCAGCACCAAACGCTCTGTCTCCACACAACTCCCACCTCAGCTTGCTTGTCTTCAAACACGTTGGAAATGCTGGTGTTGAAGGCAGACCCCGAGAACATGGAGGTAATGGGATATGTTAAATCCAGCACCGTTTTGAACACCGAGTTCATCGCCTGAGGGTGCAGGAAACAAAGGCAAATGATTAAATCTAGACATAATCTAGAGTCCAGACAGTACCGTTAAAGCTCAGTCTGAAGCACACATACAGTACAGGTGCTCGTTCCTCCTGAAGTTCTTAGTCTACAGGACCCCCACCTCAAGAGCTAAGAGGAAAATGGACTCTACCTTTGACCACTCTCTTGCCCGTTGCTTCACCCGCACTGCACTCCTTTCCTCTGCATACAGAGCACCAATGAAAGAGCCGATAGAAGTCCCACCCACCAAGTCGATGGGAATCCCAGCCTCTTCCATGGCTTTGATCACACCCACGTGTGAGCAGCCCCTAGTGAATTGGAAGACAGTTAACAAGTCCAAAACAACAAAACCAACAAGGCTGACAAGTAATTCCGTCAACGGGTCCTGATGGTTTATCACTACTGAGCAGAGAGTGACAATTCTAGATGGGAATTCTGGGAAAAACTGATTTGAATAAAGACATGTGCTAAGGTATTGCTCACCTAGCTCCGCCTCCACCCAGCACCAGAGCAATGCTGTTTCCTGTGAGGACTCGGGCCAGACGAGAGAAATCACTGTGTCGATCTGCGGTCTTCTCAAACACCTTCTCATACATCTCCCTCTGTGACATAAAACACGCAAACAATCTTGAAGCTCGACAGGTTCTGAGGTTCACACGCATTTCAGCATTTCTTCGGCTACGTTTTGACACAGATCTACGAAGCTCTAGTATCTAAAGTGTGAGTACAGTGGCTGGGACCATCTGAATCACTGTAGGTGATGATAAAAGTTCTTGCTATCTTAACACTGGAGGTTTTGGAACAAGAAAAGCAAAACGTTCTGGACAACAGCCAGGAAAATAGCACTAGAGTCCTGGTGTAGGTATCTGGTGAGGTGTGGAAGTGGCTCCTACCAGCCGGGTGGGGCTGCGGCGTGAGAACACCCTGCGGGGGCATCTGAGGTGGAGGTGACCGGAGCACCAGCTGCGCATGTTCAACCACTCCACGGTCCTGGAGGGGCCCGGCCCGTCTTCACGGTGCAGCAGGACCAGCTGCTTCAGGGCCCGCACCGCTGTGTTCTCCAGCATCTGCTCCAACTGCAGAACGGGACCGGCGGAACCAGCAGGACCGGGACAGCATGAGGAGAGCAGACAAATATAGATAAGCATTTTACACAGATACACACACACACACACACACAAAACCACACACACACACCTGGCCGAGGGTGGGCTCCTGGTCCCCCAGACCCACAATGAGGATGCAGTCTGCCTGTCTGATACAGCGCTGGGTCCAGGGAGTCATAGTGCTGTCTGTCTGATACAGAACTATACGGTTAATGTCCTCCTGCTGGGCCAACCAGCCAGACAACCTGTACTCGTGAATGCTGAGAGAACATGGAGAGAGAGACAGAGAGAGAGACACTTCAGGATTTCTGCCTGAACACACCCCCTTCACTCACATGGTGATCACACCCTTATGCCATCATTCTTACCTGTCTAAGGCTGAAGCACCGAGTCTCTCTCTGATGATGTCACTTGTTAGAAGTAGCGTAGGACCTAAAGCCAAGCCGGCAGTTTGTTAAAGCGCGAGGCAGTACTGGCAGTAGTCAGATCTCGTGTCTGAGGTTCTCATGTTCAACACTACAACTCCAGTTTTACCAACTCATCGGCTAAATTCCAGAATTCTTTTCTTTTATAAGAAACCAAAAGTAAAACGTAAACAACCAGCATCAAACTGCAACTTCAAAATTGAAGAGTCATCGTGACCGATGTCCAAAAACTGAGAGCAGGCCGTACCTATGGCGCTGAGGGCGTGGCTAAGCTCCAGGTTGAACGCGTTGATTGGTACTTCATCGCAAATAGGAAGTACAGCCACAGTGGAGAGGTTACTAGCTGGATTGGTGACGTCAGGGCTAGACGCCATACTGGGCAGCCCCAGTGTTGAACCTGTGGGTGGGACGGTCACATGCATGACACCAGACATTAACCACAACTCCCATGGACTTAAAGAGAAACCAGAAACATTCACAATGAGGAAACACTGCCTCTTTGAAAATTCCCTACTTCACTCAAGATCACTGCTGACAAGAATGAATTACATCATTGTGCAGCCATTAGGACAGTTGTGACCACGGTTTAAATGAAGAAACCATTCGGTTTTACACATGGACGGGTTTTATGATGATGTCAGGGTGGTGAAGGACTTGAGTTCTACCTGAAAAAGGTCCATGTGTCTGCTGAAGGTTCCCAAGGATCTTCTGGCCCAACAGATGTATCAACCGAGTAACAACCTACATGAAAACAGACACACAGACACACGCACACATATATATTCACACAAAATGATGTCAGCGCACATCAGACTATTTGTAGCTTCATGTTTGTTTGTGTGTGTGTGTGTGTGTGTCTGACACCTGTGGATAACGCCTCTTAATGTTATTCAGGGTTCCTTCTGGTAGCTTAACCAGCTCTGTGTCTCTGACTGCGTGCACTGTGGTTGCCCGGGGCTGCCTGGTGAGTGCCTCCACCTGATGACCAGACAGACATTAGAAAAGCATACATACAACACCCTACAGTAAACAAACATACAACACCCTACAGTAAACAAACATACAACACCCTACATTACATAGGCAACACAATGTAGTAAACAGGCACACAATACACAACACTCACATACAATACCTCACAGTCAATAGCAGTAACTATGAACAAAACCAGCCGTGAACCACAACAACAGAGAACATCTGTTCTTGTTATTAGTGAGAGAGACGATCATTATCTTCATTATAGCCGTTTTCCTGACTCCAGTACAAGTCAAGTCACCTCATGAAGACCTCTTGCTTATTAACTGAGGAACGTTCAAGGTCTGAACCGGACAAAGCCGGTGTGGGGTGAAGTTCTCACCACCCCAATGAGGTCTCCTCTCCCATATTCCCCCACCAGCTCCTTTTTTCCATTGGTCTTCCGGATGACAGAACGCAGACGGCCGTTCAGGACGATGTAGGTGCAGTCTGACTGATCGTCCTGCCTACAAAAGGTTAATAAACAATACTTCTCATAAACAATAAAACTGGAAATAGTATCGACAACTAAAACAAGAATAGTAACTGGCATGGTTCCAGCTTAAGGGAAAACAATACTGCATCAATAAAACATTTCTTAGTAGGACTTCTGGATTTAATAGTGCTACTGCTAGTAAAGGTGTCATTATAAGTACGGACAGTACTGCTTGTATTAGCAGCACTAGCTTAGCATTACAAATACTTAAGGTTACTACTAAAGGTGGTAGTAGTGGGAGTAACTGGAGTATTAAGCACCTATAAAGTGCGCGTCCTGCCTCCACAGCCATCCAGTCGATGGCGAAGTCCATCTGCCTTACAAACGCAGACATGCGGATGGCCACTGTGTGCGCTGCACTCAGGACCACGCTGGGCTGCTCCCGCATTATCCTGCAGGGGGCAGTAGAGAGCACACGAAAGGACAAGTAACATGCGTTCCCAGTTCAGTATTTCCCTGCTCATGTCAAGGTAACCACAGTCTGGATAGGCAGGAACAGTGCTGTGATTTTGGCCGGCCTGAAATGTGGCTTTCCCATTGTTAATTTCAGGGAGGTAACACGATATGAGAGTTAACTCAATTCCATGAATTAAACCACTCCATATGCCAAATTTTGACCAGCTAAAACCCCCACCAGGTCACAGACCATCTGAAAAACACAAATTCCATATCTAGATCAGTTTTTAATATCTGACCCATAACGGCTATCGCGGAGACGAGTGTTTGCTCAGGATGCTGTATTAGGAATCTCACATAGACATTTAACACATTTTCCAGTTCTTGGAGCAACTTCTCTCCGAGAGGAGGTTTAAAGTTCCATGCCTGAGTGAGATCAGAACACAGGCAGGTTTCATTTTCTCAGCTGGGAGGATCTGCCTAGTGGATCTATAAAAGGAAACACCACGACTACACCATGTTCTGTCCCGGCAGGTTTGTGTGATGGTGAATGTGATGCTACCACATACGCTAAAGGTTTGTGATGGTCGTCATAAATGACAGGACATGTGGGTAAATTATAAAACATACAGTAACATTTTTCATAGCAGTTTCTCCTTGTTCACTTACAGTTTGTGTTGTACATATACAGACTGTGCTCTACATAAATATGATTTTAACAAGTGCCATGTATGTTAAGGAGCCATTAGAACTTAACCATGTACACATATGACCATATTCTCGTTGTTTCAGGGGGCGGGGCAGGGGGCGGGGCGTGAGGACAGCACTCACTCATAGAAGTCGGACTTGGAGATCTTGAGGAAGGTGCAGTCGCGGACGGCGCGTATGGTGAAGATGAGCGGTTCGCCCGTCAGCACGGCCAGCTGACCCACCATCTCCCCCGGCTGGGTGACAAACAGACACACGTCCTCCAGCTTGTCGATCATGCGCTGGTATACGTGCAGGCAGCCCGAGAGAACAAAGTGCAGGCTCACGTCCTGCGGGGTGGGCAGGGAGCGAACGGCAGGACGTGAATGGAGAAACAAAGAATTCAACTGGGAATAGAGAATTCAGCTGGGAATTAGATTTATCCTTACGATCACGATTTAACCCATGACACACACAGTCATTCTTTCCTTGATTCACTGACAGGGATGGAGGGATGCGAGAGGAAGGGCTCACCTGGTCTCCCTGCCTGGCCAGCACAGCTCCGGATTTGGCATGGTGCAGGGTAACTCGTCCATTCAGCAGGGAAGGGTCCTGACCAACAACAAGAAGGCAGGATGGATGAGCAGGACGGGTAAGTGTGAGTGCAGGGTGTCGGGAAGCTCTGGCTGCAGAGCTGTAGGCGGAGCTGTATCTACACTGTGGGCGGAGCTGTATCTACGCTATTGCACAGTACTGTATGACCATTTGAGATGTCGCTAAGCAATATACACTTTGTGTGTGTGTGTGTGTGTGTGTGTGTGTGTATGCTGACCATACCTCTATTCTCATGAGCTTGAGGATCTCTTTCTGAGCTTCCTCAAACAGGACAGCATTGTGTCGTCCAGGCAACGGGCCGTATACATTCTCTAGGCCCGCCTCCTCCTCCGGGTATAAATACACTCCAGAAGGAGCGTCATCTAGCGTAACCCTCCTCTCCCGTTGATCCTGAGACTGGCTCACACACACAAACACATCAGTGTTCGGTTAATACTCCTTTACTACCACACGGGTTACATGTCTGTAAATTATTGGAAGTACCAATTGGAATTATTGGAAGTACCAAAGCCTTTGTGTTTAAAAGCCCCCCCCCCCAAACAATGAGTGTGTTTAACCATTATAAAGGTGGGTAGTATTGTCATGTTTTGTTTGTGTCTGTGTGTCTAAATATTAACATGTAAACATGTGGGTGGTGTGTCATCTTCTTACCCGTGTGAATGTGGGCGGTGTTGGAGTTCCATCTTCGGCAGACACGGATATCCGACCTCTCTCGTAGGCCATATCGAAATCTGAACGGAGGCTCTTTTGCATTCCTCCAAAAGAAACACAAACAAACACACATCACTCAACCCCATGTTGTATACGGCCCTTCCCACCTCTGTGTCAACTGTCTGAAACCAAACTGAACTACGTAGAGGGGAAGGATGAGGTAACCCAAACCACCACCCATGTGTTTACTGTTTTACACGAGAGAGACGCACATTCCTCATGATCTGATCTGTGATCTGTGGCAGCAGCGCATTATCGGGTACACCATTTCGCAACTGCAAGTTCAAAATGGCGTAACTGTATCATTTTGCAGCTCAGTAAACACACTCTCTTTTATTATTTTAAGGAATAAAATGGATTAGTGTTGCTGACGGTTTGAGGGTGCTGTGGTAGAAGCAGACGTTGGTGTAGATACGTGCAGATGTTTGCGCTCAAAACGACTGCACAAACATGGACGTGCTCACCTGCGATGTCCACAGGCATAGAGATAGCCCTGCTGAGCGTAGGGGCGGTGCTACCTTCCTTCCCATGATCCCCTGCGACACATTTTTTTTTTTTTGACACACTGACAATTAAGCACAGCTTTCAATAACACATCGGTCTGAACATACAACATACAGACATATTTACCATATGATAAACCCTTTGTGAAAATGACCTCAGCACTGACTGTGAGGCTAAAAACAGTTACTAACATCAGCAAATTAGATGTTTGTGTGTATATTTGTTCCTTTATAAAAGGGGTTAATCAAGTCAAGTATAAGTTAGATTTATAACTATAATCGTATACATCATTAGTATTGAGTCCTGAGGGGCAATGAGATTCTTAAGATTAAGGTCATCTCAAAAATAACCGTGTGACGTCTAAAACTAGTGGCTAATTTGCCAGTTAGCAGTACAGCAAACATTCTGCTGTCTGTACACAGAGAAAATATCAGTATAATTTTAGCATGCAGACAGATCCAGTCAGGGGCCATTATTGTTACGGCGTAGATTCTCACATACACTGATTTCAGACAACACAGGGACCTTCATGAGACCACTGGAGTGCTGGAGAACACTAAACTATCCAGTGACCCTCTCCACCCGACACAGTGCTTCCCACAGACCTCACCCGGGTCCTACAGACCCCCCTCCCCCCGGGTCCCGCAGACACCCCCATCCCCCCGGGTCCTACAGACCCCCCTCCCCCCGGGTCCAGCCTCACCAACTGCATCGCGCACAGCCGCGTCCCGTTGTTCATCGGGCACCGTCAGGCTACTGAAGCGTTTTCCATGACGAACCGGGCTGGTGCGGGTGGTGTGAGGGGAGAGAGCGGGCAGACGTAAGGGCTGCATCTCCTGGGAGTGCACACACACACACACACACACACACTAACCTGAATTAGCCTTAATTAATTCTACATTTGAAATGTATTAATAATACACTGACATGTATGGAAGTAGGAATTCTAAAGTGTTTCTTGTACCACATGTACCTTAAGCAGTAAAAAGTACAATTTTACGCTGCATGTCTCAAAGATGAGTTAAACCAGGAGTAGCTGTGTGTGTGTGTGTGTGTGTGTATGTGAGTCTTACATGGCTGAATAATTCATTAGTCAGACCCAGGTAGTTATGCAGTGCCAGCACAGTCACCCTCTGCAGTCTTACCATGATAATCTACAGATAAAAGAAATTAAGCTTAATGTCTCTCACACACACACACTTCATATACAGAGAACTTATCCAAGCTCTCACCTGTACCACACGCACTAGGCTCTCAGGATACTTCTCAAAGATGGTCAGAAAGGCCTCGACAGGCAGGCGGAGAACAGTGGACACCTCTGCAGCTCGAGCAGAGACCGTCCGGTATGGCCGCTGGTGCCCCTGTCACACACACACAAAATATTAGCACATTTTTAAAGTTTTTTGTAAGAAATTTTGGGAGGAATTATTTCACACAAATTATACATAATTGCGTAATTGTTACTGAGAATCAGAAATAGAGACAGACAAAAGACAAAAAGATGAAAACAGATGAAGATTAGAGAGAAGGATTAGAGGATTAGAGAGAAGGATTAGAGGATTAGAGAGAAGGATTAGAGAGAAGGATTAGAGG
>JAOYMR010000013.1:5584120-5609318 GCA_025802075.1 Tenebrosternarchus preto | reverse complement strand
GAGAAGGATTAGAGGATTAGAGAGAAGCATTAGAGGATTAGAGAGAAGGATTAGAGGATTAGAGAGAAGGATTAGAGGATTAGAGAGAAGGATTAGAGGATTAGAGAGAAGGATTAGAGAGAAGGATTAGAGGATTAGAGAGAAGCATTAGAGGATTAGAGAGAAGGATTAGAGGATTAGAGAGAAGGATTAGAGAGAAGGATTAGAGGATTAGAGGATTAGAGAGAAGGATTAGAGAGAAGGATTAGAGGATTAGAGAGAAGGATTAGAGGATTAGAGAGAAGCATGAGGTCATGATTTCAGTATGAAAAGTTGAGACAAGAGGTGGGCGTGGCTTACTGTGATGACATCAAGGATACTCAAAAGACTATGAACAGAATCTCCAGGGTACACCTCCTTCACCACTCCATCCTTCCCATCCTTCCGAGAGAGAGAGAGAGAGAGAGAGAGAACGAGAGAACATGATACTCAACACAAGTCTTTCTTTAAGAATAACATGAGGCCATTTTCACATGATACATTTTTTAATATTAAGTTAATAAAAAATAATCTCCCCTTTAACGTAAAGATTAACCAACTCCAAATCACATATTATGTAATATGTACTATTTACTCCAGTGTTCCAGTAGTTTGTCTACAGTGTTATTCTTTAACATACAATGAGATAACAAAAAGTGTGAGAATCATCCCCACACACACACACTCTACACACTCTACACACACACACACACACACACACACACACACACACACACACACACTCTACACACCTGTCCTGTAAGGCACAGCTCCAGTTTGCCATCCTGCACGACGTAGATGCTGCTGTCAGGCTGTCCCGGTCTGAACACGTACTCACCCTGCTGGAACTGCAGGAACACCATGTGCTTACACAGCTCCAGAAACAACGGCTTCTCAAAGTGTCCTAATACACTACACACACACACACACACACACTCAAATCATTAATACACATACGTTATATCATGATTACAATACAATAATATAATATACTGATAATATTACCCAGTTATAAGCTCAGGTCTAACCCTGAGTCCCACACCACTGTATACAGCTGCAAAAGTGTAGTACATGTAAAAGTACACGTGTAGCCCCGCCCACCATGAGAAGGGATCACATATAGCCCCACCCACAGCGAGAAGGGATCACATGTAGCCCCGCCCACCGTGAGAAGGGACCACGTGTAGCCCCGCCCACACAGTGTCTGCTTACCGCACGTTTTTCAGCATGTAGAGCACCTCTGAGGGCAGGTGCGAGTTGGCCACGTCGAACTCAGTGAGGTCGGCCTCCAGTACAGAAGGAGGAGGCTCCTTCATCTGCAGGGTGGGGACCTCCTTCTTAAACCGGAGGATGCTGGACGACAGACAGACACAGGGACACGCAGCACTGTGACGAAAACATGTTCAATCCGCACGAGACCGGAGAGATTCTCGTGACCTACCCAACGGCAGGCATCGTCAGGGAACATCTAACACGCACTTTTTGGCAATGTTGAGCATCTTCTGCTTCTTCTTCAGCCTCGGGCGGGAGCAGGAGGAGGAGCCGACCAGAGAGGAAGTGGACTGAGACACCTTCCTCATGATCTTCCTGCCGTAGAACAAAACCTTGTCCCGCTTGCGAAACCGGTACTTCGGAGCTTCTTGAGCCGCGAGGTCTGTCAGCGCAAAAGCACAAAGGTTGGAAGGGCGGGGCTTAACCCCCAAAAGTGTCGCGGGTCATTCAGTATGAGCTTATTTATCATTTGGGCCTGGTTGTGTTCCAGTGGGGAACAACGATCATATCAGCAGGCAAATGTACCACTGACAGAGTTTGTAAAAACTATTTAAAAACTGAAATAGCTGTGTGCTATCTGGATATTGACAAATAAAAACTGAGATGCTGAAGTAACGCTAGATAATGAGAACTTTTCTAGAAAGGTTCTAGATACTGACTCCGAAGCTGGATCCTGCGCAGGACAAAGAAGATGAGAACAGCGATGAGGACTATGGCGATGGCAGCTCCCAGCACCACTCCCACCATCTATAGAAAAATCAAGAAGAGAAAGGTAAACAGAGAGAGAGAGAGAGAGAGAGAGAGAGACAGAGAGAGAGAGAGAGAGAGACAGAGAGAGAGAGAGAGACAGAGAGAGAGAGAGAGAGACAGAGAGAGAGAGACAGAGAGAGAGAGACAGAGAGAGACAGAGAGAGAGAGAGAGAGAGAGAGAGAGACAGAGAGAGAGAGACAGAGAGAGACAGAGAGAGAGAGAGAGAGAGAGAGGGGAACAGAACAGAGTGAGAATAAGACGATCAGTGAGAAGAGTGTACATGTGTAAATGTTAGGACCATGTATTTAGGAATTAATAAATGTTGCAGTGGTGCAAATCCTCTGATTTGCCTCTCAGGAGGTGTGTAATTACATATTCACTTACCATGCTGGTCTGAAACTGGTCCTCCACAAATGTCTTTATGTTAAGTCCGTCCTGCTGGGGGGGAAAAAATGGCATCTTGAGTCAAATCTACACCAACTGCTTATTACATTTGGAACGCGACCGAACGGAACGGCACGGCTATATTACTGCTGCACAAGTACAATGAAGTTGTCTCTCCCGGTTACAATGATGGCGTACATTCCAAACGAGTAAATAATAGATAGATAAATAAATAAGGAAACAGAGTGAACTCTAGTACTTCAATGGCAAGCATGCTGTGTGTAAATGTGTGCTCGGTGTCTCTCTACCACACCCCCTCATTACCAGCACGGGGCTACATGCGCACTTCCCTTCACAACGGCTTTGCTCAGTGTTTCTGATGCTCCCGCCTCCACATTCCATCTCTTTTACTTACAAATACTTCATTCTTTTCCTTCACACACAAAAAGCATGGAGTGACAACAACAAAGAACCTCCAAACAATGCCGAAAGAAGTCGAGAAACGTTCTTGCTGCTGAAACGCTCCCAAACCCTCAGCTGTTGTACAGTTTGGCCTCCGTGCGCAGGCTGAGTTGAGGTGGAGAGCGAGGGCTTGGTTACGAGAGCAGGAGTCTCAGGAGAGCGACACACAGTATGTAGTAGCATGTTGTAAACGAGTTATGGAAGGAGACAGAGAGAGTGAGATAGAAAACGAGAGAGAGGCTGTGAGAGCCCAAAAGAGACAGAGTAGAGACAGAGTGAGACAGAACGAGACAGAGCAAGACAGAGACAGAGTAGAGACAGAACGAGACAGAGCAAGACAGAAAGAGACAGAGTAGAGAGAGTGAGACAGAACGAGACAGAGCGAGACAGAACAAGACAGAGAATGGAACTGTTGCATAATGGGACTGTTTCATAACACCTTGCAGAAGCAATGGCAGAAGAAAATGAACATGCAAGTGAGAAAATGACGAGCTCAATCCCAGGAGCTTTGACTCTTAATGCATGGAAACAGGTAAGAAATAAACCCTTCTCTTAAAACAGTTTGATCTCTTAAATTTTAGGATAATCACACTCTGACTCTAAACCTGGCTATGTAAACCAGAAGCAGGGATTTCCTGTTCATATTTGTGTTCATATCTGTGATCGTATTTCATGTTTAATCTACAAATAATTAATAATTAAAAACAGTGACCATGTGGGGACTGCCATGCGGTGTAGTAGTCCTACTGAACTGTTTTGCAACAGTTAAGGTAAGGAAATCTATGATTAGATAAGGTGTAATAAACACATTTATGATGCCGGTTGAGTGCAAATGTTACTCATCGGGCAGATCTGAAATCAGCTTCCTCTATCGAAGTAGTAATCTTAGCTATTATGAAGGGAGGTGAAAAGCTGGTCTCAAATCAGCAACAAGAAGACTTTTTGTCTTGAGTCAAAGTTAAGCAGTTCACATTATTGCATATTATTGCTCTAGCCATTATCCCCTCACCAGTGAAGTCAAATGTTTTTAAATAGAGCTTTTTACAACAGCCTTTGCTGCAGAGAGGCTTTACAGAGTCCAAGCCCTGGTCCGAGTCCAAGCCCCCAGGATGCAAAGCCAAAGGTGACAGTGGCAAGGAAAATCTCCCTGAGAGCTTGAGGTAGAAACCTTGAGAGGAACTCAGGCAATAGAAAGATGAACCGGAGGAGGAAATTATGGGGAACAGCTGTTAGTGCTGACGATGAGGTGCAGCTTCAATCCATCTGTTTAACTAATTCCCTTAATCCTGACCCTTACCCAACCCTAACTCCCCAAAAACATGAAGGTATTGGAGGTGTAGCAGGTTTGTGCTGCAGTCATATGTAAAGGAACAGAACATGGAAGTACATAGAGAACAACAGTGGCTGGTATTGGGTGGAGCGTGTTTTACAATGCTGATATGGGTTAGGGTTAGGGTTACTATATCTAATCTTCTTAGTGTCACACTGCTTTAAAATATCCTGCAGTTTGAGGGGGATACTTCAGACTGAGCAGCTGTACTGTGTTTGTGTTTGGGTGTGTGTGTGTGTGTGTGTGTGTGTGTGTGTGTGTGTGTGTGTGTGTGTGTGTGTGTGTGTGTGTGTGTGTGTGCATGCAGAAGATCAGGAAGTGGATGGCCCTCTCACCTTTGAAGGGTATTGGGACTCTGACCCTGAGGTGTTCTGTTCCATTCTAGCAACTGGTCCATTAACAACAGCTGTAATGACACAAACACACACACACACACACCATATGGGAGTGGTGATCATACAACAACGCACACGTCAAAGAACAAACATATTCCTCTCTCAAACACAAACACACACAGCATGGGAGTAACCACACACCAACGTACACACCAAAAAACAAACAAACACATCCCTCTCTCAACCACACACACACACACACACACACACACACTTGAGCACACTTAGTACAGCTATTGCGGCAACATTCAGTAAGGAAATAACACACACTTGCCTTATGCAACACAAAACAGACATCTGTTTAATAAGAGTAGGAAATGCTCATATGGTATCGATACACAAGCTGTACAGCACATTGAATGAAGTGGCATCTTCACCAAAAATCTGCATCTTCACAAAAAAATACATCCTAGCTTGGCACTCTCGACCTGGGTACTGTAACACACAGATGTATTACACTCCATTTCTTCACATCCTCTGTCACCATTAGTGGGGAGGGTTGGGTAGATTATGATCTGTGAAGCGTCTGATAATGGTCCATCAAACATGAGTGTGCATTACAGTAACTGTAGACTATATTCAGTGTCTGAGAACATTAGCGTAGCGCAGTCACGCTCAAACAAAGGATATTACATTCCATTGACTAAAAATAAACCAACTCCGTAAGCTTCTCCTACTGATCACCTGGTAGCGCAGGTCGCGTAAGGTGTTGGTAAAACCTAAATCATGGGTCCGATTGCCGGAGAGTACGACTACTGCATTAGTGACAAACGCTCCGATGCCGTAAATGTAAACACGAATGTAATAGTGTCTCTGCTTATCTCTGCTCACTCTAAGCGACCATGCAAAGTCGAGGATTAAATAATGGTATAGGAGGTTTTGGAGTTTGAAAAGCGCTGACACAACAAGTTTTTCTGGCTAATAACGAGCACCTCCTCGTAGTTATTGTGTCCTGCTGACAATGGCTTCAGTGTACAACGAGAGGCATGAGACTCTCTGAGAAAAGAAACACAGAACCGAGTACACACACACACACACACACACACACACACTCTAATGTTCTCGTGTACTACAAACATCCTTCCTTCAAACGTTTAACAGATAGATTTAATCCATCCCAGTAGTTTGTCAAGTTTATTCATGGCTACTAGTGAACACCACATTCTATGACAACAGTTACGAAATACATTTAGAAATTAAATAAAAGGCATTTTCTCATACTTTTACTTTTCAGCTGGTAATATTACAGTGCCAAGATTGTATTAGGCTAAACATCAACCATAAAATCTTGCTCTGTCTGCGCCACTGCGTTACTGGTGGTAGAAATACGTGGATTGCGCACCGTACGCGTCAGACTGCTAGCTAGCCTGTCAGCTACATCTATCCAAACAAACTGGCGTGTTAGCGGGGAACAATCTGACCACAGGACATCGGTTTGAACACATATTTCATGAACCCGGCGACCCTTACAGACCCAGGAAGAGTATAAGGAAAGATGTGTAGCGTGCTGACAGTTTTGACAGGTATATAACGTTAGCTAGCTACCCATAAAGTGTCTCTACCACGGGCGGCATCTCGCTAGCCGCAAATAAGCCCATAGCTATATGGCAGCCTTGTATGGAAACTGTTCTGCATTCTGACATGTGAATAAAACTGTAAATTAAAGTCTATGATTAGCTTGCTTCGTTTAATTCTTGATGATTGGCTATTAGCTTGTAATGACGATGCTGCGCTATGACCTCGGGACATCATCAACCGCACATTTTGACATGCCCAAACCGACGGTGCTCTTACGACTCGCCGGACGTTTGCAAATTTGAACAGCAAACCTAAGGTAAGGTAAGCGCTGACGTAATGCTGCGTGAAATCACTGATGTCAGATAAGCTGGCGTGATAAAAGCGAGTTTAGTTGTTTACAATACCTGAACCTCGCCACTCGCGTCTTCTTCTGTTAGTCGCCACTCTCACCGGAAACATCCACGAACGAGATTCCTCCCACTTAGGGCAGTCCGAGAGGAATAACCAAACAGCGATGAGCACCATGAACGCATTATCCAATCATCAGTACCCAACTTTATTAATATAGTTTTGTAACGGGACTGGGTTCAACAGTACTCAAAGGTAAATGCGTGTACCACGCTCCAACGTGAGGGAATTACTATAATATCGACAAAGCGCAGTGCAATGCGGTATTAAATCTTTAATCCTGATAAATATAGGTCAAAGGTAGTGCGATATTCGCATACACTACACATAATTACATCCGAGTAAATTTCATCGCAGCTCTAATGTTCGTGCAACATTCTAATATTCATGCATTTTTTTTTCAAAGCGGTATCAAATCTGTTGAAAAAATATTTTCATATAATGCATGACATCACATTTTTTCTTATTAACCATCATCTAATCAGTAGTACATTAAAGTGACCAACAGCATTACTAATTAGATGATGGTTAACCTCGCTCTGGTAACACTTTACATAAAAAAGGTACAAAATTAAACAGTTCCTAAAATAACACATTATCATTACTAAAATTCAACAACCAAACTAGATATATTGTTTAGTAACTCTAGCACTATTTACTAAATACTTTCTTAAGAACTATGTAACAATGTCCTTTTTACTGTACTGTTTCACTTAAAATGTAACGAAAATACTGCAGCAATCCAGCCAGGAGCAAAGATGCCCTCTGGTGGCCTTTCTGAAAATTGCACTGACGTCTCCGGAGAAAGTGAGCAGAGGTGCTTTAGATAATGTCATACTCTAGCATTTCATCAGTTGTGAGCTCATTAACTGTACTCATTAAATACAGTGACAATGTGTTTCTAATAAGAAAAATGTAAAATAAAGTGGCTGGTCAGTGAGCCAAGAATATGATGCAGTGGTAACCCAAGGCCAGAGATGGATAAAACATGCTTGAGAGTATGCACAAAACAACCAACCAAACAACCTACCAACAAACAAACAAACAAATAACAAAAAAACAATCCTCCAGGGGCTGTACCAATTTAAAATGGGAGATACTGGTGAGAAGTTGTCCTCTGAATAAAGAGGGCTATATGGTTTCTAGACTGTAAGTTTTATTTAAAGGCTATACAGCTCAGTAATAGGCTTGCATGGCCAGTAATGGTGTTTCACTTTGTCTAGCTTGGTCTCGGCGATTGAAGCCTTCAGGTCTTCGATTGTCAACTGGTCGATGGGAACTTCTCCATCTGTGAGACACCAAGACACCACTCAGAAAAGCCAAAGTCCTACAGAAGACTTAATAACAGCAAATAACTGAATGTTTATGCTAACGAGACACATTGTATATTATTCTCGTAACTAGTGATGCCATTGGAAGCCTCAACATAGGAGATAGCTGTTCTTAACAGACAAACAGGAGACAACAGTAATTAGTGTGTGCATCTTTGGTCAGGCTGGGTCCACTCAATTCTCCACCCAATCACATGTCTGGAAGTGTGGTTGCATGCTGTTGTACTCTTTGCCTCTTGCACGCTGATGGTGCTGGTCTGAGGCTCCTCTTGCACGCTGATGGTGCTGGTCTGAGGCTCCTCTTGCACGCTGATGGTGCTGGTCTGAGGCTCCTCTTGCACGCTGATGGTGCTGGTCTGAGGCTCCTCCGGCTCAGACACCTTCAGAGCACTGGACTGCAGTGAAGATGAGAAGACACGAATGTTCATCACATATCAAGGTCTTAGTTTAGCGTAAAGTTCTGAACTAATTCTATTACAAGCTGACAAACCATTAGGAATTAGATCTAATGTAATAATCTCGCTCTAACATATTTAAGATGCGTCAATTCACATTTGAGCCAAAGATGAAAGATTTGCTTACATAACTACAGTACATATCTGACCTTTTTCTGACCATTTGTCCACTGTGTCCGGTTTGGCCACAACACTCCTCTTGTAGGGCCCATTCAAGGGTTTCTCATGAAAAGCAGCTAAACTGCAAATTGCATATATGCACTAATAGAGGGAGGGAGAGAGAAGGTTATTCTAGTTCAAATTCACAGTACAGATGGGATGCTGTTTATAAACATGGTATTACTGGGATTTACTGTGAAAAGCGTTTGTTTCTAGGTTTCGCAGACATTTGCAACTCTGAACTATGTTACAAAACTGAAGAAAACACATTATCCAACACATGATTGCAGAAAAATGCATAAATCTCCCCACAGAGAAAGTTTTGTTATACTTGGAAAAGATGGCATCACTCCTGGTCTTCAGTGAGCTGAATACGCCCCTCAGATTGGGCGGGATTCAGGGCCGCATGGCGGTCAGCCATTCTAGAACATGCATATTTTCAACATTTTTAAAAAGGCTATTAAGAAGATAACTAGAACTGAAGTGCAAGTAACTATCACCATGTTTTTTAACAAAATGATAAGCGTATCTGTGTCTGGAAATGTCATCCAGTGTGGACTGGGGTCATTGGTTTAGGTCACATATAAATGCTGATAATAACCAATAGTTGTCAGTCTGAGAGATGTTAGCGACTGAACTGACGTGTGTGCACATTTGGGCCCCTTCCAAAATAATATAAACTGGATGACTGAAGTGCTGAAAGGAAAATAATTCTGTGGAAATAATCAGTGCACATTAGACGAGCTATTACGCAAAGTATGATTAGTAAAACTGAATTACACAGAGAGTGTCTCTCACACACACACACACACTTATTACACAACTTTGTATTACTAGATTACTAAATTACTAGACAGCACTGTTGAGGTTGGAAGATCGTACCTAGAATTCCCATTCAATGAGGCATGTAATTACTGCACATTAGATTCTCTCTCAACACGTTAAGCCACACTGGACAAGGCAAGGTCAGACAGGGTCCACTATTACTTCACCATGCTATCTATAACAGGTCACGTTGATTTTGTTATATATATATATACCAGGATGCGCACAATTGCTCGCATTTTTGTTTAAAACATCTTACTTACTAATTAGCAATTATAGTTTAACTTACCTCACAGCCCTTGTCCAGCTAAACCTGGCAATGTGACCACAGAAACATTAAACAAATGTCAAATATGGCTGCTTAGGTGGACAGAAGTCTTTCCAAAATAAAAGCCGATCGACCATATTCTTAAAATATATGTTGTAAATGAAGTATTGCCTGTTTGCTTCATTTATTCAGTTATGTATGTGCTAAATGTATGGATATATAATTAAAATTTAGCTTGATATTTTATTGTAAAATCAAACTTGCATGCCAAATGCATCACATAGTTAGCATTAATTCAGAAAAGACTTTTTACAAAGTGGGAAAAGAATCTTTTGACACCGGAAGTAAAACTCCGGTGTATTAACAAACTATGGACTAGATCGATTAATTCTATGTTTTAAATGCCCAGTCGCTCACGTGCATATTTAAGTATAAATCAGGGTTGGTGATAAAATCAGAAAACGGTTAAAGTAGACTACTTTGAAAAGAAAACAATGATTTGGGGGACTTTATTGAGAAAGTCTGTCAAGACACGGCTTGTTCGACACAGGAGTGCTTTGAAAACGTTTTTTGACGAGATTGGTAAATCGGGACTCATTCTCAAATCAACGTCAACTGACATTTTCGAAAACCTTGCTTTAGAGGATTGGATACATGATCATATTGATCTGCAGAATCTAAGTGTACTTTTTCTCTGGAAAAATGAGCCAGCTGTGGTTATTGGCAGGCATCAAAATCCTTGGCAAGAATGTAACCTTCCCTTAATGAGACGGACGGGAATTCCACTAGCGAGACGTCGAAGTGGCGGTGGGACAGTGTTCCACGATCTGGGGAACGTCAACATGACGTTCTTCACCTCGAAGAAGAAGTACGACCGTCACAGGAACCTTGGTGTCGTTACCAGTGCTCTGAAACAACTTAGGCCAAATTTAAATGTCAGTGCAACGGAGAGATTCGACATTCTGCTGAACGGTCATTATAAAATCTCAGGTACGGCTGCAAAGTTAGGGAGGACATCTGCTTATCACCATTGTACACTGTTGTGTTCCGCAGATCGCTCCTTGCTGTCCTCGGTGCTGAAAAGCACCTACCAAGGAATAAAAAGCAATGCTACCCCGAGTGTACCTTCTCCTGTTAAAAATCTCTTGGATGTGGATGCCACGTTGGATTCCAGTACCATTATGGAAGCAATTGCTACACGTTACAATGTGGAATTTGGATTTGACAGTCCTCTCATTACAATTGATCCTAGCGTGGAAGCCCTAATGCCCGGCATTAATAAAATGATAGCTGATCTGAAATCCTGGGAATGGGTTTACGGGAAGACCCCAAAGTTCAGCATCAGTCAGAGTTTTGAAGCAGAAGGCGCGAAAATTGTACTTGATATGGACGTTAAGAATGGCACTATAGAAAAGTGCGTCATGGGTGTACCTCACGACTGGCTGCCTCCGGAAACCGTGAACGAGCTTTGCTTGACATTGGAAGGCGTCAGATTCTGTCCTAATGAGGTTGCCGTAGCTGTCACAGCGTTCATAAGAACTACACCACAGGGTCCCGACCTTGCCAAAAAGACCCATAGTCTGTGTGAAAATTTTGTGTCAGTAATGTGAATAAAATAATACTCTTTTGCTGTTATTGTTGTTGTTTAAATATACATAACAACGCGTTCAGTCTTCTACAATAAAATAAAAATCGACATCACACGTGTATAGATGTATGAATTTAAACTCACTCAACCCAACTGAACAAAAATAATTCAAGGACGGTTTTCGTGGATAATCTTTGTATTTGGAATATTGAATTGTGTTGGTAGAAAGACGGTAAAATAATTTTATATTTATCAAGACTATCCAGTTGTTTTAACTATCCACAAAGGCCCGTAGGCTACGTAAGACCTACGTTGTGCAAGACTTCACATCCACCCGCGCATGCGCAGTGCTCGTACAACCAACCATATGCGCTAACCAGTAACTACACGGTGGTGCAACGAGGGTAAATATTAATACAGAGAGACCATGGGAAAGAAACAGAAAAATAAAGGAGAGGATGGGTAAGTTGTTGTTTAGCTAAGGCAGACCTGTAATTCACATATTGGTGACATTTTCAGCCTTCTACACAGACTGTATCAGGTGTACAGGTAGTTTATAGGCTGGCTATCGTTATTCATGTGGCGGCTGCTAGCTAGCTTCTCTGGCTAGGCCTACCCTGTTTAAATCACTAGCTTAGCTACTGTTAGCTAGCGTACTTGCTTATACCGGGTTGCCCATTTCCTACAGATTCTGCTCCTGGATATCGACATGAAGCGAGATATCTACTCCTTTTTTTACGATTCCGCACGAGTGATGTGTGTATATGTAAGATCAAGATAAATCTCTTTGGAACAAGTTTTACCATGACAAATGTTTGCCTGCTTTTGCGTGTTAGCAAGCTAGCGTGCTAACAAGTGCAGTCACATCAGTAAGGGAGCCAGTTCGCTCATTTGATGGCTAGCTGACTAGGATAGCTAGAATTACAGGCAGTTTTTGCCATATCC
Source organism: Tenebrosternarchus preto (assembly GCA_025802075.1). Lineage (NCBI taxonomy): Eukaryota > Metazoa > Chordata > Actinopteri > Gymnotiformes > Apteronotidae > Tenebrosternarchus > Tenebrosternarchus preto. The sequence goes on along the minus strand of JAOYMR010000013.1, from coordinate 5,597,209 downwards.
TGGAGGACGTCAGGCAGCACAAGTGAGTCTGTGCGTGCCTTTTTTATTCCATAAAATGCGATGGCTGTCATTTCAGTAGCTAGCTGTCAGCTTTTTTGAACCTGTTTCTCGGTATGCATCGCACACTTGTTTTTTTGTACCCCGATTTGTCTCTTGTAAATCCTCTCTTGCATGGGATGCTCGTTTCAACCTTTGTCCAGAGAGTGCCTTTTAAAATCACCGGGGGGGTCGTCGATTTGCAGTGCGTTGTTCATTCTTGCATGAGAAAGGCACTCCTGAATTGCTTGCTAGCTAGGTTAGCTTGGACAAGTTATCGTTTTGCCTTGAGAAGTAGTCGAGTATCTGTAACGGTTTCGCGATGGGCTATCTTGTTTCCAATAACATCCAAGCTGATATCCTACAAGAAACTGCTTAGTGAAAACGACCTGTTTCTTCTTTAGATCGTAGTTGAGTTTTGCTTCATGGGCTTAGTTTACCATGTAAACATGTAAAGATGTAGGCATTACTGAACCACAAGTTAAGGTGCCTCCACAGAGTCCAACTGTAGGTTATTGTAGCTTTTGAAATGATGTCCGTCTCCAAAAAGTAGACCGCAGTTGATGTAGTCCTTGACCCATGGGATAATAGCGGAATGTCTGTTTATTTTCTTAATTGATAAAAAAAAATCTCCAGGTTTTCTATGAGGTTGACATTTTGACTGGAGAACAGTAATGCAAAATTGCATCGTGTGACTGCGTGCTTCGTTCCCCTCCTGCAAACTCTGGGTAACTTCCTTTTCCCCGTTAGCCAAGTCGTAATTATAGTAATTCGATACGCCAAACTTGGTAAGGGTGTTTACCATCACATGACATTTTGGACAGGAGGGAGCCCGCATCATGTATTATCTGCCTGGTAAACCACGTTAACTTGTCCGGAGTGTTTCCCACTGTTGAAGAGGCTTAAATCTGCAGTGAACGCTGACGGGTAACGCGATTTCACCATTGCTTTCAACCAGCAGAAATTTCTTAGATAAGATAACTGAATTAAAACTTGCCAGTTCTACTTGGCCTTATTCCTTAAAGTTGAAAATGTGATGGCCGGATGCTGTACCTGGTCCTTGGAATACAAGTAAAACCCACATTTGTTTCGATTAAGTTTTCACCAACATCAGCGTTGCTCGCTTGTAGAAGGGAACACGAAGAGGAAAAAAAAAATCCCGGTCGTTTAGGCGCCGAATATCTATTCTCTACTTTTAAATTCTCTCTCTAGTTTCATTAACTGGTCTCTGTGTCTGCGCTGGGGGCAATTGCTTTGTGTGTGTGCGCGCGCGCGTGAGAACTGCCCTCTCTTGTAATGTGCTTTTCCCTGAGAGGAGTTTTCCATCGCTGATGCAACATTGTGTAAGGAAGGCCAGGCGCTCCTCTATATAAGAGGTCCAGTTTGGCATTTCCTTGCAACTCTGCTGTGCTGCAGGTAGGAGCTCACCTTCCCTTTCACCAGCTGTAAAGTTCTCGCCCTGGTGTTTACTCGGTCTCATTTTGGCTTTAAGGGCTGTAGTTCTTGCTAATGATTTGTGGTTTGTGGTTGTGGTAGTGTGAAATTATTGCACTCTTTAAATGGTGAGGACTGCTGGCCAGGGTGGTAGCAGTGGGACTGTGTATCTGTCAACTGTCGCTTGTGTTCTCAGATGGTGGATGATTTAGATTAGATTTGATTCAACTGCATGTACGAGTACAGAGCCAATGAAATGCAGTTACTGACTGCAGAAGGCATTGTGTAGTTTAGTTGATATTTAAAAAAAGGCCGTATTACTAATCTCATAATTATGTGTTTTGAACTTGATGTGGGAGGGTGGAGAAGACAAAAAAATCGTATGTGCCTACAGCAATCTTTTCCTCATTTAGTGCAAATAGAAACAGGTTGTAGGTTTTGTGCGTGTTATGAAGAGAATATGTTTAAGACATGCAGGGTTATGCCTTCGCCATGCAGGGTTATGACATCATCCTTCTTAGCAGTTATGTACCGTTCACTTCAGCTTGTGTTTTTTGCTGTTCCCCTTCACGTGTAACTGCCCAATAAAGGCTGTTCGTTGCGTTGTTCTTCCCTGGTGTGACGAAGAGACTAATGTTCCGTTTTCGGTGTTTTGCTTCGTTCACAGTGCCAAAGACGACGGCATCGACATCGACGCTTTGGCGGCTGAAATTGAGGGCGCCGGTGCGTCCAAAGACCAGAGCAAAGGCAAGAGCAAGAAGAAGAAGGCAGGCAGGAAGGGTGACTTTGAGTGAGTGTCTCTGCCCACAGCCACCACCTCCAGCTCACTCAGCCCTCAGCTACTGGAGTTGAACACGGATCGCTGTCGGGGAGTCTGCTGATGCTGTGTGTGTCTGGTTGTGTCTGGTTGTGTCTGGTTGTGTCTGGTTGTGTCTGGTTGTGTCTGGTTGTGTCTGGTTGTGCCTGGTTGTGCCTGGTTGTGCCTGGTTGTGGTTGCAGTGAGGATGACATCTTGAAAGAGCTGGAGGAATTATCACTGGAAGCTCATGGTGGAAAACAGAAGGAACCAGTCAAGGTAACCCACGGTGTATTTGTGTTATTATGGGATGGGAGGAGCGGGGGTTTATGTAGAACTGCTCAGTGTTGGATCTTCTGCACCAGTTTTCTTGACCCAGGTTAAACTTGATCTTGGACTTAAAATGTCAAATGGTGACTCACCACTCTGCACTGCAGTTCACTAGGCACACACCAAGCCTAGAAGACAGATTGATTTCATTGAAACAAATAACACGTGTGTTAATACAGCTGTGTCCAGTGTACCTTCATTTTGCCAGTGACCTTTTTGACCTCCAGTGAATCAGAAATGCTCTTTATTAAACTGTTCTGTCTGTTTTGTTAAGTTTGACTGTTTGAACAGCTGAATCGGCTGTTGTTTAGTAGGAGCAGCCGCTGGGGTGGGTGACTAGACTCCAGCACCGTAGTTAATCGACATTAAAGCCTTGTTATAAATGATCACATGTCAGATTGTAGGCTTGTTAGTAACCCCTCCCAACTGCTGTCTGCAGAAATCGGACTCCGTAGAGGAAGCAGAGGCCGAACCGGTTCTCACCAAAGCCGAGAAAAAGAAAGCCAAGAAGGGTAAGAAGGCCGTCCTCGAGGATGACGAAGGTGACGAAGATCAGGGTAAGGACGACGTGGAGGACGAGAGCCGGGCGAAGGGTAAGAAGGCAGAGGCGGCTCCTGCCGTTGCTCCTGCTGCTTCGGACTCTGACGACGAGGGTTCGCGGCCTCGCAGGAGAGCCAAGGCGGGCAAGAAGGGCGGGCGCCCCGCGGCCTCCGACTCGGAGGGCGACGACGATGAGGATGGTGGTGCGACGAAGGGCGGCGGCGGGGGGGGAGGCGGCGAGGACGACGAGGCGTTGGACGACGACCTCCAAGCCGGCCGCAAACAGCAGCAGAAGAAGAAGAACAAAGCGAAGGCGCGGGCCGACAGCGAAGGCGAGGAAGAGGACGATGGCACCTTCAAGATGAAGACGGCGGCGCAGAAGAAAGCGGAGAAGAAGGAGCGAGAGAAAAAGAGGAAAGAGGAGGAGAGGGCCAAGATGAGGGCCAAGAAGGAGAAAGAGGAGGAGACGGTGGGCAAGCAGGAGGCGACCAAGGCCGCCGAACCCCAAAAGCCGGAGGTGGCCGCGCTCGAAGAGCAAGAGGGGGCTGACGCCCAAGGTGAAGGTGAGATTTACCCCAGCCGCAAACAAAACCGGAGCGTCCCGGTCCAGCGTTGGTGCACTTTAGTCTCCCGACCAAAATGTTGCTGCACTTTATCGCTAGTCAGATAAGCGCCTGTGTTTTGTTGTTCTGTTTGTTTGACTTCCTGGCCTCTCTTAAATCGCTCTGCTACGTGTTGGTTCTGAACGTGTTGGAGTCAAGGGTGGAGGGAGGGGGCAGGAACTCAAGTCTTGTCCGCTTTTTGTGGCGTTTTGCCCTCAGAAGAGGCTGATGGAGAGAGGAAGAAGAAAAAGAAGAAGAAAGGAGAGAAGGAGAAAGAGAAAGAGGATAAGAAGAAAGGGCCGAGCAAAGCGGCGGTGAAGGCCATGCAGGAGGCCCTGGCTCGCATGCGTGAGGAAGAGGAGCGCGCCAAGCGTGAGGAAGAGGAGAGGGAGAAACGTCTGGCGGAGCTGGAGGCACAGCGGCTTGAGCAGGTGGGTGAACAGGACACACTCTCTCTCTCACACACACACACACACACACACAGGACATTTCCAGTGTAAAAAGAACGGGTTTTGTTTGGTTGGGTTTTTTTTGTTTGTTTTTTTTTTTTTCCGACGTCGTTCCTCCCACCCACCAAACCCGTCCCTCCCCGCAGGAGCGGCTGGAGGCGGAGCGGAAGGAGAAAAAGAGGCAAAAGGACAAGGAGAGGAAGGAGAGGCTGAAGAAGGAGGGCAAGCTGCTGACCAAGGCCCAGAAAGAGGCGCGCGCCCGGGCTGAGGCAACACTCCGCGCCCTGCAGGCCCAAGGTGCCACAAGCTTTGTTGCAAATTTATTAAAAATGTTATATTTTTGCTCGTTTCCTGTACTGTGTGAGCAACTGTAGTGGTTACTTGATTTTTTTTTTTCCACACCCATTTAACAACCGGTGGCCTGTTTTAATTTCATTATAGGTCATAGAAATTCTGCTTACTAGTCAGTGAAGGTCAGGGAATTTGACATTTGACTAGGAGTGGGAGCCCTGATTCACTTTGTGAACCAATTTCCCATGCCAAGATTAGTCCTAGATTAAAGAGGGGAAGCGCCACTGAAATTTTAATTTTGTCCAACGTTAAGCTTAATCCTCGACCAGGAAACCCACTGTGTGTGGTGCAGACTGGATAACTGGGTTCGATCTGAATACAACACTGCTGACTACTGAATCCAGCTCTTTGGCGGCAGGGCCCTTTTTATGGATGTTGAATGTAGTTGCCTGTAGGTGGCGCAAATGTTCCTTCATTTTTATTTTATGCTTTTATTTTTGAAGGTGTGGAAGTGCCATCCAAAGACTCTGTGCCAAAGAAGAAGCCCGTTTACTCAGACAAGAGAAAAAAGAGGCCGACGTTACAAACTCCTGAAGGTACAGGCTGCTTAAAAATCGCGCCCTTGTGTCACAACCCTTTGTGGAATGCTGCCTCAATTTGGTTCCTGCTCCATCAGAAACTGCAGAAGTGACCTCACCCACACTAGAAGTAGCCGTGCCAATCACAGAGGAGCTGGAAGTGGACACGCCCAGGGAGGAGCCAGGTATCGTTTTTTTGGCCAGTCAGGTGCAGCGATGTTAACATGCACAGACGAGTACTACTGGAATTAATTGGATCTATAAATGCATTGATGGAAATTACAGACAAGTGGGTGTTTTCATACCTATAGTTCATATACTTTGCATTTTCCAAGTAGCGACGTGGTTAGTTGTGGTGTCATGAACATCTGACCACAGCTTTGGGTTCTGTTCCAATTTCTAAATTTGTAGAATTAGTCCCTTAATTATTTTGTCTTTTCTTACATTTGAATGTACACGTATCAAACGTAAAGTAGCCTCAGTGCTTGGGTATGAGAGTAAGTATTTGGTTCCATCTGCAGAGAGCCTCACAGCCAGTTAGAAAGGCAGCCAGTATTTGTACTATAGCTTGTACAGTGAGCTGTGTTTATTCACACAGTAGCAGAGCCAAAACCTGAGAGTGCAGATCTAGATGACTGGGAAGCCATGGTCAGTGATGAGGACCGGGGTGAGTGTCTCCTTCTTCGCTGTCCCCCCCAAAAAATAAAAATAAACCCACAAATCAAGCTTTTTCCTAGGTAAAACTTTGCCAGTGATCAGTCAGTCTCTATTGGAAGTGAAAGCACTGTGTTTGAACATCTCAGCTGCAGAGGTGAAGACCGTCCACATCGAGGTGAAGCCCCAGCCAGCTCACAAACCCCCTGCTCCTGCCGGGCAACAGAACGGCAGCGAGGAGGACGAGGAAGACGATGACGAGGAAGACGAAGATGAGGATGATGAGGAGGAGGATGAGGAAGAGGAGGAGGAGGAGAGCGAGGAAGAAGAGAAGGAGAACCAAACGGCAAAGACAAAGAGCGTGAGGGAAGCGAGCTCGGATTCCAGCAGCGAGAGCGATTCAGACGACGATCGCAGCAAGGAGGAGAGGCTTTACGACAAGGCCAAGAGACGCATAGAGGTTCTCACACACACACACACACACCTAATGTGGAGAGATACTTGCATGTCCACTGAGGGAGCTGTTGTCTGCATTAGACGAGCCCCAGTGGATCCAGACATCTGTCTCACTAAGAAAGACATCTAGTCAAAATGTCAAGCTCTTTTGTATCAAATGTACTTTGTTGCAAAGGTCAGTTTTGTCAGCCCTTTGCTTTTTTTTCTGAGGCGAAAAATGAACCATCGGTAGATATTTGTGCCTGATAATGAAGCTCAGTTCATACTGTGTAAAGATGAGACGGTTATGATGGAGTGTTGGACCAACAGGTGAGTGATTGATCGGGTACTTGTTTATGTGGCAGAAACGGAGACAAGAGAACGTGAAGAACATTAATCTGGACAAACTCAGAGCTCCTGTGGTGTGTGTGTTGGGGCATGTAGACACAGGGAAGACTAAGATCCTTGACAAGGTGAGTGTGTGTGAGTGTGGGAGAGTGAGAGAGAGAGAGAGACTGGTGCATTTTTGTGTCAGTGTTGCACAGTCCAGTGTCTGTTGATGTAATGCTAGGGTGTTGACTGTGTGTGTGTGTGTGTGTGTGTACTCTGTTTCCCGGCTGCAGCTGAGACACACACACGTGCAGGACGGCGAGGCTGGTGGAATCACACAGCAGATCGGGGCCACCAATGTCCCCTTGGAAACAGTCATTGAGCAAACCAAGATGGTGAAAAACGTGAGTGCCTTGCTGCTGTTGTGATTCCTCACTTAGAATTTGATCACAGCCTTCATTTTCCGTGAGCTGAGTGGTGGTTGTAGAGGCCACATAGTTTATTGCCTGCAATATAATCTAATCACGGTTCTGGCAAACATTCACGTACGCTATAAATAGAACTTGAACCTTTTTTTGAGGGCCCTGACCGGTGTTTTGCACTTCAGTTTGACAGGGAGAACATAAAAATTCCTGGCATGCTGATCATCGACACGCCCGGTCACGAGTCCTTCAGGTGAGCCGTGGTCTGGTGATGCTCACACACGTGCAGTGTGGTGCTCGTTCTATGTGTTTAGACTTGCCATGTTTTTCTCATCATTTAATTAATTTTTCTTTTTTTTTATTCTGTGTTTCTTTTTGTTTTCTTCCCTTTCTTTTCTTTTGCTCCTTCCTCCTTTCCTCCTGGCAGTAATCTGAGGAACAGGGGGAGCTCGCTGTGTGACATCGCCATCCTGGTGGTGGACATCATGCACGGCCTGGAGCCCCAAACCCTTGAGTCCATCAACCTGCTGAAGGAGAAGAAGTGTCCCTTCATCGTAGCCCTCAATAAGGTGTGCCTGCCGCTCTGCTGCTGCTGGTCTGGGATCAGATGATTCAGGACGAACATGATCCTGAGCACTGCTTAAGGTGCTCTTTATACTGTTCTGAGACCAGGCCACTGAAAGAGTGGACGAATCAAACTTAAATGGGATCTCATTTATTAGTGATGGCAAACGATGGTTAGCACTGTGGGAGCATCTGCTTTTTCCACACACCATAGACACTGAATTATAACATTTGGCTGGTGACTGCAGGTTTAGTAAGAAATAATGCATCAGTCTAATTTTTTTACACAAAACCCTTCAGCTCTGTAGCTGCATGTGTGGGAAAAATACTCACTCGATTCATCTCTTTTTTTTTTTTTTTTTTCCCCTCTCGCTTGCCGTCACTCTCAGATTGATCGACTCTATGACTGGAAGAGGAGTCCCGACACTGATGTGGTGGCCACTCTGAAGAAGCAGAAGAAGAACACCAAGGATGAGTTTGACGAGCGGGCCAAGGCCGTGATCGTTGAGTTTGCCCAACAGGTCTGTCCACCCCACACGCTCCTCCGTCCTCTGGCTGAATCCATATGAAGGCCTTTCCGTGTTCTTATTTTTGGTGCCAAACCAAAAGCGGACACCAGACTGCGAGCCGAGATGAAACGGAGCTGCGCTTTGGTGTGTGTCTGCAGGGTTTGAATGCTGCCCTGTTCTTCGAGAACAAGGACCCCCGGACCTTCGTGTCCCTGGTGCCCACTTCGGCACATTCGGGTGACGGCATGGGCAACCTGATCGCCCTGCTGGTGGAGCTCACCCAAACCATGCTGGCCCGCCGGCTGGCCCACTGCGACGAGCTCCGTGCCCAAGTCATGGAGGTGGGGTCAAAAGTCACAGTAGCACTGAATGACGAGTGATGAGCAACATTTATATTACTATAACAAATTCACACCTATGTGAGTGCAGAATTGAATATGAATTGAATATGTTGTGGACAGAAGCATTTCCTGAATGCATTTGTGTAAACAGCTGATCAGGTGTATTGGATGTGCACCTGCTTGGTTGGATGGAAAACCATCAGTGGCACCAGTGCTTTGCAGATAACACTTCCCCCCTCCAGTGTGGCCTCCTAAAAAAGACTTTCATATTAAAGATGCCAATGTGCCATTGTCATATTTATAAAATGCTTGTCTGGGATTAAGGTGCAAGAGAAGAACTGAAACATTACATTTAATGAAGAAAACTGGTATGAATGCACTTAAGGTATTTAGCCTGGTCCACCGAAGCTAGAGAACTGCTTGTGTTTGGTATTTGTACTTGGGGTAAACGATAACCCTCTACAACCTCCATTTTCATCAGAAAATGCCCCTCGTAAGCAGCGCTGGGCTGTTGGATCAGGGGGACTGTGCAGTGCAGACCGAGTCAGACCTCTTCTCCCCACAGGTGAAGGCTCTTCCTGGAATGGGCACTACGATAGACGTGATCCTGATCAACGGGAGGCTGCGGGAGGGTGAGACCATCATCGTGCCGGGCGTGGAGGGGCCTATCGTCACACAGATCCGAGGCCTGCTGCTCCCGCCGCCCCTCAAAGAGCTCCGTGTCAAGGTTGACAGCCCCTCCCCCTCCTTATAACATACAATAGGACACCCATTTAGCCAATCAGACTTGGGTGCCTCTGGCCCTGGCATACTGATATAAAGCCACACTTCTGTGTCTCCGTGCAGAATCAGTATGAGAAGCACAAGGAGGTGTGCACATCCCAGGGGGTGAAGATCCTGGGCAAAGACCTGGAGAAGACACTGGCAGGATTGCCTCTGCTGGTCGCCCACAAAGAGGATGAAGTCCCTGTGTTGAAGGTGTGTGCGCCCTTCACCCTCCTCCTGACTGACACTGCGGTTCCAGGGTTATAGAACTGCTGGGGCCACCTGGTTTCCATACTGTGTGTGTGTGTGTGTGTGTGTGTGTGTAGGACGAACTTGTCCGTGAGCTGAAGCAGACACTGAACGCCATCAAGCTGGAGGAGAAGGGCGTCTATGTGCAGGCCTCCACTCTGGGCTCCCTGGAAGCTCTGCTGGAGTTTTTACGCACGTCTAAAGTGCCTGTGAGTGATCAGCCTGCTCCACCACTTTAACACAAAACCACATGAAGACCTCACTTTCTTCCTAAGGGTTGCTAAGATACCAGTACTGCTCATTTGAAGCAGATGCTTAGTGCAATGCTGGACAGGTAGCACAGGAAAAACTGGCACGCGTCCAGTTGCCATTCTCCCCACTAACATTTCTGGGAAGATGTTTGTCTGCACACAATCTCTTTTTAGGGTTTGTTTGTCTTTTGCCCACAGCATGCGATGGTGGAGCTTTTGATGTACCTGTACTTGTATCAGGTTAATCTCGCCAAGATGCTCAACAAGGACCATTTAAATAAACTGACGCGGTTTCCCTCGTTTTTCTTCTAGTATGCTGGCATTAATATCGGCCCTGTGCACAAGAAGGACGTCATGAAGGCATCTACGATGCTGGAGCACGACCCACAGTGAGCGACTGCTGTTCTCGATCTCAATAAATCTCATCTCCATCTCACTAAATCTTCTTCATGCTTTGGTGGTTGAACTCTGGTCATGCTCTCTCACTAAGGTATGCCGTGATCCTGGCGTTCGACGTGAAGGTGGAGAGGGACTCCCAGGAGATGGCCGACAGCCTGGGAGTCCGCGTCTTCAGCGCCGAGATCATCTACCATCTGTTCGACGCCTTCACCAAGTACAGAGAGGACTACAAGAAGCAAAAGCAGGATGAGTTCAAGTACGGAAACGGATGTTTTGTCGTCTTTTGATCGTCTCTACGGCTCGTTTCAGAGTTCTGTCACGTTCGAAAGCTCTCAGCAGATGTGGTCTGAGGCAGATGTGTAATCTGTTGAGTATTACGATGAGACTGTGTGTGTGTGAGTGTGTGTGTGAGTGTGAGTGTGTGTGAGGTAACCATCTTTGTTTGTCTCCTATAGGCATATAGCAGTGTTTCCCTGTAAGCTGAGGATCCTCCCTCAGTTCATCTTCAATTCCAGGGACCCCATCGTCATGGGGGTGACTGTGGAGGCAGGGGTACTGAAGACAGGCACTCCACTGTGTGTGCCCAGCAAAGCGGTGTGTGTGGGTGTGTGTGTGTGTGTGTGTGTGTGTGTGTGTGAGAGAGAGACGGACAGAAAGCAAGCACAACCACACACCTGTGCTTTTACTAACACCTGACTGTGCTCGTGCACCTTTCCAGACCCTAATGCCACTCTGGTGGTCTCTCTCTCTTTCTTCAGTTTGTAGACATTGGCATTGTGACCAGCATCGAGGTGAACCACAAGCCTGTGGACACAGCGAAGAAAGGGCAGGAGATCTGTGTGAAGATCGAGCCCATTCCCGGGGAGTCGCCGAAGATGTACGGCCGCCACTTTGAGGCGACTGACATTATCGTTAGCAAAGTAAGAGCTTCGTTACCACGCAGGAAACCTTAAATGGCTGAGTTGAACTGATGCGTTTAGTTTTGTATCGGAGCCGAATTTCAGCCTCCTAGTTGTGGAGTACAGCGCAAAGTTCATGGGCTTCTTTGCTTAATAACATTTAGTTCTTTTGGATGGGAGAGCCGTGTTGGTCTAGAGGTGATGGCGACGTATCTTAAAAGCCCAGCGGCTCTGCTGTGTCTGATACTCGGTGCAGCTCAGTGCCGAATGTGCAGTCCATCAATGTGCTGAAGAACTGGTTCTTTCGGTTCTGGTTCTAAACACTGGTTCTCCTGGTTCTTGTTCCTCCAGATTACTCGCCAGTCTATCGATGCGCTGAAGAACTGGTTCCGGGACGAGATGCAGAAGACCGACTGGCAGCTCATCATGGAGCTGAAGAAGACTTTTGAAATAATCTGAGCGCACAGTGACTTGAACTGATCCATAACCTGAGACGGAGACTCATACATACAAACACAAGCACACAGTCACACACGCGTGCGCATACACACACACACACACACACACACACACACACACACACACACACACCCACCCTTGCACACTCCCAAGTTCCATCTGTGATCAAGGAGTCATAAGTGTTACTTTCTTGCAGGATATATACATCTACGTCTGTGCACGCACACACACACACACACACACACACACACAGGGGCTATGCATGGGTTATGTGCTCATGCTCCTCCCACTGGAGCGGAATACATGCTCCTCCCCCTTTCCCTCCATCTCCCTGTGAGTGGTGGAGAGCACAACAGAAAAATGAAAGAAAAATGGGAAAAAAGATGTTTTTCTGTGAGAAAACGAAACTTATTACCACTGTTTTTAACAGTGAACTGTTGGGGGAGGGGGGGGGGGGGGAGGTTATAGAAACATTTACGCACTATTCCAAACGTGCCTGATGTTTTTGAGCAGTCGGTTTAGTTTCCCTTCACATCATGTGCAACAATGTATAAAGGTTAATAGGGATCAATTAGTGTAGCCTCATTTGAATAATGCTAATTGGTTCCTGTTGACTAATTCTAACCAATGTTGTCATGTGGTTTAGTGCCAGTCTCTGGGACAGAGCTTCAGCCTGGTATGTGTGTAAACCACATGATCGATGACCATCTTTTCCATTGAATCTTCTCTGAAGAGAGTGGACTGGAATAAAAGTGTCCAGAAAATGAACCTGCCAACCACCCGGCCTACGGGTGAGGGAAAACAAAGACAACTGGGTCTTCCTGTCTTCAAGCGTTGCTGAAACATAGTAAACAGGATTTTTAGATGTTTTGGGGGTTGGGGAGGAAGGTGGTCAGTGATTTGATTTTTTTTTTGGTTGTTTTTTTTCTCTCCCCTTCCCCCAATTGCTTGGCCCTAGGATGCAGGTCTTTTATGCTCATGTTTGAGGTAGACCATTTTAACCCTTTGCCACTGTACTCTTGAATCTGCCTTGTGCCTGTTATCTGTGAGAGCGTGAGCTGGGTAAACGGTATTTCTTCACTTGCGTTTAAGTTGTAAAGGAAAAAAATTAAAGATTTAAATCACCAACATTAAAGAGATGGCATATTTATAGAAACTGTATTCAGTGTGTTTTCTAACTATTTGGTTTGTGTGGATTTATGTGGAAGTTCATTAACCAGCCAAAACCATCTTTCCAAGTAATGCATTTTTACATTTGCATTTCGTGCGGTGTTCAGATCCGGAGTGGCCACCTTTTTCAGCCCGGCATTTTCATTCCCAAACCCGGCCCACCTTTTCCATGGAGGAGGAATTTGAATAAATGAAACGGCTCCTGGCTCTTACAAAACCTTTATAGTTTAGGCTATTTGTCTCCATTTATTAAAAGAAATTAGGCTACCGTGCTGACATCTTTCTGAATGTCTGAACAACTTAAAATATATCACGTCTATTCTGTGTTATATTTACATTATAAACAATTATCTTGGTTTAAATAAATAAATAACGGTTACAACTGTTAATGCAAGAAGAGGATTAGATAAGTGACAGATACGTGTCAAAATTATTTTCCCCATCCAACCGGTCCAAACACAAGACTGACATGAACATGAACTGACATGAACTGACATGTTCCCCCCTACGGAACCTTGTGTTTGTGCATTCACCTAAATGAATCAAAGTTTAAATTTACTTAGTAATGACTAAATGTTGCTGTCAC
>JAOYMR010000013.1:5555149-5568146 GCA_025802075.1 Tenebrosternarchus preto | reverse complement strand
CCTGGCCGTGCCTCTCGTCCCGAGTCTGAGCGCCTGGCCGTGCCTCTCGTCCCGAGTCTGAGCGCCTGGCCGTGCCTCTCGTCCCGAGTCTGAGCGCCTGGCCGTGCCTTACACCTAACGCCGACCCTTAAAGAAGTTTAAGGAAGCAAGATTCATGTGTTTTCCACTATGACTGACCTGATTCTGTCATCTCTCAAGCTCCTTTCTCTCTGTGCTGTTATATCTGTAGATATGTAATGGTCTCTGTGGGCTGTCAGCTGTGTAGAGAGAGAGCATGTGCACTGAATAGTCAGTCAGAGGCAATACCTGTCCAGACGTCTGTTTGGCTGATTTGCTCGATAAGTGCTGTATTCATTTCCTGGTGTGATTATTTCTAGGCAGATTTTAAGCGTTGCGCATGGGCTAGTATTAAGGAGTGTGTGGGTGTGTGTGTGGGTGGCAGTGTTGGATGAGATACTCTGCCAGAAATCAGTACTCTGTTAGTATCTCATTAATCAGATTTGCTAGGCCACTGCTTAATTGATCTCGAGGCCAAAATAAATAGGAGCTGGTACCATGTCTGGATGCACTGATCTACCCGCCTGAAACTCACTCTCTCTCTCTCTCTCTCTCTCTCTCTCTCTCTCTCTCTCTTTCTTACTGGTAACATGGCTGAGTGTGTGTTGCTTGTCGGTCTGCTTTAGTGACATGTCCTCTCGTTCCTGTGTGATCTCTGCAGGTCCTCCAGAACATCGTGCAGAAGGAGACTGAGTTCTGTAAGGAGCTGCATACTCTGCTGAGTGTCTACCTGAGGCTACTGCAGCCCACAGACAGGTACAGCACGGCCGCTCGCCACATGGGGGCGCCACAGACAGGACTGGAAAACATGACATGTCTGTCATTTTTAAGTGTATGTACGCATTCTCTCTCTCTCTCTCTCTCTCTCTCTCTCTCTCTCTCTCTGACTGTCAGACTGTCTGTGGTGGATATCACTCATATCCTAGGCAACCTGGAGGAGATCAGTGCTTTCCAGCAGTCTCTGGTTCAATCACTAGAAGACTGTGCTAAGTAAGACTCTCTGTGTTTTCGCCTTTCCTCCTGTATTCCACATGTAATGGGCCACGTTCATTTCTGACGGGTTCTGGCACCATCTAGTGGTGACTTTTTTAAAATTAGGAAGTTATCATGTAGATGTAAGACATTGTTACCAAGCAGATGTTTTTATGTAATCACAGGATGTGTATTCAAGCCATATACCACTGCTGTGTAAATACACCCCTAATCTGACCCATAAAAGGCTTTTACTGTTTAAAAGCTCTGTGTGTTTGTTTGTGTGATTAGAATTCCCGAGCCCCAGCAGAGGATAGGGGGGTTTTTCCTGTCCCTCATGCCCCAGCTACGGAGTCTTTATGTGGCGTATTGTGCAAACCACCCCTCTGCTGTCAACGTGCTCACACAGCACAGGTACACACACACACCACCCACACCACACACACAGCACATGTACACACATACACACACACACACAGCACAGGTACACCACACACAGATACACACAACACAGGTACACGCACAAACGCTATACAAACGCTACATACTGGACATTTCTATTCCCATTATGGTCATTTCTGTATTGTGTGTGTGTGTGTGTGTGTGTGTGTGTTCGTGTTCAGTGAGGTGCTGGGTGAGTTCATGGAGAGTAAGGGTGCGAGTTCTCCCGGCATCCTCACCCTCACCAGCAGCCTCAGCTCTCCCTTCCTTCGGTTGGACAGATACCCAGCGCTGCTCAAAGAGCTCGACAGGCACATGGAGGTGTGGCCCTTTAAAACAACATTACCATGACTGTACACTTTGACATTAAAATACTGTGTAAAAATATTTAAATCATTTCAAATGTTAAACGGTATTAAAAATGGTAAAAAGATACAGGTATACATGTTTAGAGTCTAAGGCTGTAATAGTGTGTGTGTGTATGTGTGTGTGTGTGTGTGTGTGTGTGTGTGTGTGTGTGTGTGTGTGTGTGGATCACGGTTCTCATCTCCATCCTCAGGATCTTCACGCGGATCGTGCAGACATTCAGAAATGCGTGACTGCGTTTAAGAGCCTCTATGTGAGTCTCCTGCTCTGTATAACTTGTATCTGTTCAGGATCTCCTCTGTGAAGTCTGTGTCTGTGTTCTGGGGTCTGTGTCTGTGATCTGGGGTCTGTGTCTGTGATCTGGGGTCTGTGTTCTGGGGTCTGTGTCTGTGATCTGGGGTCTGTGTCTGTGTTCTGGGGTCTGTGTCTGTGTTCTGGGGTCTGTGTCTGTGATCTGGGGTCTGTGTCTGTGTTCTGGGGTCTGTGTTCTGGGGTCTGTGTCTGTGTTCTGGGGTCTGTGTCTGTGTTCTGGGGTCTGTGTCTGTGATCTGGGGTCCCCCCCACCTCGTGTTTATTGAGGAGTTTTCTCATGCTACTCTGTGCAGGCAACATGGTTTTCTTGACTCGGACTGTTGCACCATTTGCTCTGTGCACTTTTGTAATGGTGAGGACCTGGAGAGTGTTTGTGGTCTGCAGGGATTAAGCCAGTATGTGGGTTGTGGATTAGTATGCAGCAGATCAACAGTAATGCAGGTGGATTTGTACTGTGACTATATTGAACACTTCTGGTCTACGTTCAGTTTGTGCACTCTCAAAACCCTTCTCTCGTCTCTCTCTCTGTCTGTCTCTCCGTCTGTCTGTCTCTCTCTCTCTCTCTCTTTCCATTGTTCTCAATCTGTCTATCAGGGTTCAGCTCAACCCCCCCCAGTCCTACCCCATGGAACACCTCTTATCATTCTATTACAGAGAATAGACTCTTCCATAGAGAGGGACAGAGAGCCTGTGGACAGGGTGGGCTGTTTCATTACGTCCGTCCACATACGTGCGTGTCATTGTCCTCGTTCTTGTGTTCCTCCGCGCCGTTCACTCCGTCTGTTCCTTCACTGCATTGTCGCAGGATGAATCGCTGGAATAGGCAGATCCGAGGCTTTTGTCTCGTCCACACGCACAATGACAGCAGGGCAGGAGAGCCTCCGCCAAGCTAGAGCAAAGACGACACAGAATACAAATCGGAGCAATGACTGACGGAGCAGACAGACAGACAGGCAGGCAGACAAGCAGGCAGGCAGACAAGCAGGCAGGCAGACAAGCAGGCAGGCAGACAGGCAGGCAGACAGGCAGATAATGCTCAACCCCAGAGAAAAGCCCATAAAGAGAAACAGGCTCTCCTGGCAGATGCTGTGGAGTGTGTTTGTGTTTGACCTTTGTGTCTGCATTGCCTCAGGCGCAGTGTCAGGAGATGAGGAAGAGGAAGGAGCTGGAACTGCAGATTCTGACGGAGCCAGTTCGTGGCTGGGAGGGGGAGGGCATTAGGACCCTGGGCTCTGTCATCTACATGTCTCAGGTGCTCGTGCAGAACCATGGCAGTGAGGTGAGCGAACACACACACACACACACACACACACACACACACACACACGATCACCAGTGTGTATTTATGTAATTTAAATTGAAACCCTGACAGAACAAATTTAAAGGATGTCCTTTTAAAGGATTTTTTTTTTTAATTTAAAGTATGAAATAAAAGTGTCGGTTGAGTCTGTGTGGTTTGGGAGTAGAATGGCACTGTGTAGTCCTGTCCTGTTTTGGTCCTCCAGGAGAAGAATGAGCGCCACCTTCTGCTGTTTCCGCATGTGCTTCTTGTGCTCTCTGCCAGCCCTCGAATGAGCTGTTTCATCTTCCAGGTGAGCTTGTGGGCGTTTTGGTGGGCCAGTTGGTTGAGCTGAGCCACTGAGTGAGGAGCCACTGAGGCATTTTATCTCTTCCCCAGGGGAAACTTCCTCTCACAGGGATGAACGTTCACAAGAGCGAGGACGCAAGAAATGCTTTTGAAATATCTGGTGAGTGATGAACTTCATCACTGCTGCAAGCAGGATTGGTGTCGCACGGTGGATCTGAACGTGCGGCACACTTCTGTTGGTGTTGTAGGAACGTGTGTGATCTGAACGCTGTGTTCGCTGTGTGTTTGTATTCATGTCCTCCGCAGGGAATATAATTGACAGAATCCTGGTGACCTGTAACAACCAGCAGGATCTACAAGAGTGGGTGGAGCATCTTCAGCGTCACACCAAACACACATCAACCAGCACTTCCAGTTTAAAACCACAGTCTGTGCCATGCCATACGGTTAGTGCACACCCATTCACACCCCCACAGATGCACAGACAAATATAAAGCAAACTGAAGCAAAGACAGTAGAGCACTGTGCAGTAGAGCACTGTGCTTGAAACACTAAGGTCATGTGTTCTGTTCCTGGGGTTGAAAGCACAGTGAATGACACCCAGTTACACCAAAGGAATGTGCAAAGGTCCAAATGCTAGAAATATAATCTAATTTTGTTTTTCACAGTTCACAGCAAAGTCATGTTGATAAATATGAATAAAGCTTTGAAAACACTAAGATTTTGCTCTTAAGTGTATGAAGAAAAATCTGCCCCATACACAAAACATACCTGACATCTGCATGGTGTGATACAAAAATCATCATCATAGCCTTTAGAATCGATCATTGATCAAATCGATGTATCGTTACATACTTATTGCCTAGTGGACAGACAAAAAAAAAATATCTGCAGCCAACTAGTGTTGTGTTGAATTTCTCCCCACAGCTCCCCTCGCTCCCCCTCACCCCCTCAAGGCACTCGGAGAGCCGGAGCGTGGGCGGAGCGCCCGTCTACCACACACTCCCACACCTCTCCTCCCACGGCGCACCTCCTCACAGCGCTGTGATGTGGGGTCCCCTGGAGCCCCCCAAAACCCAGAAGCCCTGGAGCCTGAGCTGCCTCCGACCAGCCCCTCCCCTCAGGCCTTCGGCCGCGCTGTCCTATAAAGAGGTCTGGATGTCCGAGAGGCTTTTGGCAATAATTTGCAAAGGTGTTCAGCCCACCTCAGGTGGAGTTGACCAGTAAAGACATAAATTTAGCATGATGCTAACTCTTAACTGTCTAGTACTTTTGTTAACTAGGCAGGAACTTCTAGTGTAACTAACTAAAGATGTAGAATTGGCACCCAGAAGATATCTTGGCTGATTGACTACAGTTATGAACTACTAAGTATTTATTAATACACTCAGCGTTTAACTGTAGTGCTCTTACCTACACTTGCTTCACTTCATAAGTGTGGAGTTACAGGCTCTATCCCAGTGTGAATAATTTGTCAGGCCTCCTTCAATCAGTTTCTGGGCACAGAACTGCTACTGTTGAGATCTGTGTGTGGTTAACCGTGGTGCCACCGCAGTGCCGCTGATGTGATTGTGTGTGTTGTGCTGGCATGAGTCCATCAGACAGCGCTGTAGAGTTGTGCTTTCTCCCATGTGCATTGCCCTGCTAAGCTGAGAGTCCTTGGCAGGCCAGAAACAGACCTCTGATAGCGACTAACGCAGAGTGCGTATAATATCAGATGGTTTAATAACTAAACCTCTTTATTCTAAACAATTAGATATCAGAAAGTGTTTGAGTATTTTCCTACTTTTTAATCCGTACTATCCATACATATACACAGTATTTCTAGCATATTTTATTTGTATATACTATACTGAATGCAACAACTGACCTGATGAGGTGTCCACAGGCATCGTTAGCAGTTACACAATTTGCCACCTATAATGTTTTAAGTCTTGTGAGACAACGCAATTTTGATATTTTGTAAACACATTGGACTCGTATCACAGGACCTCAGCAAAAGCCCCAAAAGTATGAAGAAACTCCTGCCCAAGCGCAAGCCAGAACGGAAACCTTCAGACGAGGAGTTCACCCTGCGCAAAAGTAGGTGGTCGGCAGCCACTTGTTTTTCACTTTCAAATACGCAAATTTAGCCAAGAAGGACTCCGAGATGGTTCAGAGACCAGCATCCGCCATCACGGCACTCGAGGTCCTCGTGCGATGTGATTGGCTGACGTCTTTTCCACCAGGCACTGCTGCTCTGGAGGAGGATGCGCAGATCCTGAAAGTAATCGAGGCTTACTGCACCAGCGCCAAAACGAGGCAAACCCTCAACTCGAGTAAGGACCCGCTTTTTGACCCACAATGGTTTTTTGTTTTTTTTTCTTATATATATAACCATAATTTCATTATGGTGAGATGCTACGGTTTAGCCACTTATCAACAGTCAGAGCTACTAGCTCCTTCTCCAGGGTTCATAAAGCCTGCCTACACAGCACTGTTGAGCGATCGAAGGAGAGCACTAGTCATTTGAATCTGCCAGTCGGCTCAGTTCTCTCGTTATAATGTAGCTAACTGCCTTTCTTGAGCTCCCTGATCATGGGCGGCATATGGCACAACTGTAGCATAACTGCTGTGAAGCTGTTTTTGCACTATTTTTGAGTGCATGATTTAACTAGCATTTGGATAGTGACTTAAATATTGTTTAAATTGGATCCTGATGTGAATGGACAGTAGGTAACTGGTTTATTAAGTATTTGATCTAGAAGTTTGATTATGTCCTAGAATTCCTAGAAGTCCTTTATTCCTTATGCCTTTAGGGCGTTTTGTGTGATCTGGAAGTTCTGGAAACCACACACTAGATGACTGAACCCTCTCCGTTTATTCAGTTGAAGAATGGCCTGAAATAACAGGAATAATGATCTGTCTATTGAACAAAACAACTGTTTTGAGCGTTTCTATCGTAGTCTAATTTGAGGAGGACGGCTTGGCTTGCATTTTATTTTGTGGTTCTTCTACTAATGTCAGACCTGTGTCTAATATTAACTTCTCTCAACTTGTATTAGCAACTCAATACACCGTTTCTCTAAATACTGTAGGCTCTCTATGAACTGCTTTACCAACTTTCTTTTTTCTGCCTCTCTCTCTCTTTTCTCGTTTACTTCCCTCTCTTCACCTTCTTCCATTTGTCACAATTCCGCTCTGACCCCTTTTTTCATATTCGATTTCAACTTGATTTTATTTATTTTTCGAAAAAATTTTTATTTTGGTCCTTTTTGGGCCTGCCCTTTCCTTCTTGGTTGGTTTTATTGCCCTCCACACCCCATTTTGGTTTGGTTTGACCCTTGACCCCCATCTCCAACTATTAGCATGGCAGGGCACTGATCTGATGCATAATCATGTGCTGGCTGACGCGGAAGCCGTGGGTTGCCGTGCCAGCATGTTGCGTCTGGAACACTCATCTGACCAATCGGAAGACTCGGACTTTGACAGTATATGGACAGCCCATAATTACAGAATGGGTTCCACTTCTCGTAAGAGCTGCTGGTCATCATCTCTTCAAAGCTAGAGCACTTGACCCTCCTACCTTTGTTTTGTTTTATCCTTTGTACAACTGCCTGATTGGCCACATGCTCCCCTTGTCATTGAGGTTTATCCACTGCAGACTTTGGTTTTGATTCATTTAACGGCCTGTCACCTCTACTCCCACTCTACATTCAAGTTTGTCAGTTTGTCTATTATGTTTAGGTGTTCATGTGACCATATGACTGTTTATGTTTGATATTCAGGTTGTGTTTTTAAAAAATATTGCTTTTTAAAATTAAGTATTCTTTATTTATTATTCTTAAATGGTCTTGTACCTTTTAGGATGTGATAATCTAACTTTTATGCAGATAACCTAGTATTATGCAGTTCGAATTTACCACTGTGAGTCCGTCCCCTTGGCAGGGGTCCAAAAGTATACTGTGAAATTTGAAATAATCGTTTTAGCTCATAATTTATTCACTTGTTTGCTTGCTTGTCTGTTTATTAGATATAATGGTGTTGTTTTTTTTTATTATTTCTCTTGTAGTTTGTTTGTTTTTGAAATAGGCTGTTGGTCCCTTTCTCAGGTGCCAGAAGAAACCATAGATGTACATTTATTTACCGTACATGCTGTGCTTTGTCAAGATGCAAAATGTGTTTGTTTGTCCTTTTAATGATCACTTGCATGAGGGTAAAAACCAAAGTACTTCAAATGTTCTGCCACCTTGAATTATCTCTTATAACACATGGTAGTCCATGAATCACTCAACCAGTCAGAAACAAGACCTGCCTCTCTATATAATGTAAATATTGTTTTATTAATTTCTTTGGGGAACAGGGTCAAGGAAGGAGTCCGGTCTCCATATGCTTTTTCCTGAAGAGGAGAAGATTATTGTGGAAGAAACCAAGAGTGATGGGCAAACGGTGATCGAAGAAAGGTGAGAATTAGAACGACTGCATAGAACCTGAATGATGGAACGCAATTAAATGACATATAAATAACACAATAACATTTAACTTGTGTCCGATTGTGTTGTTTAGTCGCCTGTTTGATAATCTCACATTTTTTTCTGTTAAGGAGCCTGGTGGACACTGTATATGCACTGAGGGATGAAGTTCAGGAACTCAAACAGGTGCAATCCTTATATATGTAACATCAGGTGTTACTTTTGAGTCAGTTGG
This sequence comes from Tenebrosternarchus preto, assembly GCA_025802075.1. Classification (NCBI taxonomy): domain Eukaryota; kingdom Metazoa; phylum Chordata; class Actinopteri; order Gymnotiformes; family Apteronotidae; genus Tenebrosternarchus; species Tenebrosternarchus preto. The sequence continues at coordinate 5,559,724 of JAOYMR010000013.1, read as the reverse complement.
ATCTAAAGATGGTAAATGTAGAAGAATGTTTACAAACTTGTTCAAGGACTCGAAGCTAAGCAAGTTCACACCTTTTATTTTGTAAGAAATTCCGCAAAACTACTTAATAAATTTCCTATGAATTCCTTATGATATAAGGATAGGGCTTTTCACATGTATTTCGGAATGCCTCTTCTAGGACATTATCCTTTTTTGTACTAATATTCTAACGTTTTTATCTGATACTGCCCTAATGCAATTCTGGTGCCGTGACCCGTGTATTATTCTTTGACTCCAGGACAACAAGAGGATGAAGAGGACCCTGGAAGAGGAGCAAAAAGCAAGGAAAGAGCTAGAGAAAACGGTCAGGAGAGTATTAAAGAGCATGAACGACCCATCTTGGGATGAGACCAATTTATAAGTCGGTCCGTAACGGCCTGATTGCATGTGGTCCACGCCTGAAACAAAGAGGACACCAAGGAAATGGACAGCAGCACCCTGTAATACAGTATGCATGACATGGGTAAAGAACCAGGCTCTTTAGGAACCTTTGACCAAAAAAAAAAAAACTTTGTTGAGCCAAGCCTGAAGAAAATGATAAAGATGCTGAACGACTGGACAGGGTTCTTGCCCTTTATTTCCAATCGCTGAAAAAAAAGACTTACTCTGACTGTCTTAAGCTTGCCAGTGCCAAATTTGCTGGTCTCCGCCAAATGGAATATCAGACTCTGAACTGCAAGTATAAACCACGGAAACAAATATTGGAATAAGTGGCCAAACATCTTTAGGTTATGCCTTAAATTTATTGAACATGTTTAAAATAGTGAACATATACTAATATATATTGGTAAGTGGGAGTAACTCTGCCCTGAGGAAAATTAGCTTGTTTACTCTGGTGTTGGCAGCATTGACTTTTTCGCTGCTGCTTAAAGAATGTGTCCAGCATGCACCTTTTTACAAACAGTCTATGTCGCACGGTTCCCAGCTAGTCAGATATCTGGGAGTCTCAGGGATTGTAGTCCAGGGGATATGGCAGTGTGTAGGTCCTTGACTATAGTAAACCCTTCAGTTGGCTGTTTTAGGACACTATACCAACACTGTGAAAACGCAATGACACTCCTGTCCAGCAAGGACACAGCAATACAGTTACTGCAGCCATTCGGAGGGACTTTTTAAGCAAGATGATATTTCTACACCTTTTTTCTCTGTTGTTTTAAATTACCTCAGTGTTTCTGTCTACTTTTTTTCTTTCAATTTTACACTTATGAGACTGGGCAAGCCCTTTTTATTGTTCATGGTGATAATCTTGGTTTTAATTTGCTATTACCCCACTAATGAATTTGTACAGAAACTAATTTTTAGCTTATACTGCAAAAGATGTGCAGAATGTGCCTTTTTCTTTGGGGAGGAGGAGGACCGTTTCCAGAAATTTCTTGGCATTTTCTCTGTAAATCCAAGACCATTTGTAAGAAAATTACATATGCAATAGATTTGAATATGCAGTGCTACGATGCTGCTTTGACTGACAGCTCAAGATTCTTCCATGTCATTCTAATTTATGTATTTAAATGAAATGAAATATCTACTGAAGACAAGTCTGTGTGGGTTCTCTTCCACTGCGTGTGGTACCGAAGAAACTTTTTACCTGTTCTCTCTGTCTTCCTCTTTCCTTTCTCTATTTCATTCTCTCTTTCACTTTAGTCTTTAATCTACATGCTAATTTATGTGAATTAAACAAAATAAAACCGTACTTTGTTCATTTTTTATCCCTTTTAGGGTGGCGTGACTTTATTGTACACTCCTCTAAACACCCACACTAGTGTTTCATTGCTAAGCATTATGGACGTTGGTTGAAGCTGTGAACCATTTCTCCGTAGCCCATGTTGGGTGGAAACAGTTTGCTTGTGCTGTACCACTTTTAAATGGAAATATCACAGCATTTGGTTGAGGAGCTCTGGCTGGTTCTTTTGGTAAAACGTGTTCTTCCGGTGGTCTTCATAAAGCAGGATCAAGATTCCCGTTTCTGCATCGGTGTTTCAGTTTTGCACCATTATGACACATCACCATAAATGGATGGTCAAGGCTGATCTGAAATCGGTACCGCTATCTAAATTCAGGCTCATGCCTCCCTGTGTTGTGTTCCAACCTCGTTTTTGTCATTTCGAACTGTCACACGAACCTTTTCACTTTGCCCAGGCATACTGGCTTGGCATAAACCCCGAACTGCCATCTCGTTAATTCCTCCATTGTTGCCACTCTACGCGTGGTTTCCTACCCTTTGTTTACGCCTAATCCAGGTTTTGGGTTGGGGACAACAGTGGAGGTGGAAACTGTTGGGCCAAAATGGTTTTCATGTGGCTCCCAAAGAGGAAGGATTGGAAACACAGTGCACTGAAAGTGCCAGCACTAACCAAACACAGTACACTGGAAGTGAAGCCAAGCACACGATTGCAAACAGGTGCGGTTTTGGCTTTTCGTCTCAACTGATGCTGACCCGATAGTGATCACATGACCAGATCTCTCGGTTTGTTTCTCTTCTCTCGTTCCCTCCTGTATTGATATTTTACGTCCCTGTATAGATTTGGCCTCTTGTTGATTTTCAGTTTTTTTTTTCCAGTTTCTTTATTTTATCAAATTATTGTAAGATTTAGGTTTCTAGATTAAGCTCCATTTATTGCTTTTTTTGTATTGTTTGCTGTATGTTGATGAAACTGCAGACTTGGTTGCAGGTGTGACAGCTGTGTGTGTGTGTGTGTGTGTGTGTGTGCGTACACGCACCCAGGTTTGTGTATGTAAAACGTTGGAAAAAAAAATGTTATTTTTCCAAAACTTACCTTCTCCTCCTCCCTATTATAACAAACAATGAGCGGAATCAAAAGATTCTAAAGACACATGATCCTCAGGGAGAGCAAGGCATTGTGGTAGATTTGAATCGTTGGCTGTGGCCCATGCAGAAAAAGGCAGCTTGTTCTTTCTGTATGGGCACTGAGGCGGCAGTGACATTTGGGGAGAGAATGACGTTCCGAAGACATTAACATGAGGACAAAGCCTCTGCCACCAAAGGAAAACAAGAAAGAGAAAGAAAATGTTAGCTGTCACTTAATTGGACCTGGTTGGGTGGTGTTAGGTGCAGGTAGAGAGTGGGGAGGGAGGGGGGGGGGGGGAGAATCGAGGCAAGATCAATGCCTCTTTCCTCCTTTGGTTATTTCACAATTCCTGAGATGGTCTCGGACCTGATGGCAGATTTTAACAAGGCTGTTGGCTGAAGGTTTGCACAAACAGGCAAGCTTCACTCACAAGTGGCAGCTTGGAGATCAGAAGACCACTGTTTATAAGTCTTCGTGCAATATTGATCAGTCTCATTCTTTTTGGACGAAACAGGCTTGAGAAGGCTGGAATCATCGCTGCCTGGGTACACGCGGGGAATAAGATTTTTAATCTGCTGGTAGCATTAAAGGGAAATTATTTGTTCCACCCAGAACAGCCACGTTTGGTCAAAGCAGCCGGTACAGTTGTAGGTCAGGACCTGTTCATAAACACAGAATGAAAGACAATAGCTTTGTCTCTCTTTATCTCTCTCTTGCTCAGGCTGACACACACATATAGGTCTACCTGAGTATTGAGGAAGTGCAGTCTATGCCATGCCTTTATTACAGTGACATGTCAATTTCATTCTTTTATGGACTCTGACTAGCCCTCATTGAATCACAATAGAAAGCATATAATTTTGCAGATGTTGGTGAAAAGCTCAAATGTCAACCTCTTTTCAGACGGCTGGTCCTGTCTTAGCCCACGAATGAATTATGCATCGGTCACCTTTGTCTAGAGTTCAGTATTCGTACATAAGCACAAAGGCGCATAAAAACCGGACTAAAAGAGCGTCTTAATTTATCTTCGAGCCGCGGAGATCAAACGCACGGATAACGGCGGGCTCCGCCGACGGTTTGCTTAACGAGGAACGGAAGAGCACGACCTTCCTATGCCCATGTGTTAGTGGGAAACGACACAAAAGAAACTTCAGCCTGACTGATGTCTTCTGGGTCGTTAGTGCCATTTTGTCTTGTGTCAAGTCTTTAAATATACTCCACTATATGTTTTCGTACGATATGGTTCTTCACACATTTCTTTAACATTTTTCTTGCACACTGGTAATATATGTATTATGATTGACACTCACTCTTCAACACAGTCACCTGTCATATCTTAAAGTTGTCACGACAGTACGGTTCCGCCACTCCGCAAAGCACAATCTCGCGCCGTCCGCGACTCCGTGCACGCGTGATCACTGCAGTAGTCTACATTCGCTGTCGTCGCACGTGCCCAGCATGAATGGAAAGCGCGAGCGAAAAGCGGCCGCTTTTTGCTTAGTTAAAAACTAAAGGATACCTGGCTGTCATCGATAGCCACGTTCCCAGTGACGGCCAGGCACCTCTGGCGGTTAACAAAAGAGGCCTGCTGCATAATCGTGGTGCTCCAAAACCGTTAACGTGTCTTTATTTTTCCCCCAACAGCTTGGATCAATCGGGTGCAGACACCCCCCTGCGTCGCCTCCCGGAAAGGCAAACTTCCAGCCCTCCCTTGTTCAGCCAATACCTC
>JAOYMR010000013.1:5523009-5534084 GCA_025802075.1 Tenebrosternarchus preto | reverse complement strand
CAGATATACAGTATGGATATTCTGTACTATATTCTGCACTGTATTCTGCAGATATACAGTATGGATATTCTGTACTAATATTCTAAATATACAGTACAATGCAAGGTGAATTGTCTCCATCTTATAATGCAGTGGGTTGTTTGGCAGTGCACAATCTAAGAACAGGTGGTTTACTCTAACTCTGTCAGTATTGTGTGTTCCTCAGTGCATATGCCAACACATGCATTCACATTCTCACACACAGAGCACAGCACATATGTGCATGTACACATACACACACATACACACGCGCGCATACACACGTTCTCTCTCCCTCACTCTTTCTCTCTGTATTTCACAGACATGCGCACAGACACCCACCAACTCCCTCCACCCACCAGCTCCCTCCATCTGACTGAAAAGAGAAGAACTTTCCCCAACTTTGTTTTGACACTTTTGATTAAGGAGCCATCCAGGAACACCTGTATGGCCACTCACACAATAACTTCTCTCCTTGGAAAGATTGATTTTCTACATTAAACCCTCTGTGCTTTTGTCTAAAGTCACACTGGCCCTTTTGTTATGCTAACAGACCCCCGTGGAAGATTTCCAATTCAATTCCACCTGCGCTCTGGTCAGCTCTGCCATCCTTTTGTGTTCCTCCCGTGAGCCCGTTCTTGTCTTCCAAACTGCAATTTAGCGATGGCGCCAGGCAGAAGGGAAATTGACATCGGAAGGGACGCCTGCATCACCATATTGGAAGGATCGAGCCCAATTAAAATTTTCATATTACATGTGATATTAAAGGAGGACGAGGAGTTTCGAATATATATATCAATCACACCGGTATTAAAGAAACAGTAATTGGAGTAAAGTTGAAATGTTTTTTTGTTGAGGACTGATTCAGGTGTGTCATAGGGTGCATATACTATTTTACATACACTGTTATGCGGACAGATCGCGGCTTGAAGCGAACACTAACAATGGTAATTAAATGGCGATCTCCAAGGACGGACATGTTGGCATGCTCTCTGATTCCTAGTAACCAATAGTAACCAATAGCTTTGCTGCTTCAGTTTATCTGATGTTTCTCTATCTGTGCCAATTTACCTCACACAGATAGCTACGTACGAAACTAGCTGATGCTACTGTTGAGACTGTGGCCGAAGCTGCCGCAAAAACGAATGAGAACAGTGAGTACTACTGAAATTTCCAAAGTTCCCTAGAGCTCTCTTCATTTTAGGGCATTTTGTCAACTTAAAAAGTCAATCATGGTGTCATTATTAGAGAGAAACACCTTTGTTATGGTAATTTTATTCTGAAACTAATGTAATTATCGCTCTAATTATGATTTTAATGGCAGAGATTAAGGAATGGGTTATTAAACTGCAGTGCATCACAAAGCTTCAGAAACACATCATACTGTTTTACCAGGCTGAATAACCACCCCCCGCCCCCCCCAGTCGCTATCATTAATTAGAAAATGAAATAAAGATTTAATTATTTAATTAAATAAAGATTTAATTATGTTCTTTTTTCACTCCTGCTTTCAGACGATTTGAAATTCCATGGTGGTTAAGGGAACTGCAATAGTCAAACAAAACCGCTTTTTTCGCTCTGCGTCAGAATTGATGAAAGAAAACTCTCAGCACATCATTGGTTGATAAGCTCAGTGTGATAAAGTCTAAAGTCTATTCAGATGCCTCTAAACAGGAACTGACTTGCAACTGCTTTTGAGAAGCAAAAAAAGATATGGAGGAAGAAGAAGAAGAAGAAGAAGAAACACCAAAATAAACTGGATGTGTTTTAAGGATGAATACCAAATATGCCGTGACTGCAAATATACGGGATCTGAGGACCATCTTTGTCCACAATGGTCTCCAGGGTCTCCAGGACAAGTGGATTGTTGTGGTCCCTCAAAGATGAGGGCCAGAGCCCTTCACACCCACAACACACTCCAGCCCTGTTGTACACACCGTTATATTACTCAGACATGGTCTGGGCTTTACGTGAAGCGTTGTTCTCAGTGAATGCTCATAGACTCCAAATCAAATGACTGCTAGCTTGTAAGCTGCTAATTCACCAGGAGTGTTATTCCTACATTAACCACAACATTTCTCGACTTGCTAAGTAGATAAAAACTAAATACAAGAAGATGTAATTACCATCGACTCTGAATGATATTAAAGGATCTTCAGATGATAGAAATGGCACCTGTTTATATTTTTCCGTGGATCTTCACGTAAATTCCATTCTTGCTTGTGTTTGCACAAATAACGTCTTTTTAATGGTTTGTGACGGGGGGATGTGCTAGTTTGAACTGGTGAGGAGCTACTTGCCCTTTAATGATGTCATGTCATTTTTATTTGGTTCTCTGTAGCTGTTGTTTTATGACTGTGAGGGACACCACATATTTTACGCAACACGATGGCATCTCGGTTAAAATGAACGGTGCTATTTAGCCCTACGCTAATTAGACAGTGCTAACTGGTCCCTATTAGCTTTCATTCACTGTTAGCCGTGTTAGCATGCTTTAGAGTATTTCTTTAAACGTGTTTCCCACTCTGTGCTCAGCACACACAGCAGAAGAGGCAGCAATACTCAAATAGATGTGAAATTACAAATGGTAGAGGTAGATGTGAAAGTGCAGCGCATTAAGAGACGGCAATAAAAGTGTCTCATTCCTTAGATCAGTCGACTAACTCTCCATTAATGTGATACATGTAATGGATGCATTTGGAGATGGGAAGAGCAGGCTACATCAAAGGTAGCAAAATGGAGGCCAGCGCTCAGCTAAGTGTGTGTGTGCGCGTGTGTGCGTGTGTGTGTGTGTGCGTGTGTGTGTGCGTGTGTGTGTGTGTGTGGGACAGAGAGAGAGAGAGACAACACACACGCAAAAAGCAGATGAGCTCTCCTCTTAAGAGGATAGATGCAAGAGATGAGACCTGACAAGATCCAAAGTATTAAAAAAATGGACACATGCCAAATCACACTGTCAAAATGCCACCCGACTAATAATTATCCGCCATCAAAAACCTGGTCCCAAATACCACGTTCTCCTCCTCCTCTCTCCATCCTTTCATCCGACCTTTCCCCACCTGCTCCTTCGCAAAATGGACATATTAGTGCACTGTTATTAAATCCTATTACTGATAGGGGTGTCACAAACTTCTGTAAGAAGCTTCCCTGTGGACTGCTGGTCCACAGCCTGTGGTTCATAACCAGATTAGATCAGGGAGGAGGGTCATGTGAAGGCTTGAGACACGATTTGCCAGTCATTAATGGAATTATGGATGTTACTATTTTCATGGCAGTGGGAGGGGGGGTTGATTGCTGTAGAGATCATGCTCCAGGTGTACAGTTAAGACCCTTCGAATTCATGAATAGGTCCAGTGATGACATAACTGATCTTGCGTAACCACTGTGGACAAGGTGCACTGTGAATCAGATTCACACCCCCCCCCCACCCCCCAGCATGCACACCTCTTCCACTAGCATTTCTGATGATGTCACATTCACTCTTTTTTTCTTCTAGCATTTCCCTTCCCTGTATCTTTGAGGCCAGTGACAAGCAAACAACATGAATTCTTAGTAGAACACAGAGTGTGTGTGTGTGTGTGTGTGTGTGTGCGTGTGTGTGTGAGGGGTGTCCTTGAGGTCCCTCTGATGTTCTAATGCCCATCAAAAGTGCTGTTTTATTTGCAGTCTTGCAGCATCTTGCGATTTGATCTCAGTGTGTATATTTTTGCAGCTGTTAGGAATGCTGGGTACTTTGCACGTGCACAAAAGAGGAACAAGAGGAAACACTGGGTAGAAACATGGGAGAAGGACTGGGTGTTGTCATGGTTGTGTTTGTGTGTGTGTTTTTCTCGGAACACACTGAATTTTTGCTGAATTTCTTCTCTCTTCGGTCTTGGCTGCATGCGGACGCTGTTCTGGCGTTTGCTGCTACTGACAGCTGCTGGCAGGAAGCAACAGCTCACGGTCCAGGAAGTGTCCAAACCTCCATCGGCAAAGCTGCTCACGGCCTTCTGCCTTCTACTCAAGTTCGTCGTTTTTCTCAAAGAGCTAAAACTAGCATCCGCCTCTCCTCCTCTTCCTCAGTGCTCCTCCTCCTCTCTGTCAGCCTATCAGCTCTCATTCTGCACACGGTCAGATGCTCGTTCGTGAGATTAATTATAGGTCCTCATCTGAATTATGATTAAAGGATTCTGCAGAAACCCAATTAGCATTGTTTTGATCTTGGCAATCAATTAAGAGCTTTCTTTCATGGGAAGGGCTGATACCTCATCAGCAGAATTACGACCAAAATTACCAAACCAATTAAATAATAAAAAAAGTTTTACCTCCTTTTATTTTTTAATTATTCAGACTAAATCGAATTCAGGGATTGTCTAGATTATGGCAATCATATCATAGCTGTTCTTTTATGTCTCCCTCGGAGACGGTCTCATGTCCCTGTACTTGGCAACATAATGGAGTCGCCTCTTAAAAATGAAGCACATTAAGTAGAACTAAATTAATAATTTTTCCAAGAGTGTCACTGCCCCTCTCACGTAGAGATGAAGCTCTGGGAATCTATCGTCACGGAAACAGTTCCTCCCATGCAAGCCGCCCTCTTTGCTGACCAAAAGTAGAACTTCTGGAATGGCTTTCCATACAGGACTTTGCAGGATGGTGCAGGAAGGTGCACCTTGATGCAGTCTTCCTCGTTTATTGAACGTATGTGTGGGTGGGGGGCAGGTTCATTCTGAGGTGGAGGTAGCACTGGAGAGGTGGAGATGGCACTGAAGAGGTGGAGGTAAAACTGGAGAGAAGAGGAACAAAAGTTGGCAGGATTACAGGTGAATGTATGGGTGGGGGGGCAGTGGGTTATGTGTGTGACTGAGGTGGGGCAGTGGAACTCAAATGTGAGGTATGAAAAAGAGGAGGTGCTGGAATAGTGAAGTGTACAGGTGGCAAAGTCAAAGGACTTTAAATACTTGGGCTCAACGATTCAGAGTAACAGGGAGTGTAGAAGACAGTTGGAGATGAGAGGACAGACAGTGTTGAGAAGAGTGTCAGGAGTGATTTGTGACAGAAGGCTACCAGCAAGAGTGAAAAAGAAGGTTTACAAGATGAGAGCAGGTATGCTGAGTCCTTCACAGGCGGTGGACATTAAAGAAAAACAGAAGGTGAAGTTGGAAATGCTAATATTTGCGTTAGGAGTGGCGATGATGGATCAGACATGGAGAAGGAAATGAAATCAGAGGAGTTGCTGTGGCGACCCCAAACGATAACAACAGGAAGAAGAATTAGAAAGATGGAGAGGTCCTATTAGGGAATGTATTACTGGTCTTTACTTAACTAGGTTATTGGTAGAATATGTGATTTGAGTGTGTGTGGCTTCTTCTGCACCTGTACATTTTATTCCCGTACGTTTGGTCCACATGGTGTTTGTGGTTGGTGGTGGCAGAATGTGGAAGGTGAACATGTGTGTATTGGTTTTTTAACAAGGCTGGGGACATAGTATGGTGAATATTGGAGCACAGTGTAAAGTAAGTGTGTGTATGTGTGAAAGTGTGTATGTTCGTGGCCTTGGCAATGCACTTCTCCAGCTGGGTGAGTGTGATGATCAGCAGCAGAGAAACTCTAAATATACTCCACTGCAGTGAGACAGCCAGCATAGGAAGGCAGGAGTCCAGAAAGTAGAGGTGACCATGACTAATTAATCTGCTTCCTAGGAATCATCGGGAGATGTGGAGTAGAATAGAAAGGAAGTGATGCTCCTTGGTTCTGACCATGCTTACGATCTACTGGGAAGAGTTGATTTCATTCACAATGCAATTTTGATATTTGTGTTGTAAGCTGATCACTCATTACAATGTAGTTCATGAAGGTCTGCTGTGTTACTTACCTAATACAAAGGCACAGCAGAGATTTTCACAACTGAGTCAGGAGAGGATTGTGTGTCCTGGTGTGTTGAGGAAAGAATGTGTGTCTTGGTGTGTCGGGAGAGGACTGTGTGTTCTGATGTGTCAGGAGAGGACTGTGTGTCCTAGTGTGTCAGGAGAGGACTGTGTGTCCTGATGTTTTGGAAGAAGACAGTTTGGCCTAGTGTGTCAGTGCATCATTTCTAGGGGCCCACAGTTTGTGCTTTGCTCAGCAGCCTCTAGAATGTTCCGTGTCAGTTTGACCTGCCGTGAGTCATTCAGCCACTTGTCAAGTTCTATCAGGAGGGACGTGCGTAAAGATGAATTGGACTGCCGGGAAGAGTAGCTAAAAAAAGCTGTACTGAAAGCTATTTAGGAATGATATCACCATTGGGATAACCTACTTAAATAGAAACAAACAAGGGAAAAAAAACACACACAACTAAGGATTAAAAATCGCTCATTTTAACACACTCAAATAGCGTTGCATATTTTTCTAGCTTATTAAAGGTTGTACAGCCTGTATAAGTCCTGCTAATGCCATAAGTGAATTCAGGTGAGGGGGGTGTGGTAAACACCAAACATAAAACGGTCAGACGAGAGAGAGAGAGAGAGAGAGAGAGAGAGAGAGAGAGAGAGAGGCTGTATACTCCACAGCACACAGTGCAGTGTAACACATAATGGAAGAAACGGCCAAGTAATGGAACAAAAAAGATATATAATTCAAAGTGTACTCAGGGAAGGGTATTGATTTTTAAAAAATGTTTGAACAGTGCAAGTACAGAAGACTACTTCTTAAGTACTGTAGACAAACACAAAAACACTATGAATTTTAAACACGGCCACAAGTTCTACTTCTAACTTTATTTATTCAAGTCCCTGTGGATCTTGCAGTCCCAGTGCAACCATGTGCCACCAGCAGTTATGGACGACACATCACGTTTCACCTGGACACTGGCTTGAAAACCTGCAGAATCTCTGATCTGGAATCAGCCCTGACCTAAGGGTATGAAGGTATACATATCAATCTCAGAGCCAAGACCCATTCCTAGATCAGCACTTTATTGAGGGCCAAGGTCCTTGACTGCAGTGGTTGACAGGGCTGACAGACTGTCTGAAGAAGCTTGTTTGTTTACTCCCACAATTGATTTTCCCCCTCACCGTTGTTCCACTGTGGATGTGAGTATCAGTTCCCATGCTGTGCTCCCTCTTAACAGAGTTGTCACTGTTTTTGGTGTTTGCCTGATTAGTTTACTGTTGCTTGATTGGAAATTAATTAAAGCGATTAAAACAGGATTCCCAGCGGAGCTGAGCTGATGATTTTAACTCAGTAGGCGACCACCCTGAGAGAGAGAGAGAGAGAGCAAGAGAGAGAGAGAGAGAGAGAGAGAGAGAGAGAGAGAAGCAATGGGATAGAATAAAAGAGAAAGAAAGAGAGGGAGAGGGAAAGAGATTTCCACTATTCTCTCACGCCAATCAAGTCTAATGCTATTCTAGTATGCTAATCACCTTTATGCTAACACACTCGTAATGGTAGGACGAGGTTTGGGAAATAATAATGACTCATGTATCCACATGAGGTTGTACTGAATCTTTATGCCTCGTGCTGAACTGAATACTGATCTAATCTTTTTATCTGGATTGTTTCACAAATTGCCGTAGATACCCAGTGTTTGACACCACATCTCTTGACTTTTTCAACATAGGACAGACAGTTTAGCTGTGGTCCCAAAACGTATTGAGGCTTTTAACTTCTGACTTGACTTTTTTTCCCTCTCCTGTAAAAAAAAGGGCTGAGCTTAAAATAACCTTAATAGCACAACGAAGGAGCCACCATCTCCTGTGTTTGTGAGCATCTCCTGTGTTTGTGAGGTTGCTGACACTTCAGCTGGTTTAAAGACCTTTTCTTTGGACTCCCCCTCATTACACTGGTTATAAAAAGGGGTGGTATATGAAGAGTGTTTGGGTGGTATTGGTGTGTGTGTGTGTGTGTGTTTGTGTGTGTGTGTGTTTGTGTGTGTGTGTGTGTGTGTGTGAGCAAGCCTGCGTGTGCGTGTGTGTGTACGTGTGCATGCGTGAGCGTGTGTGTGTGTGTGTGTGTGTGTGTGTGTGCTGGATAGTGGTGGGGTAGGTTTGGTTTCCATAGCAATGCAACCCAAAGTGCTCACAGTAACCTAATTGGTATGCGTCTCCTGACCACCCTTATTGAAGCCAAGCTAATCACAGGGCTCTGGTTGTAATAAAGAACGCTACTAGAGAAATGCACCGCCTAACCGGGGGGTTTTCCTCCCCTCCTTAACTCCCCCTCCCCATGCTTTCTTTCTTTATGCCCCTTCAGTGGGCCGCATACCCACAATGCACCAGTGTGATTGGCAGGACTTGTCTGAATGCAGTGGCAGTGGAATGGTTTTGAGGAGTGGGTGGGTGGGGAGGGGTGGTGCTCCGTCAGCTCCTCAGGATCACTCCACCTGCATCACAGGACACGATGAATACAGACCCCTCACCTCACTGCAGGGTAAACAAGAGAGGACAAGAAAACAGGGGCATCCAAATGTGTTGCTACACTTAGTGAATACCATCGGCTTGTTTCATTTTTGTTCGACAGTAAGGGTAATGTTGTTTATTGCACAGTAAAAAAAAAAAAAAAAAACAAAAGACACAATAAAGAAATCTTCAGGATTCTCATCAGTTAATCAGTCCATCAGTCCATTACTTTATGGCAAGTTTCACCAGTTAAAGTCAAAGTTGAAATAACACCTAATAAACAGTTACTGACCTGAACTGAAATCCTGTTCTTTTTTGTTGATTCATCCATTCAGGGTCTCCATCCGTTCACATGTGCCTCTCTGTTTAAGAGGTCATTCACCCCTCAGAGCGAGACCATCGCCTAAAACCACAACGAGCCTTTTTCCATCCAGTTGAAGCTGCGAGTGCTAATTGACAAACGCTTTAAATAATTTCTAATTAGCACAAGTGTAGTAATAATTGGCTCGCTAATCTGGCAGAATAATTAGCGGTGTAGGGAGTAGCAGAGTTGTGCGCTCGAATGAGCCCCGCAGGGTTCCTGACGGCTATTGGCCACTCTTGGAGGCTCCCATGGTGGCCACAGAGGTGTCTTTTGTTGGATGGGCAGGAGATTGTGGGTGGCCCCTGGGTTTTTGGCCTGGAGGTTTTTGTGTAGCACTAGTAATTGAGTCCCTAACTAGACTGTGAATAGAAGCAGTGTACTGAAGCCTGCGTCCATGGAGACCAGCGATGGAGACACCTGTTCAGTTATGTCAGCGTCCAGCCAATGAAAATCAGGGAGCCTCTGTAGTTCTGCTACAGCAGACGAGATGCATGAAAAGTTTGTAATTCCTACACGGTCGACTGAGTTTAATGGGGTTAAACTGGTTTAATGGTACATGAAGTTTGATGGATAAGGTTAAAGGCAAAGATTGTGAACTGAAGGTAACTGCATTGGATGAAAACAAGAAAAAAAAAACACTTGAGAAGTTTGATGTCTGATGGTGATTAGCAGGTTTGTGGCTCCTGTATTCTGTTTGAAGAGCCTTACGAGTAAAAACTGTTGAAGTGTTTTGACAATCTGACAAATGGTAAGTTAAGACTAGGTGCTTTCGGAGTGATGACTTGTTGATGTCACTGTGCTGTGAATGCACCTGTTGCGTTCTCTCATTCATGCTGTCTGAAAATTAATTTGGCTTTTTTTTTCTTTTTTTTTTTACAGTCTGATTACAGTGCAGCAGGTCATATCTCAGCACAGACTCCTTGTTCCTTTTTGTGAAAAATGTCTTTGTCATTTTTGAGAATGATGACCCGTTGCTCCCAGAATTCAGTGTAAAAATTCCTTCTCGACACGCTTAGAAAAACTCCACTGCACTCTAATTATTCTGAAACGTGGTAAATTGGTGGAAAATTAGCTGCTAATAATCCCTTAATTTGTGCACAGCTAATGGCCTGTTATCCTAAAGTGTTATGTTAATTGAGGTTCCATCATAAGTGGAGATTGATCATGCTGTCATAGGTTAACGCAGGTTCTCTCCCCCCCCTTAACCTTTCTTCAGCAGTTAATGTTTTGAATAACATCAGCTATTTCAGCTGCCTTCAGTAGTACAGTATTACACTTTGCTAGCACATGCATCTCTGTGCCAGTGAACATCGGATGTTTTGCATGTCGTCCCATAGTTTCTCATTTTATTGGCTGAAAATCCTCAGAAATATCCAACAAGTTAGAATGACACGGAGACTCAGTCCTGCGGTCTGAGTTTTACAGCAAATTTCACTAACGTTCACTAACAAAGCCGTTCTTTCCCATTGTGAGCGCGTGTGAAATTCAGTGCTATGAACATTTTTCCCGCGTTTAACAGAATATCCTGTGCCTTTATTCCGTGTCTCCCCGCGGCTTTTCCCGGTTTCTGTGACGCCGTATCAGCCATGCCAAGGTTGACGTGTCATCAGCATGGAGAGAAGGAGAGAAGGCCCCCCGGTGAGGCGGTCGTCCCGCATGCTGCCCGTCTGTAAAATATGCTAACATATATAAAGATACGGCAGGTCCCCTGGCCTTTTGCTGACATTTACAGCTACTGGGCAAGGACATGGCCTTTTCTTTCTCTTCCTATTTTTCCCAGCTAATCAGGTGGCTTGAATAGAGGCCAGATAAGGCTATTGTTTGCCCTGACAATGTCCTGATGGTTTGGCCCAGTGCAGATTGTAGGCAAATGCTTCTCTTTAAAAAAAGAACAGTCACCAGAGAGAACTCATTACGTTTAGTGCCTTTGGGTTAATTAGGTAAAGGGGTGAAATGCATCATAAGAAGAGGTGAGAAACTAAAAAAAAAATCTATGTTTTTGGGGCAAGTGGGATGTTTCGGTGGTGCCACGGGTGGATGTGCTGTAATTATGAGTTCTAAAGGATTCTCCAGTTCGTGCTGTAAGGGACACTGGGTTTGAGCAGTGATGTGATCTTGGTCGTCTTCCCCAGCACAAACGCAGCGTCAGCAGGTGATCCTAGGCAGGCCTGATCTTTCTGGCTCATGGTTCAGAAGAGGATAAATAGCCAGAATTTAATTGTTTTCTTCACTTGCTTGGGGGGGGGGCGCCCGCCCCCCCCCCCCCCCCCGGCCCACCCCAGCCGGGGAGAGAAAAGAAAAAGACAGAAAAAACAGGGCAGAGAACCAAACCACGG
>JAOYMR010000013.1:5497968-5508314 GCA_025802075.1 Tenebrosternarchus preto | reverse complement strand
AACCCCTAACCCTAACACACTCCAGAACCCTAACCCTAACCCCTAACTATAACACACTCCAGAACCCTAACCCTAACCCCTAACCCTAACACACTCCAGAACCCTAACCCTAACCCCTAACTATAACACACTCCAGAACCCTAACCCTAACACTAACACACTCCAAAACCCTCCTCTCTTCTTCCACACAGCTGACGTTCATCTCACTTAATCTGGGCAATTGGTGACAGGTTTGCAAATGCTGGGTGACAGATTTTCTTTTTATTGCTTCATTACAAATGACGGCTCATCGTGCGCTGCTGTTACTCCAGACTCCGCGTGGCTCGAGGCCCCACTGTAAGACACTGGGGAATTAGGGGTGAAAGGAACAAAGATCCTCTACAAGAGAATCTTCTTGACCACAGCTGCCGGTGGCTCAGCTAAGCAAACATTAGCGTGAATGAAAAGCTGTACACGAACGGTAATACATTTACTTCATTGACCAGGCTGACCACTGAAGAGAAGAAAAAACAGAAGCGATAGTATAACAAAACACTAAATTCTACTCAGACCAGTGACAGACACACAATGGTGTTCGACAAGAGTGCTCTGTGCATACACTTCCTGCCTGATTTTAAATGGAAAGGGACCCAGACTTAACTCAATTATGGTAATAAACTGGCAATGAATTCGCCATATGTCATGCCGAAGGAATAGACCTTGTATCTGCAGATATTTATCTGTGACTTGCTTAATCAAGACCATGAGGTAGATTAATTAACTTCTGGAAACATGGCTACTAAATTCTTGAATGGTGGCGAATATAATTCTGCAATGAGTTCTAAACTTCTAGCAAAGCGCCAAGAATGGCAGATAATGGTCATAATCCTGATTACAATAATAATAATAATGGTAATAATCCTGATTGTAAGATGAAATCTGTTGTACTTGGATGCCAAGGCGGACTTTGTAAAATGGCTCCCCAATCCTTTACTAAATGGCCTATTTAATGGGAACACAGGCTGAAGCAGTGTCCAGATGACAGTGGGTTAACTGAATCAAACCTGGACACAGATTGGTCCACAGGGACTAAGATATAACTTGGTTTGCCCATCAAATCCCCATCTGTCGTACCTTAAGCCATAACTGTCATCCAATTCGCAATGTGATTGTCACAGCCTGGTCCTATCTAGGAAAATGGTTTAGTAGTTGGTATCTGCCCATACAAAAGGAGCCTTTTTTCTATATGTCCCTTATCTTGATGTTCCCAGAAATTACATTTCATTCTCATTTTGATATGTGGAGTGCTTCTTCGTAGCTCTGGGTTTTCGAACTGACAGCTAGGCTTCCAATAATGGTGGTCTAGACTAGCCCACTAAGCTAGCCTGCTTGACCGAGCCACCCAATCCATTTTACTTCAAATGCGGGCGTAAGCCAAAGTTAATTAGCCTAAAATGGGTTTATGCACAAATGAATGGATAATATGGGATAATACACTAGCTCACAGGCAGTTAGCCGCAAGGCCGAGGCTTTATTAGCGGTGGATGACATTCATGCTGTGACTAGCGTTAGCATGCTAATTGTGGAGGCTGTAATTAGCTGTGCAGAGAGAGGTGAGTGGCCTGGAGGGGACGCATCTATTCACTCTCACAATGTCAGACACGGACGACGGGCGAGCAGGGGAGAAATGCAAATCTGCCGTTCGCCTATTGTGCGAGCAGACCTTGGAGAATACGAGAACAAACCAGGAGAGGCAAAGAGGGCAGGAGATAGAGAGAGCGTGGGAGAGTTGGGGAGAGAGAGAGAGAGAGAGAGAGAGAGAGAGAGAGAAAAGTCGAGCAAAAGGGGATGAAAGGATGAGAGGCAGTGTGAGGGGGGAGAGGGGAAGACGGATGGGGTGAGACACTGAAGGGCCAGATAGAAAAAAAAATACAAGCAAAAAGAAAAAAGATATAAATTCAGAGGATGTGGAGACAGACAGACAGGCAGACAGACAGAGAGTGAGAGAGAGTGAGAGAGTGAGAGAGAGAGTGAGTGAGTGAGAGAGTGAGAGAGAGAGAGAGAGTGAGAGAGAGAGAGAGTGAGAGAGCGTGAGTGTTCCCTCTCATTGATTACAACAGTTTGGTCATTAGAGAAACTGAAGGTTTATTGTGTTTCACCCTCACATTAAGGTTGGTTACACTGCATTCATAGCTTTTTAATTATTGAAATTGTCTCCAAATTGTTCAGTTCTGCACAAACAAAATTAACAGGCATTTTCTAAATTCTAAAAACATCAAATTTTGCTGTGGACCAATCACACCAAGGTCACAATGTGTATGTGTGTGTGTGGGGGGGGGGGGGGTCTTGGGGAGCTGTACCAAGAGCTTCATTAAACATGAAGGGGTTCAGGGTCTTTGTGAACAAAACACGTCTGATCTTCCACCTCTCAGGGCCATGCAGGTTAGCAGAGAGGGCTGAAGAGGAAGCACGAACACACAGATGTGTTGGACCATTCTGCCATTGCTCACAGCTCCATCAAACTCAACTCGGCCTGTTCCTCTGAACACATTCAAATATGATTCAAATACTTTGCAGCCTGATGGTTCTCACGTGTTTTGAACCATTTTCAGTTTTTGTTGTTTGTTTATATTTGATATGATGAATGATGCCCAGTAAGAGGTTCTTCAAGCTTATGTAGTGAGATGCATTGAAAGTGTCTGCACAGCATCCACTGATGATAGTGAAGCTACAAGGTGTACACACAGATGATACAGCAATTATGGAAGTTAGCAAACAGATTAACAGCAAGTCTTTAATCATCCTGGTGCTACTGATGAGTAGCTGAATGCTGGGCTCACACCTGGGCTTACTGCCAAAGTTCAAAGGATTTCACTGCTGTTTGAGTAGTTATGCTTAATTCAATTTGAAAGGCTGGCATGGTTGGTAAGGTAGCATTATAACACTCTCATTCTTCCTGCGGTGTCCAGAAATATGAACTTGGTAGAGATGGGCAGAAGTTGGAGACAGGAGGAACTGTGAGATGGGCAGAACTTCTGAGATCTTTAATCTTGCTTAATTTGTTCAGTTTATAACCCTATTCAAACTACATCAGATACTGGGGTATTTGTTTAATAAAAATTTTGTATAAAATGTTTACATATGCATTTGACACACACTCTTAACCAAAGTGACTTGCATACCTATTTATACAACAGTATGTGTCCCCCTTAGGATTCAATCCCACGACCTTGGAAGAACTCTGAACTTATGAGAGGACTAATATAAAATGAAAAAAATGTAAAAGTACTGTCTCCAAATATTTCAGTGTGTGGTCGAAAGGGTTGTGTGTCTGTTGAATGAATTCTAGGGTTATTGTTTAGTAGTGGTTTTGGAAATTATTACATTTGGTTATCGGCCTATGGTCTAATTGTTATTGTAGCCATGTTTCTTGCTCGTTTCATTAACCTTGATAACTTTCATGCTCTGTTCTTTGCTTCACAGGTTTATTTATCATTTCGAACGTCGACCGACGACCTTGAGCTGAAGCACTGGATGCTCCAATTCTTACTTCCCAGCATTCACGGCAAGCGTGTGATTCACAGACCCAAGGACTGCAGGAGTCGGGTAGAGATCCACACGCTACAGAAACATAACGGCTCTGCGGGACTGCAATCCTGCCTCGACCATTGCATTGCTCAATTGCCTTATCAGAACCCCCCCCCCCCTTCAGCCTCAACACCACGTCCTCCCCCAATAGCGACGAGATCCTCTAGACAAACTCTGAATGACGATCGATACGACTGTCTGTCACACGGTATGACAGTTGTCTGCGTTCGTTCGGGACTGACAGTTCTGCTTGTCCATCTGAGGGCGAGGGAGAGGAATCAAAGCCTGCCAGAGCACGGATGTGTGAGTGGAGTTACATAAATCAATGTGCGTGGCTCGCGTACGGTATGCTGGGGTCTAAAGCCGAGTCTGAGATCGACGTTCATTTCAGCTGTTTACGAGAGCCTGTCATGTCTTTGTACCGGCAATTGAGATGTGCTGGGTGTTCAAATATAGACAAATTGTCCGAAGACCTCGTAGTATTGGGCTGTGCACAAATATAAAGAAAACGACAGGGTCTTACTCGAAGCAAAAAAACACCCAATGCTTGTTGAAGGAGTTGGAGATAATCATGTGTCATTTGCTCTTAGCATGTAGGACCTTTTGTTTGGACCATATCACCAGGATATCTCACCACTCCAGGAGATCTAACCACACCAGGTTATGGTTGCTGATTTGAGGAGAAGTTTGATAAATAATATTTTCTATAGAGCCTGGCTTACATTTTAAATAGGGCTGTGTGTTTACTGTGGGCAGTTACTACTTGAATGTGTCAGAAACCACCATGTCACTGGTGGTCGAGGACTGGTGGTGTTATGGAGACCAAGGTGCCAGAATAACAACTGCATATACTGTATTTGGTGTGAGTCAGTTGAAGTCCACATTTAGATCTCTCATTCTACACAAAACAGGAAGTTGTAAGGAGGTGTGAACAGGTTCTTTGCTGTTAGGTACTCGCTGTTCTGTTCATGTTCTGTTCAGGTTGAAAGGGGCAGACATTGCTTGCAACAGCCAGACAAACTGTTCTGGCAATGACATCTTAGGCAGTTTCCGGAATATACTTTTTTTTTTTTTGTCATGTATCGTAACGGAGGAAACAATCCTTGCTGTTCTGACTTGGCAGAGTCCACTGTGCTATTACTAGCTCATCTATGTCTGATTCTAGTGTGATGTGGGAACAGCAGCATGACTTTGAAAGGCAGCTGTTCTCTTCCTGTTCTCTTCCTGCTTTACTCTCGCATCAGGTGCTTTTTGTGTGGTACAGCCCTTCTGTCTCCAACTGTTTTCAAACACACATAAACACACACACACACACATACACACCTCTATGGACTTATTGCTTATTTCCCTACCCAAGGACATCTGCATCCATCCAACTGCCTTTACATACTCGCCCTGCAACTTAAAAGCTGAAACGCTTAACACACACCCATGTAGACGCTTCTGTCTATGAGCTCAGAGTACTGCTGTTGTGCACTAAACCACACAACACTTAGAAGACCTTAATAATTAACCCGCTTTATTTCTCTTCCTGTTCCTCTTTTTTCTTGTTTTTTCTCCAGAAAATTAAATTAAAACAATACATTCAAAAATCAAGGATTAATCTTGTAAGCATTTCCTGGGATTTATTTAGCTGGCATGTAAATAATGTGAGCAGCTGGTAATGACACTGTGGTGTGATGAACCTCCCCAAAAAGTTGACACGTTTTCTCCTATATAGCTGAAGCACTAAGAACTGCATTCTTTTTCAACAGGTTTAGATTTTAATTTAAATAGATGAATTGTTGGATTTTCAGTTCGAAGGAAATTAATTAAATGTAATTTCAGTTACTTTAATTAATATGATAATAATTATTATCATCTTAATAATTAACATATTAACAATTCATAATTATCTGAAAATTTCAAGGCATGTTTCAAGACATTTCTACAATATTGTCCATTAACTACCAAAAGTGAATTTAATACATTGTTGATATTTGATTGTATTAGTGTGTGATATCATATTTGTGTGTGAGCACATTCGATGAAACATCCTGTTTTTTTTGTATCACCACTGCTATTTACTCACTAAAATGTTCCTCAGATATATAGATATGAACATGGCTGACAGTGAATAGCTACATGTACATCTAAATAAGACGTGGTCGTACACAGGTAGTGTATCTTTCCCTCTTTCTTCACAGACACCTGGTCAAATTATTCATTGATTCAATGGAGTATTTTGCTGAGTGGCAGTTCAAAGGGTTTTGTGTGTGTGTGTGTGTGTGTGTGTGTGTGAGAGAGAGAGAGAGAGAGAGAGAGAGAGAGAGAAAGTGAATGTGTGGGGGGTGGGTTGGTGGTGAAAGAAGTGTCTGAAAAAATTGAGAGTTCTTCAGCTTTGGCTGTGTGTGTGTGTGTGTGTGTGTGGGGTGTGTGTGTGTGCGGTATATAAATTTGTGTTTGTGTGTGAAGGACGTGCTTCCTTGATTTTTTTTTTTTTTGCTCTCCATATTTATTCCCTGTCTCTGTCACACACACACACACACACACACACACACACACACACACACACACACACACACACACACACACAGTGCCTCGAGCAGTAGGCAGCTCTCTAATCCCCCCAGTTGTTCTCCAGTCCCTGTAAAAGCTTGGCTCCTCTGCCTTTCCCAGATTTCTCATTATGGCCTCATTCACCCTTTGCTCATGGATACGTCCGTCTTTGAAGGCGACGCCCGTCTTGCCCTCGGGGCAGGTGTAGTGATTGTTGCCCTCTGGGTGCCGCGGATCGGAGCTCGCAGGGATGACGAGGAAGCTCTCCCAAACTGTCCTGACGCCAACCCGAGGGGCTTGGCACTTGCTCATGCCACAAACACTTGGCATCCGTTGGTTTCAGCAAAACGGATCTCCCCTGTTCGCTAGCATTGCCTTTTTCTGGAATTTTCCAAAGCGGTGTCTGATGGAAGGATGTGTCTGCCGGGACTCGTCTACAGCAAAGACACCACTGAGGCACGTAGGAAGAAACGTTTTCCAACATCCAATTATGCCACACCGACACTTACTTTGATGTCTACCATGATATATTTCTGCCGGCCTCTCGAGGACACAGGGCTTCGTCTTTGAGGTTCCGCGTGAGCCGACACTTAATTTCAGCCCGATTGTGAAACACCTTTTGAATAATTTCCGGCAGGTGTGGGCTCCCTGCCCAAACTTTGAAACAGATTTTGAAGAGAATGTTTAAAAGCCGTTTTTATTGGTCAGAAACGGATAAGTAGCTAAACCCCCCCCCCCCAGTGGGTGTGTGAGATGAATAGTTCTGCCCATATTAAAATATCGCACTTACATCACACTCCATCCACATGGTTAGTGACCACATACCCAGGGAGCAAGAACCCTCACCACTTTTTATTTCTTACACACACACACACACACACACACAACACCATGGCCGTTATCTCTCAGTCATCGATGGGATGACAGCTCTGCCCTGCAGCAGGGCTCAGTGCTCAGATCCTACCAGAGCACCCTTGCACTCAGAAACACAGCAGGACCAGGGTCTGACGAGACACAGCCACAAGAAACACAGCAGGACCGCGGTCTGACGAGACACAGCCACAAGAAACACAGCAGGACCAGGATCGGACAGACACAGCAACAAGCTTCTCTTGAGTCTCAAGGTGTTTCCTTTGGTCGGGTGTAGCTGCATCTTTGCCAGTGAGAGAGAGGGAGAAAGACAGAGAAAATGTGAGGGAGAGATTCGAGGGAGAGTGTTTTGGTAACTGATGTGTGCGTGACTTGATCCCTGGCTGAACCCTAAGTGTGATGTTATGCATCACTATGTTCCATCGTGAGGAGAAGGAGATCGAGAGAGAAATGGGCTAAAATGGGGTGTTCATTTCACTGTGAGGAGGGTCTTCAGTAGCATCAGAGGTGGAGGAGCATGTAAGAGCTATAATCACCATTACAGACAGCTCTCACTATGACCCGACCAGCACTCTACTGCACTCTCAGAACACACACACACACACACGCTCGCTCACTCACTCACTCCGCCTCCCTCGCTCTCACTGCGGATCTCAAATTCCCCACTGTAGGCTTTTATAAAACAACTATTTCATTTACATCAGCTTCATAAAATACAGTACATCCATTTTCAGAGGCAACTCGTTTTTGTCATTGTCCAGAAAGACATTTTTAAACCTGAGAGCATTTTGGATTGTGCTGTTTATTAAACACAGAGCGTAAACAAAGTGACTTTCCACCATTTATTACTCAAATCACATGTTATGGTCTCTGCTCCACAGTCACTGTATGTTGAATTGAAAGCATATGAATTACTGGAATATTCTGTATGGTCAGACAGTAATCACAGTCTAGGAGCATTTTTGTAAGTGTGTGTGTGTGTGTGTGTGTGTATTTTTGAGATAAAATTGAACTGACTATGTAAGTTAAGACAAAAAAAAAAAAAAAATGCTAATCTAATCTAAATGCTAATGCTTTTTAATTTTGTTTTGTTTCTTTCTGGTTTATGGGGTAAATATGATAATTTTGGTAAATTCCTCTTACGGATTGGCAGTTGCACTGATGGTGCAAAACAATTTGCTTCCCTACCTGACAGATGCCTTTTTGGAATCTGAGTGGCGGGTCTTGTCAAAAGAGGACGTGGGAGAGCGGGAGCAGTAGGGGAGAGAGAGTGACTGCAGTAGAGGAGAGAGCAGCAGTAGGGGGGGAGAGAGCGGCTGCAGTAGAGGAGAGAGCAGCTGCAGTAGAGGAGAGAGCAGCTGCAGTAGGGGAGAGAGAGTGCGAGAGCAGAGGGTCGTAACAGGAGTGTGGCTGAAAGAACAACACACCCCACTGTACTTCCCACAAGGTTTCCCGCCAAAGGCCATTGCCCAGCCTAGCATCTGGTAGAATTTAATACAGCCAGGGCAATTAGTAGCCTCGTCTAAATCAAAAGACCCTGGCGATGCCCCACTGAGCACTGCAGAAGCATATGATACAGGTGCAGTATAGTACACCTGTTGTTTGGAGCAGTCTGCCCCTCCCCTTCTCCTCTAGCATTGCGTTCACGCCGTATGGATGTCAGAGGCCGTGCAAGCAGCCCGTGGCCCCCGGAGGAAATCGGAAGGCGCATTACTAATGTATGGACAGGGTCCTGATCCTGTTCCCAGTTTCTATTGGGGGTGTCACACGCAAGCAGATATGTGCTTCATCAGAACTGACCGAAGGGAAAGAGAAAACGCTGAGGTGTTCAAGTTTGAAATGACCAGTGAGGCTCATCTGCTTCCCTGCTCAGTGTGGCTCTCTGGAGCGAGGTGCTGGTAGAGCAGGTAGAGTAAGGTGGTGGTAGAGCAGGTAGAGTGAGTTCGTGGTAGAGCAGGTAGAACAGGTAGAGTGAGTTGGTGGTAGAGCAGGTAGAGCAGGTAGAGTGAGGTGCTGGTAGAGCAGATAGAGTGAGGTGGTGGTAGAGCAGGTAGAGTGAGGTGCTGGTAGAGCAGGTAGAGCGAGGTGCTGGTAGAGCAAAGTGCTGGTAACCTCAAAGTCATGGGTTTGATTCTCAGGGAACATGTAGCGTCATACTGATAAATATGCTGATGATAAAAAATACTGATAAATATAAAATAAGTCACTCTTTATAAAAGCAGTAAATCTGCAGTAAATCTGCTCTCACACAGTGTCATCTGTAGCAATGTTGAAGGACAAGAGGACCAGTGCTCTCTGTAGTCTGTGCTGCAGCCACAGACCAGTCAGACCAGACCAGACCAGTCAGACCAGACCAGTCAGACCAGTGTGCAGGTGTGACTGGGACTGCGCTAACACTCTTTGTGACAACAGGAATACATGCAGTTCAGCCACTTTGTGCTACATACATGAGTTTTTTTTGTTTTGAATGTAAAATTTTTGATGCAAAACACATTAATAATATATAGATGGACTATAGATGCCCATCCCAGGTCTTTTTATCCAGGTTAAGCAGATTTGGTGAATGGAAGGAAACATGTATGAGGGGATCCACCATTTTGTTTTGGTTTTTTTTATCTGGGGCTTAAGAGCTTTTGCTAAATTGACTTCCTTACTTACTTTCTGACTTGAGTATCTTCCAGATGTTTTTGACAGGTTCAGAACTGAGCTGCTTTTTTTGCGTAGTGGGTCTCTCTCCCTCTCTCTCTCCCTCTCTCTCCCTCTTCTACTCCCTCTCTTTCCCTCTCTCTCTCCCCCTCCCCCCTCTTCTTTGCTGTGACAGCACTGTGCCACATGCCTCTGTTTTGTTCTCTGTATTGTGTGGTGGGGCTTCGGTTGACTGGCACCTCATAAAGGCCCTCTCGAACAGCGGCTGCCTGATCCACTGGACACATTCAGCAGAACCTGGCTATTCTCTGCTGAAGGACCATCCTTCTGTTCACGTGACTGTTTCAGGTCACGTGACTGCTTCGGGTCACGTGACTGCTTCAGGCCCATCACAGTGGAAATCCCCTGACTGAGGTAAAAGTGCAGTATGCTTTAGTGAGGCCTCTGATTTGGCTTCTGCAACTAGTTTGTTGCTTTTTTGGGGCTCAGTGCAGCACAAAACACTGGGTGGCCCCTCCCCCTGCCTTCAGCCCCTTGGACTTTACCCTCTTCTTCTCCACCCTCCTCCTCTTCCTCCCACACGCTCCAAACGCTGTAAATGAGGTCATATCGTCTGTCTCCTTTTCTGTTCGACAACCAACCGTGTTCAAAGTCTCGTCTGCCATACCTGGCCTTTCCCCTCTCTCTCTCTCACCTCTCTCTCTCTTTCTTCCCCTCTCTCTCGT
>JAOYMR010000013.1:5456896-5467290 GCA_025802075.1 Tenebrosternarchus preto | reverse complement strand
AACCTACCAAACACAGACTCCCTTAACCTACCAAACACAGACCCACAGCATATCAAACACAGACTCCCTTAACCTACCAAACACAGACTCCCTTAACCTACTAAACACAGACCCACAGCATATCAAACACAGACTCCCTTAACCTACCAAACACAGACTCCCTTAACCTACCAAACACAGACCCACAGCATATCAAACACAGACTCCCTTAACCTACTAAATACAGACCCACAACATATCAAACACAGACTCCCATAACCTACCAAACACAGACTCCATAGGCTACCAAACACACACTCCATAACCTACCAAACACAGACTCCATAGGCTACCAAACACACACTCCATAACCTACCAAACACAGACTCCATAACCTACCAAACACAGAGACCCATAACCTACTCTACACAGACTCCATAGCCTATCCAACACAAACTCCATAACCTACCAAACATAGACTCCATAATCTACCAAACACAGACTCCATAGCCTCCCAAAGACCTTTGCTGCTAGTAACATGAAGAGCTGTTATTATGAGCTTGCATTTCAACAATGATTCTTGACTCCTTTCAGCCTCATGAGGGAATTTGTAGCGCTCAAATCACTGTTAAGAGCTAAAATAAACCCTCATGCCCATAACAACCTGGCACATATCCCATACTAAAATAACAAAAAAAGTATGGCTTTCCCAGAGTTTCCTGAGGTGAGCCACCACCATATTGTATCTGCTCACAAAAGACCTCTACATGGATGTATTGTCTTAAGGAAACCATCCTGTACCTGTCAGTGGAACGACAAACTCAAATGACAATTGAAAATGTGCTAAAAAATATCTCTCAAGTTGGGGATATCACTTGCAAATAACTCTCTTGCAGAAAGAGCTGAGAGGCCACAGAACTGAGGTCATGCTTTTAATATTAATTTTATAAACCATAACTACTTCACCTATGTTTAAAATGGGTTCCTCTGGCTCAGTTGGCATGAATGAGGTCTATGTGGGTCTATAATGTGCACCTTTCTGTTATAAATGGGAAACAGAATAAAATGCAGGGTTATTAATCTACTCTGTCCTTAATTGACATCAGTTGCCCACTGCGAACGTATTATGTTACCATGGAAGGTGTATCGAGAAGGTGTTCTCATTTACACGGTGTCATGGGCAGAAGTCGTTGGAATGGCAAGGGTTATTAGTGTGATTGACTTGGTGTTAAAAACCTTGTTCAAGCATACAACAGCAGGGTTTAGTGAATAGGTAACTTATAAAGACTCTATTTCCCATGGTACCCTGCTGGTATATGACTTTTAGTCCAGCCCTTAGTCAATAGGCCCTTGATTTACATCTAATATATACATCTTATATAAACGTATATATACATAAGGTCTTATCGTTCTAAAATTGGATACATTTAAATAAGTTATAAAATGAGATAACTTTGGTCTCTCAGTCACACACACTGATATTTATAACAGTGCAGCTGAGGTGTCAAAGACTATTCTAATTAATTATAGAAGCCAGTCATTAACACAGCTTAATGTGGTGATATGTGATATAACTGTAATACTAAACAGTAATTACTGTAGGCCATATTAGGATGTGTGTTTGTGTGTACATCCTAGCCTTCCCTGCCCAGCACCTAGAGTCTGGGATGACAGCCAGGACTTGTCAGTCATCTGTAAGCCAATCCAATGCACAAGGTGGAGGGTCTGAGGATCACATTGCAAATGATTGGTCCAGCATGTGTCTGTCTAGCGCCAGTCGACTCATAGCTCCTCCCGGACCAGACTTCAGACGTCTCGTATTCATCTGCTGAGCGGACAGATAAAGGTTTCATTCATAGTGATGTTCATAATAGAAAAACGCAGAAGCCTTATGTAGGGTATTTGGTCTAGCATGTACTTCTGAATGTAATGTCATTTTAATAACAGAATTAGGGGGATTTTTACATGAAGAGGTTTGCTCTTTGGGCTGTCTGAGTGGATGACTGCATCATAATGAATAAATGTTTGCATATAATATTAAGAAAGATTTCATGCAGTGTACACTGAATGTACAAGAAGGTTGGACTGCAGGTTATATCATAATTGCCTGGCCTGTCTGGTCCAGGGCTCGGCTTGTTTAGGAGAGGGAGAGAGAGAGACGGAGAGAGACCTCTGATTCTGCTAATCTCATTATAATCTCATAGTAATCCTGCTGTGAATCAGCCCATGTTCTCCTCTCTGTAATGTGATCTGGATTAAACTCCAGCAGTGGTCACAGAGAGAGCACATGCCGGCTGCGAGCGGCCAGGGCTGCCTGTGGTGTGGACGGCATACGTGGATGAGAACGCGTGGTTACTACACAACTGCACAAATGTGATGTTCGTCGATCATTTATGGTACATCCTTCATGAATATTAAGACAGTAAATGTATTCACCATTAAGAATTTGTCAAAAAATTAAAAAGATATTTTATATATAAGTAAAAATATCTAGATATAGATATTTTATAGATATATAAACATTTTATATTTAAGATATTTTACTGAGTAATCAACTTCTCAGATCTTTTTAAAAACAAAGAGACACACCTCATGCCTTGACCTGGGCCAGTTTGCATGTGTGTCACCTTATATGTGTGTGTGTGTGAGTGTGTGTGATTGTGTGTGTCTGTGTGTGTGTGATTGTGTGTGTCTGTGTGTGTGTAGGTATCAGTGACTCCCGCAGCAAAAGGCTATAATTTGGCCTGCATTGTTCTCCTAATTCTGTCGGTCTATCACCGTGCAGTAAGTGTTCCCATTCAACCTGTCCATCAGAGAGCTAGAGGGAGCTTTCATCTCAGATCAGGTAACAGTGTAGTGCTTCACCAGGTATCATCTGAGGGCAAAGAGGGAAACCACGGGATTCAATCCCTCCTCTAAATGTTCCTTACTCACACACACACACACACACACACATGCACACACACACATGCACACACAGACGCACACACATGCATGCACACACACACACACTATATTCATTCCATGGGGTTTTATATATATATATATGTGAGAGAGAAAGAGAGAGAATTAGAGTAAGATATAGATCTATAGATGTAGAGCTGTAGAGATGCAGAGTTGTAGAGTTGTAGAGATGTAGAGATATAGAGTCATTTAAAACTGTAGTGAAGTACACAAGATTTCCACAGACACAGAACATTCTGGAATGAATATTATATATATATATATTAAAAAAATACAATGTTGCACCCACTGAGGCTATTCACTCTGCCCCCAATCAGTGAAGACTGAAGAAGACACAACTGCACAAAGGAACCAGCACTTCTACATAGGGTGGATGCAACACTTCCAGAACACTAATTATTACAAACAAGGCCAGAGGCTGGACAGTGTCTTTGTGAACAGGCAGTGTGTTAAATAGAGGCTTATATCAGAGCCTATACAAACCACCCAAGGTCAGAGCAGGAACACAAGAACATCCAAGATTGTATAGAAACTCTATACGTGGCAGGACTATTGTGGTCTCTTTTGGTCTGTGTGTGTATGTGTGTGTGTGTGTGTGTGTGTGTACATTATTTTCATCTCTTTGTAAAGAACAGATGTCCCAATTACAGGAAAACATTAAAGCTTTGAAAATGAGTGGACATTGTATTGATCCCTACAAGTACTTATTCTTCTCTTTTAACAAAAAAATTAATAAATAAACAAAGAGCTAAAAGATACAATGTTGAATGTTGAATAGTGTTGGCAGATAAAATATATCTCCTATAACCACTTTAGTTCTTAGCCAATGGAACAAAACATACATAACAATTTGCAACAGTGTATCCATCTCAGGTGTGTTACTGTAACAGTCAGGTAACAGCTCGTAACATCTACTGCGCACCTGTCACCTCAGCTGTCTCCCACAGCCAAACACACACTGCACTTGCTTTAAAGATCACACTGGAGAACAAGCTTCAGAGGAATGAGACCTGGCCAAGACTCTCCATGGCTCGGTATGTGGTTGAGCTCGGTGAAGGTGTTCGGAGAAGAAGCCGAACTTCGGCACCATTCCTTCAACACGACATCATTACGAGTGTTTATTGAAGGCTGGTTATTATGTCATGACAAACACTTCTTAAAATGTGTGACACGCACAAAAAAATGGAAGACTGGCTGACCTGAAGTCCTTGCAAAGGAACAGAGATGGTAAAATACATGTTACTAACAGGCCTGGTGTAGGGGTGTGGAGCTGAAGGATGAGAGGGTAATATACACTGGGTCAAACAAATATTCACACAAACAAACACACACACACACACACACACACAGCCAATTAGTAGTATAGTATGTTTTGTTGGGGCCTGTGTGTGTGTGCGCATGTGTGAGTGTCCCAAGCACCTGGTTGGCTAATTAAAATAGCTAATTACATACAATTACCCACCCAAGCCTCCCACTCTGACAGTGGTCTCTCGTACTTCGGGGAAAGGGTGGGGATGGGGTGGGAGGGAGCCCTTGTTATCCTCGGATGAGGGCTCAGCTGGGATAGCACGCCCTCCCAGTAGTTTTGTCCTGAAGAGGAACCACCGCGTCGACCACCACAAAAGCGAGTGGAACACCTGCGAGGCTGCCCCAGCGCTGCCAAGACCGCCAGGCCAGGTGCATATTTGGCGGGGAGACACCCAGCCCGGAGCCGCGCCGTGAGCACCTCCAGGTCTTTCACAAGGGTAAACATGCTCGCTCAGTCACCTGTCTCTTTGTCCGATACCAGCTGAGCGTGCAGCAGCCGCAGCTGGCTCCGAAAGCGTTCGCGTTTGTTGTCTTGCCAAAACGAGTCACCTGTTTCCTCTCGTCGCCTCAAGCCCCGAACAATTGATAATAAAAGTATAAGCATTATTTGGTCAGGTAACGATTCATACGCTAAGTATTGTTTTGCGGTCATTTAAGTTTCAGCGTCTGTTCGTCGAATTGATAGTTAAATTTTAATGCGCCAACGCAACGATAAACCAAAAAGAGACTTGTATGAGCAGGTTGATTAGCAAACGGAGAGGTGGAGGGGAGGGGGGCAGGAGACAACAATCGCTCCTGCTGTCTTGCCCTCGCTAGCGCCCGTTGACCTAGCTTAATTGGCCGTGTAATGATGTCGACCTGAGGAGGGCCCGCGTGAGAGTGCTGTCCTGGTTCCCACAGACTCGGGGACAGCGCCAATCTAGCCCCGCGCTGAAAGACTGACGGGAAGAAAAGCGACACCGTACAATAGCCTGCCTCGCTCCGCTCGATCGCCCTGGTGGAGGATTTCACCGGCTAATTAGGCGCGCCCCGTTTCCATAGCCCAGCAGGCCTGCTGCGCGCGGGGCATGGCGAACGCTGTGGGCAGTAACATTCTATCCCGTCGCTGATTAAGGGATACTATTATTTACACAGTTATTATCATACTTGTTAATTACTGCCGCATAATGACACTACAAATCAATAATTATAAACAGATAGTTTAATAAATATGTACGTAATTATAAGTTGCATTCAAAATATTTTACCGTTATTCACGAAAATGCGTAAAACGTGTAATGATGTTATATTAAAAGGTGTTACACACAGACATTTGAATGTCAGAATGATTCAAGTGTAGGTGTATGCCTACATAATATATAAGGCATACTTTTTTGTGTGCTATGTATAAATTATCTTACAGTTATGCTTATAGATAAGTATTTCCTTGTGGCTGTATTAAGACATGATCAAGTGTGAATACGTATGTGTCAGCAATGTCACTGATCAAAAGACACAAGCATACCATCCCACAAAACACTTCAGAACACAGCATTTCTGCTTGTGATTTTAACAGCACAGCACCCTCCTCTGGTAGGCATTAAACCTGTCGTAAGCTTTAAAGTGAAATGACTATTACCTGGGGGCAATTACCAGACAATTACCCATGATAACTACCCCCCTCCGCCTATGAAACCCATTCACCCACTCTACAACCAGGAGACTGATGTTCTGAGACAGGACCCACTAAAGATACTTGATAAGGAGAATTAGACAGATGTTTCCATTCGATCATATCAAGTGGGTAGGAAGTTATCACAAAGTATGAGCAGGCTGTAAAGACCCTTAATGAAATGTTCTGCAACGCAGCAGCTGCTATCCAACCATGACTAATTCTTTAACTCCCTCCTGATTGTAGAATGAGAGAGGAAGAGTGCGAGAAAGAGAGAGAGAAAGTGAGAGAGAGAGAGAGAATGTGTGTGTGTGTGTGAGAGAGAGAGAGAGAGAGAGAGAAAGTGAGAGAGAGAGAGAGAGAGAGAGAGAGAGAGCAGACGAGAGATAATCAGAGAGACCCCTAATATCATTATAATCCCATAATAATCCCTCTGTGAATTAGTCCTCAGGATGGTTGGAATCTGTTTCTTTTTCTTTCTTGCCTTTTCGCTCACTCACCAACTCACTTGCAGTCTCCCTATCTGTTACTTGGATGCTAGAGAGAAAAGACCACAATCCTCCACACTGTCATTGATGAGGCCTGCTGCATTTGATAAGAGTCGCCATAAAATCAATCACTGTGATCAGGAAAGAGTGAGAGAGAGAGACAGAGAGAGAGAGAGAGAGAGAGAGAGGAAGAGGGAGAGGGAGGTGAGAGAAGGAAAAGAGTAAGAGATAAGAAGAGAGAGATGGAGAGGGAGTAGGAGGAGGACAGAGAGGGAATGATAGATAAGAGGAAAAAGAGGGAGGGATGGAGAGAGAGAGAGAGAGAGAGAGAGAGAGAGAGAGAAATGAGGTAGGCTTTAGCTGCTTGAGTGGAAGCTAAAAGCAGAAGGCTGGAAGGTAACCAGCAGGCGAGTTTTGTGATTTCCCTCCTCTAAATTCACCACTGTTTTTTTCTTTGCTCACTAGGTGGGCACAAATGCGCACACGGCTTTTCGCTTCATCTTCTGAATTCAATATTCATAAACACAGAGATTATGACAGGAGGTTATGGTGCCCAAAATGTGCCTCTTTGGAGCTTAATCTTGCTCTTTCAGGCTCCTGTTATTCCCATCTATTCTCTAACACACTTCTGAAAGACATAAGGGATTTTTTTTTTATCTAGCTGGCCATTCCTTCTGAAGCTATGATAAACAAGTCTGCTGTCACACATCCTCCCTCCAGGGCA
This sequence comes from Tenebrosternarchus preto, assembly GCA_025802075.1. Classification (NCBI taxonomy): domain Eukaryota; kingdom Metazoa; phylum Chordata; class Actinopteri; order Gymnotiformes; family Apteronotidae; genus Tenebrosternarchus; species Tenebrosternarchus preto. The sequence goes on along the minus strand of JAOYMR010000013.1, from coordinate 5,460,176 downwards.
AGCAAAAAGTAGTTATTGCAGCTTTTAATTTTATTTAAAAATGAATGTCATGATCACACACACACACACACACACACACACACACACACACACACACACTGCAGATGTTTTAATCCGTCTTCCTTCTCCTCATACAGCTGATGGACTCCCTCCCTTGAGAAGGACAAGCTACTCTGTTTTAGTCAGAATGGTGCGATATTTTTTATACAAAGTCTAATAACAAGTGTATGTTATATTAGGACATTCAAATCTTCCTACCTTCCAAGTCGAGCATCACCGAACCGCACCCCCCCCCCCGCCCCCCCGGAAACAATGTAGTGTCTGGAGGCTTTTCAACATGTGAAACAGGGAAGAGTTGCCTAATCGGATCTGTCAAGTCAGACTCTTTCATAAAATGTCTTAACACTTACGATTAAGACACTTAAATTTTAATCGTCCATTGGCACTATATGAAAACAAGAATGTTATAATGAGACGGCGCTATTACATTCAGTGCGTGCATGTAAAATTAATTTATATTTGTAAACAAAGATGTAAACAAATAGACTGTTTATATTGGCTTGGCTGAGTATCATTAATATTTAGTATTCTTGTTTGAGGATTAATTGCAGTAGAGCCCAATTTGGGTTATCTGAGCTTGAGTTTTTGCTTGTTGAACGGAATGCTGCTGTGAGTCATACATTAGACTACCGTTAACCACACAATGAGTGTGATATGTCATTGTCTGAGTGCGTAAGAACAATATGGTGGGCTACGTTGTTTTAATTTGGTCTTGAATCTTGTGCGAGACCGTGTTCAGAGTACCATGTACAATGTTTGTGGCGACCAAAAAAAAAATCCATCAACACTTCTTAGCAGTATTATAATGAAGGACGAGAAAAAAACCCATAAACGGTTTAAAATGACTAGAGATGTGGAGACAGAGGCCACGAAATGAAATTTCTGCACAATTTACTCTATTAAGGAGGAGGGTTAAGAGGCGAGTATTTGTCTATTCAGTCGTTCTTTCATTCTCTCTCCTTCTCTATTCATGGCTCTCACGTTTCAGGGTTAGCGCCGCTAGATGCAGAGCTCCACCGCGAGCACAGTCGATTGCCGTCCTTTGACGGGCGTTCCACCTTAACAACACCGAGGTGACGCCGAGGTTGACGCAGTTGTTCTCGCTAGTCCTCGTCTGACATTTTCACTGTGCAAGGGACGGGACCTTTCGCGGTCTTTTAAATGCTCCTCTCTGCTTTTAAACTAAGGCCTTGCTTCAGAAATGAGCCAAACAGGCACTTGGGTGAAGTTGCGAGAGGATTTTTTTTTCTAACTAGACATCATTTTCAAAACCGCGAAGTCTTAAAATATACAAAAGAATACTCTGATTTTAGAACAAGATGACCCCAGTTAAATAATTTACTGTAAAAACTGTTAAAGGGACATTTGATTGAATATAAATTGCAGAAGGATTGGAAAACCTTAAATATTTGAAAGCTCTGATGACTTCGTTTTAGGCAGGATAATTAGAACCTAATTCGTTAGATTATGGCGGCTAACAAATCTTGAAACACGTACTCATATAAATACATTTAAATATATATACGTACAAATACATATAAGATATGTATCCATTTTGCTGCATCAAACTATAAAAATTCAAGACGTTGGAACTTCAAGACCCAAAGAAGTACATCAATTGGGTACGTAGTCATGGCCTTGTACAGGTTGTCCTGTGGGTGAGCACTGTGCCAAGCAACCCTGTGAGGTAATGTACTGGACAGCCAATCAAATAGCCAGTTCAGACAATTCAGTGTTTTCATGAACCATTAAGACTCATTTTAAGTCGTTAATAAAAGGGGCTGACCAGCAGACAAAGAGAGAATAAAAGCCAAATGACTCATAAACAATCTTAGCAAATAACTGCAATTTCAGCCTTCGTGGAGATTTCACAGCTGAGTGAACACACACTATTTTCCTTCTCTCTCTCTCTCTCTCTCTCTCTCTCTCTCTCTCTCTCTCTCTCTCTCACGCACACACACGCTCCATTACACTTTTCAATGCTAGATTTAATTTTTATGGTACTCACAACATTGCTTACAAAGTGGTGTGCTAGGGGAACGAGTCTTAATTATCACCCTCATTCAGCGCACACATAGTTAATCCTAATTTAGTAACAAAGTTAATTAACATTTACACCATAAACTAACCTAAGGAGCATATTTTACAAGAACTAATATCAACATGACAGCAAGCACTGTCATAGCAGTTTTTAGTTGTCTGTTCATTTGGTTTATCTGTTTATATATTTGCATCATGTTTAATAAACATCTGTTTAATAAACATCTGAAAAATTACAATACGGAATTTCATCTTAATGTATGTTTAAACTACGGCATTCAGGGGTAGTTCAGTTCTTTCACCTATTTTTGTCAGGAAAAGTTTGTTCTTTTTGAAAAAGAACATTGCGGTTAAAATAACTAAGGCATCTGAGTGTGAAATTATTCTCAGGTACACAATAGTTTGCACAGTTAGAAATCTCCTGCTGAGGACTTCCTAATGGTCAAGTCAAAGAGTGACATCTGTTACATGTAATTCTGCTATGACTCTTTTGAAATCACTGAAAAACGAGTGTGATGCACCAGTGGGAAATACGTTCATTTGATACTTTATTAGCACGTTTGCCTGCTTCCTGTATGCACGAATACAGAGCAGAAGTTGCAGTGATGTACCTAAAAGGTTTTAACAATACTGCCACCAAATGGCCATTGTATTTCATTACAACAAATGCACGTTTACAAAGCATAATTGAACCGAGTGACGCAAGATCTTTACGAATATTGACAAAATCATTCTCTTTATTTAAACCTTTCATCTGTATATACGAAAGCATTATAATCCTCACTTAAGAAAATTTATTTTGCCTTCTGACAAATGAGGGGCTGGTATTTTTTTTTTGCTATATCTGTTGGTACTGAACAGAGAAGTACTAAATTAAATCAAGCCATAGTTTTAATACTCCTAGTTACAAAAAGGTAGCTAAATCCGTACACGCCCGTGTGTAACTGAAGTGTACTCTCAGTGATACTCATGGTTTATAGTTATATTCTTTGCTGCCACCATCTGCTCATTATGTGCAATTACAAAAAGTTCAATTTAGTGACTGAATTTAAACACAAGAATGTATATATGATGGACAACTTCAGGTATACTACTAGAACACTGAAATTGAGAGAGAGAGAGAGAGAGAGAGAGAGAGAGAGAGAGAGAGAGAGAGAGAGAGAGAGAGAGAGAGAGAGAG
>JAOYMR010000013.1:5441059-5456796 GCA_025802075.1 Tenebrosternarchus preto | reverse complement strand
TTTTTTTTAAACAATAGATTTTATATTTTTTTGACAACCTGTTTTATTATAATATAACTCATATTTTGAGAGAGAGAGAGAGAGAGAGAGAGAGAGAGAGAGAGAGAGAGACAGAGAGAGAGAGGGAAAGGGAAGGCGGGAGAATGGGACTCATCTTAATTTAAATTAAAGGAGAGAGAGGGGGATCTTATTTTTTTTGGAAAATAAGCTAAGGATGCACAGATGCTTATATTGCTAAGATAGTACTCATATAAAAAAGTTTATATTAGGAAAAGTAGATTTTTAATCATAACATTAATTATATGGTGTTTTAAAATTCCAGTGTAGATCAGCAGAAGGTTGATCAGTTCTTTTAATTTGAGTTTTCTAACTTCATTGCTGACAACTGGAAAATCATATATGGCATTCATGTAATGCCCATTACTGAAAATGTCAAATGTTTAATTTTGGTAGCGCTCAATAAACCAATCAGCAAGCCTTCTTTTGGTTTCTTCAGTGTAAAGCTCATTACATCACTTGCAAGAACTACAACAGACTACAGGCTGCATGAGAATGAATGAGCAGCAATAATGAATCCTTTTGTACTATTATTTTAGTGACTGTGTTAAATGTACATGTAGCACATCTAGAGCGGTTGCAGGCTACAGCACCACAATTAGTATTCAACTGTTTGTCTCACTCTTGACAAGCATGTCTTTGATGTCTTTGTCTCATTTGTCTCACTCTTGATGAGTCTTTGATGTCTCATTTGTAGGAGATTAGTGGAGGATCCTTGACAGATGCAGTCTGTGCATCATCCTGGAGGATTCTGAAGTGTTTCAGTATAATACTCTTCCAGGTGGACCAGGAAGAGAACACAGCCATGGTGCTCTTCTATATCAACAGATCTGCACAGTGGACAAGAAAATAAAGATGTTTCCCAACCTGAAATCTTGGATGACCAAAGCCATACAAAAGCTTTTAGAAGCTTTTAAATCTGTGGATCCCACAGCATATAGTCCTACCAGGTAAAAAATGGTACAAAACAGGGCCAGAGTTGTTTGAAGACAACGAGTTGAAAATCTGTGGTATAAAACAAGCCACAGAAAACACTGGGATGTGTACTGATTACTGAGCCCCCTTTCCACGAAACTGTGCCTCTGCATTCACCACCATTAACTTTGCAGATGACACAACAGTGACTGGCTTGATGTGAAATGGTGGTTAATTGGCCTACAGAACAGAGCTGCAGAACCTGGTGAAGTGGTGCTCAGAGAAACACTCAGTATCACCTGGGTATCTCAGAGGATCTCATGTGGTCCACTAACACAGCTGCACTGGTCAAGAAAGTGCAGCGTTTGTTTTATCTGTGGATACTAAAGATATCTGGTCTGCCCCAACATCTGATGGTGGTAGCTTTCACAGCTGTACCACAGAGAGCATGATTACATACAGTATCCCTGTACGGTCTTACTAACTGCACAGTATTAGAATGGAAAACTTGTCAGCAGGTTGTCACCAGTACACATCATTAGGAAACCTCTCCCAGCCCTGGAGAACGTCTATGGTTCATGTTGCCTCAGGAAGGCCAGCAGCATCTGCAGGGACTCCACACACACATGCCATCGTCTGTTTGAACTCCTGCCGTTCAGCAGACGAAAAAAGGCCATCTATGCTCATACCTCCAGACTAAGGAATAGCCTTTCCCCCAAACCCCTAACTGCTCTGAACAAGCTGACCAAGATCCCCCATAAACCTACTACCCCTCCATAACTTACTTTTACAGACACAAACTTAACTACTATATTGCTATTTACAGAACCTTGAACTTTAATTCTCTCTTCATTCTAGGGACTAACAATCATCCCACTGTTATTTATGTACTGGAATCTCTTCACATTCCGTACCGATGTTTTTTCTGCTACTTCGCACATTAAGATGTTTAACTATTTTTAACGTGACATTTTATAATATTGTATTAGAGTGCCATATTTACACTTGCATTTTATTTATTCCCCACCCTCATAGAATTCTAGTAAAGAAGCTGCAGACTTAATCTCACTGCAGCTGTACAATGACAATGAAGATATTTTATTCTACTATTAGCCACCATTTTATTTGTAGGATGAAGGAATTCTTGTTCTCTTAATAGTAGATTTTGTTTATAGGTCAATGCATCCATTTTATGAGCAAAACACAAACAAAGACATCATTTATTCTTTCCTAGAAAATCCAAAGTTATGAAAATATTCATGAATACTATCTACAAAAGTAAATATTCATATATACTAACTATATATACTAATTAGAAATGTTTTAGACATTCACAGATTATCTTTGTTTGTTTATTACAAGCAAGCAAATTTACAGTTTTTGTTGTTATTAGCTACAGAAAAGCTGGCAAAAATCCACATATATCTACAGATAATCTGTTAAAAATTGTATACAAAAAGACTCTAAAACTGTACATTGAGTCATGTTACTACATACATACGATAAAGTGTACAGTACTATACATACATTTAATTGTACATTATATATTTTATTTAGTCAAGAGCAACATCACACATTTGTGCTGACAAATTAAAAAAAAAAATAAGAAAAATAAGAAACTAACAGACATTCGGATCAGCTGAACAGGCATCGATTTAGTTCCACTAGTCAGTAAAGCTTGAAAGGAAAACATTTAGTTCCACTTGTCAGTAAAGCATTAAAGGAAACGAGGAGACACCTAGACTAGTACTAACGGAAACGAGGAGACACCTAGACTAGTACTAAAGGAAACGAGGAGACACCTAGACTAGTACTAAAGGTAATGAGGAGACACCTAGACTAGTACTAAAGGAAAGGAGGAGACACCTAGATAGACTAGTACTAAAGGAAACGAGGAGACACCTAGACTAGAACTAAAGGTAATGAGGAGACACCTAGACTAGTATTTGGTCACACTTTTAGAAGAGCAGCAAATGAATGTCAGCATCCTCCCTAATCCCAGCACATGTCACCTGTACTTCCCTGTTGAAACAGTGCATGTTAACTTTACTAATCGTCTTTAGTTGCCCCAAAGAAAGAAAAGAACATTAAAGCTATTCCTGACCTCTCCTTTTATTGATTTATGTTGCAATGTCTTCCATAGCTCTGGTTTTGGTTGGTATAAAACAGAAAATAAAATCCTAAATCAAGACAAGTAGTACTTTTTAAACCTCTCAATACAAAAAGTAGCAAAACCACTTTTTTTTTTTTAAATATAAGTCATACAAAATATCTATATATCTGACGGTTCTCCAAGACATAATTCAGTGTTAGACCATGTTCAAACTTGGTGCTAAAGAGCGTTCAGTGGAGACCTTCATTCCGTGGTCGTCATTCCCGTTACATAAGAGTTCTGATGCGTTACAGTGGCGTGTCAGGAAAAAGCTCAAAGAGCAGCACGGGTTTCACAGTCCACACACAACGTGTTCGTTGAAGATGGTGTTCGTTCATGTATCCCCTTCCTGAAGTGCTGTGTACAGAAGTCAGCTTCGCTTGTTTGTATCACTACTCACGTTCACAACTATCTACTGATGATGCTTTATGTTCCTTGAGGAGGAAAAGCACTGGCTTGGGGAGACACCCCACTGAACATGCTAACGTGGCTAACGGTGAGTGGATGCTGGCATGACGTCATTTGCATAATGCTAACTGACGGCTATTAGCATTTATTCAGTGTTAGCAACATTAGCAATTTCCAAATGAACTGCTTTAGTACATTCAAAATCCTGAAACAGTATTGACAGAATAGATAGTGTTATAAACAACTGCTAGAACTTCCAGTGCTGCATCGGTTTTACAATATACAATCCAAAAGTATTATTTAGTGGTTTTAAAAGCAGACACACACAGTGCTAAGTGAAACAGTAGAATGGTAACTAAATGTGCCAAAATGACTGTCTACATGAAAGGCATAACCTACAGCATTACATGTAAGTATGTTCTTGTTTGGTTTCATGCTTTCAAGCCCAGAAAAGCACTTTGCATCAACAAGGCTGAGTTAGATAATGTAGGCCTATCTCATAACACAGAGTCAGAAGTCATTTTAGCATTCCATGACAAACGGAATTACGTCTGAAGAAAAGGTGGATTACGATGAGAATACGAGGCAAGACACACAAACACGATCGACTAAAAGCTCGGTGATTGCCACTGCTGCCACGGCAACACAGAACATGCAAAAATATTCAGGCTTTGATAACCAATAAAATGTGTTTTTCACTTTGACCGACATACAGTGATTACATTCAGACACAGAGCAATACACCTTTGGACAAGAAGCAAGGTAATCCATTCAACACGTTAGATTGTTCATTAGTTCATTCATTCACTATTTGTAAACCTCTTTACCAATACACCTATCAATATATACTATTTATACTGTAGATATACGTATGTATGAAATAGAACATTCTAGCATTTTGATTTTGATTGTGGCATGACATATATTTAAACTCTCAACAGGAAATGTACATCTTTGCAATCCTTGCCTCCCCCTCCAGTAACTGAGCATCACACACCATCACGGTATGTGGACACTTTCTAATATAACATTTAATGGTTGTACACAAACTTAGGTACATCTTATAGAGTACCAGAAGGCACCTACTCATAAGCAGTCAAGACATTTTTAAAAACACAAAACAAAAACAATAATAATAATAGTATCTGAACATTGGTCTTCCTAGCAGTCAAAACCTCTCAGACTCTTATCATTTGCTCTCTACACTCCATCTCTCTCTCCGACTCTACCACAGATGATGGTTAGAAGCTCCAAGATGGACCACTGGCTGTTTGATGGCATGAAAGAAAGGGAAAAGACAACAGGAACAGAAGACATGTCCAACACATCTGAGGGTGAAAGAAACACTAAGACAAAAAGATAGAATGTAAAATGAAATCAAATGATGAGACGAGAGAGATAAAAAAAAAAAAAAAAACCATATGGCATATCATAGTCGGAACCTAATATGAATCTGAACTGTGTTCACACTGGACATTTGTCCAGTTCTCCCAGTTCAGATCCAGATCCAGTTCGAGTTCAGAAAATTAAACGAAATGGATTCTACATAAGAACTACACTGGATAACTAGTTACCCAATGAGCATCTATTTTAAGAATATTTTGTGTAAATCAGATGCTTTCACATTTCATTGGCCAGACACCAAATGCAAGAGTCACGTTTACAGAGGTGAGTCTTAAACTGCCCTTTCGTTACATGGTGGGTGTGGGGACTAGCTATGGAGTGGTGCCTTTAAAGGGAAGTGCTACGTAGTGAACAGTCATCATGAGATACAGCCCTTTGTTAGAGCATATCTGTTTATTACGAGACGCATTAAAAACTGAATGACTAACAACTCTGAATGATAACACAGTCTACAATGAAGCTAGCTTAGCGACACAAGGCTCCAAACAATATTCCTCTATTTTCATGAGAAGTATGATTATAGCAATATATATGAAAAGTTGACAATTATACTGCATATTCATATTAACAGAAAAGTTAGGTATTCGTTAAATAAATATACTAAGATTCATCATCACAATAAGCAAAAAAATAATCCAACAAATATTATTCAGGAGCCCTGGGTAGCAAAGCTATGCCAGACAACTTGAGATCTAAACTTCTGCCATCCATCTCTTCCGTGATAAGAGCCCATTCTTACTCTGAACCCGAAACCGTCCTTCCCCAAACCAGTCAACACAATAACCATGGTAACAGAGGCAGGGGAATGTCTGATCAGTCTAAAAGGGGCATGACCTACCAGTCTCCACCCCTTTCCCCCCTCTGCTGGTGCAGCATGTGAACCTAAGGCTATGCGGTGGGATTCTTCTAATGCCAAAAAATGCCCCGCCCCCTGCTCTCAGACACGCCCCCTGCTCTCCGCCCCCTCTCTCTGCTTGGCATAAGGCAAAAAAATAACACTAGTTTACTCCGTTTATACAAGCTTTGGTGTCCGAACTACGGTATGAGATGGGAAAGGCTGGAGAAGTAAGGCAGAATAAGATGGATGTTACAGTACACAGTTAGCTCTGGTACCAAAAATACTAGTGAAGCTGCTAGCTTTGCGTTTCTGGAATTACAAAAAGGTAAACAGAAAAATACCTTTGAGGGAGGGGCCCAACACATTCTACATCACACCTATAAGCAGCTATGACAGGTTAACTACCTGACAACATGACATCAGACAACATGGATTCACAAAGCTTCTAGAATTCTTTTTCAAGAATAACAGTGATGTTCCATTGTAGGAGCTAAGCAAACCCACTTGGTGCAGTGTTGTTTTGGAAGAAACTGTGTTTATAGTCCGGGTACAGTTCGTCTTATGGGACTGTAGGACTTGTGGTAGACAGTAGGCAGACAGGTATGTGGCTCGACACGCCCCGCAGGGTTCTGCTCTAGTGCTCAAACAACAGCAGGCAAAAGGAAGCCACTTACAGTGGAACATAGCTGTGGTTTATGGCGTGTTCCTCAAAAACAGCTCTGCACAAAGACAACAGCAGTTTGTTCTAAAACAAAACAAAACAAAAAAAGACAAATAAATATTTAAATAGTAATAAAACAAATAAAAGGGGGAAAAAATCATGAAAGAGAAGAAAAAGAAGGGAAAGAGAAAGTGAAGAGAAGAAAAAAAGAAAAATGATGATCAGTTTTCAGAGCATGCAAGGCAATTCAAATGTCATACATTGAGAGAGAGGGAACCTATATGCTAGCTGCTCAGTGCCAGTGGATACGTTTTCAAGTAATTTTTATATGGGATAAGAGACAGGATATTTGGGGAAAACACACCTGCACATGCGCACGCACACACACACACACACACACACACACGGGGATATACACAGACACAGGAATCAAGGTAAAAGGGTCTCAAGGCCCTTAGCACAGCACTTTAAACACTCCTTTGGAGCTGCCAGTCTAACCTGGTCTTACTCCAAACCACTAACTCAACACCCGGCCCAGTTGCTCTGGACTGCCTTGGTGGAATGTCTGTGCACTAAGAGTGTGTACTTAAACACACCTTAACTTGGCTGTTGGCATGAGAGTCAATTCTAGATCCGTTGGTTAACATATGACAGTCTAAACAGTAGCCCAGTCTCGAAGCAGCACTACAGGCCTTTGGAGCCATCTCGACCAGTGAGCTAGTCAGAAAGAAACCACATCAGTCCAGATAATGTTAGCCTGGACTTTGGGTTTCTGTACGAGGGATGTTCAAACGGATGTTTCCGGCCCAGGTGGGGTGTAAGCATATGCCACCCTGGACAACCTCGGGGTTTCCCCGAACCGGAGAAAGGAGCGAAACGTGCAGTAGTTGGGCCCACCCCCCCAGTGGGTGTACATCACTTTTTTGCGAGGGGAGGTGTCAGACCTGCGGTGGGCGTCTCCCGAACCCTCGTTGCCATGCCTACCCCGGCCAGGGGGGGCATGGAGGGAGGAGAGAGGGGTGAACTCCGACAGATGACCCTTATACAGCTTATTGGCATTCTGTGAAGAGCAGGAGAGGGAAAAAACGACAACATGGAGAATGAGGGGAAAAAAGAAAAAGGAATACAGACAAGTGTGAGAGTTGTGGTGGCATTTATACAGAACACATTACACACAGGCACTCCACACAGCACACACAGGCACTACACACAGCACACACAGGCACTCCACACAGCACACACAGGCACTCCACACAGCACACACAGGCACTCCACACAGCAGCCACAGCACGAGAGGAGGGAAGCCAATCAATAATATAAACAATCATTGAAGCCTAAAATAAATCTTGAAGCAACTTGTGCAGCAAATGAAAACATAAAAATTGAACTGAAAAGTAATACACACAACAAGCATTGAGAAAAGTACGACAGAGACTTAAGAACATCCAGTCCAGAAAGTGAAAATTTGATTGATTCGGGCAGAAAAAAATGCAATACAACTGTTTAAATGAAATGATTATGAATATTTATATTTTATTGTAAGACTAATAGCTCATTCCAGCAATGCAAATATCCACTTGCCCAGACTACATCTGTATGCAGTATGTTCTCAGATCCAGACTCTACTGCTGTTGCCTGCACATGGGCTTTATCTCAGACAGAAGTATAGGAAATTTGTGAAGAAGTTTGGCCATGTGCAAAAATCCCTGAGAAATACTGAGGAGCCTTGTGACAACTCCCCTGCAGTGAGAACTGAACTGGCCCCCATATAAACTAGATCTTGGAAAAAAAAAAAAATCCTGCAGTAACACATGTGAACACTAGATGGTCTCAGAGTAGTTATTACTTGAAGAATATTTCATCACCCTCAAGGACTGAAGAGCCATTCAGTAGTGTTTGGTGTTTGAGTGAAGAGCCATTCAGTAGTGTTTGGTGTTTTTAATGGTCTCTTTTGCATTCATGAAATGTATAGAATTAATTAATGAACTGGGTCAGTTCCTCACACATAAAGGTATAATAAGAAAATAAAAGTATGTGCATGTACATGTGAGTAGCAGTATTAGAGAAATTTATTATTGCAATTAAGTTCCATCAAATGTGAGCAAACACCCCCTCAAAGTAAAACTCCCACAAGCAAGTAAGGCTTCCACAGCAAACACACTCCTCACACCACACAACTCCCCCCACCACACCATACACTTTCTGGGTCCAGGACCATCAGACCAATCAAAGCCTTGAACACTGGAACATTCTCCAAACGTGACATGATAAATGCTTTCGGAAACACTACAGACGAAACTCTATTGTGACAAGTTTTATCGGTTTATGACATAATGCCAATTTGGGCCCAAGCAGCCAACAATTCAAGATGTGATTTCTCTGGAAGATACTCGGGACAAACTGATTCTAGATTTGGTCAGTCTGATGGTAGGTCATTATTGTAACGCTAGACCCAGTGTTCTTGCGTTACCATGGTACCGTTATGTCTCAGTGGTCATCTGCACCACATCTAACAGAGAGTCTTCACTGTGTGCGATTAAGGTCCTACCGACTTTCATCTTCTGGAAACGGTTAAACACAAACACACAAACACAAACACACAGACACAAACACACAGACACAGACACACACGTCGATGTGTGACTTGGCCTAAAGGAAATAACTGTATCATGTGGATATTCTTCTTTGCTGCTTTTACTGAGGAGATTTCTGCTTCATCATCCACCCTCTAAATACCTCTTTTGTAAAACCAAAGAAATGAATGTGGAGTTTATATTTTTTCATGAAAACAAACATTTACTGACATGCCTTCATAAGCCACCCTCTCATGTATGCATCAGTGGACCTATCTGGACATTTTGGACGAGATGGCTCAACACAGATGTGCGCATTCATGCAAGCGGCCACAGGCAACAGTGCACTGACCAGAACAACACATGCCTGTAAACAAGACGCAATGCAGGGTACCGTTGTCACCGGCAACGCGGGACACTTCTGAGTCGAACTAATGGCTCTTCAATAATTCAGGAAGCCCAGTCAGTGCCAGGGCATGCTGGTAGTACATCCAGAGATCTACAATTAATTATGCATGTTTTTGGCAACATAAAAACCCCCAAAAGTCTCCAATCAACCATTTAAATTCACAGTAATTTATGGCAGGGATTACTGTACAGAGAGGCTTTCTTTTGTTAGTCAAAATGTCCAAATTTTTCTTCTTTATTCCAGATTTAAGCATTAATTAGTATGTAGCTCTGAGTACCCTACAACGGACTTGTTGTAGACAGCCAAGCCCACACAAACACGCGCACACGCACACACACACACACACACATACACACGCTCGCATGCTGAGAGTGTGAAAGGATCACCTCCTGCCCAGCTCAGAAACTGATACTGCTGGAGGTCTGAGAGAGCATAAAGATGGTGGACTGCTCAGCAGTAAGACGCTGGCGCTTCGTCTGCCGTTACCACAGCGACGGGGTTCAGAGGGCAAATGTCATGGAGTCAGAGGTTAAAGATAGGGGAGTGGAGTACAAGGTCGCAATCACGCCATCGTAGGAGAAACGACAGAAGAAAAGACAAGAGAAGACAGGAGGAGGGAAAAGATCAGGGTTTAGAAAGGTTAGCAAGGATACAAAAAAGATCAAAAGGTTTAGAACAGTTAGCAAGGATACGAGAAGAAACCCAGCAGTTTTAATTTTAAACACACCCAGAGTATTTAGAACTAGAATACTATAGAATATTAAGAATATATAAACATATTATATAAAAAAGTGTATTGAGTATATTAAGAGGTACTCAGGAATCATCATGCACGTTTACCTAAGTAAGTGTTAATCCAGGTAAAAACTAGTCTAGATAAAAAAAATATGTAAAAAAAGTTCTAGTTTGATCAGAAATATATGTTGTTAAAAATAGATGAATGCTGCCTGTTGCAAATCAAGGAAGGACCACTGGAATATTTTATAGCAAAAATTTGTCTATTCTCTAGTACATTCTATACTAATTCTTTTGAAGTTTAACATCTTAATAGCGATGCTCTGGAAAGGAATGATTCAAGATAACATGTGTCATTGTATATTTTCAGTTCCATTAAAAAAAGCAGAAGCATTTCTTATAAAACCTTTAATTAAGTGTAAGGACATCATCCAAAAAACAGTGAAAGAACACTTAATGTTTTTGCTTTGTTTTTGTTGCTGACTGCATTTCTACAGTATTAGATTATAGATTGCTGAGCTCCGGTATTCATAAAAACATAAGAAAAAAAAATACTGCTTCCTCCATATTGGTTGAGTCGGGTTATGTTTCGTAACTGAACTTTGTGTGCTATCGTGTTGCCACGGTTGGGTAATAACGGAATACGTAACGGAATACGTAACGGAATACTTGTAACCGCACTGCATAATTACGTATATATACCTACAAAAAGGTATTTCTTTACAGTTACATAAAAAGGCAGTAATTACGGTACTGGTACATTTGAAGAAATATGATGATGAGTAGCAGTATTACATTACATTTGAACAGGGACCACCTACAAAAACAGGTACATTTGAATAGGTAAATCAGTAATATGTAATGGGGTATCCCTACCCTGCTTGCAGTCTACTGACTGCCGTCATCAGTGAGAGCAGACATAAACTCAAAATGGAGTTCACATCCATAACAGCTTGTGGTTGCTATTCTCAACATTTGTTCACTTAATGAAGTATTACGATGTTTGTGTTTCTAAGAACGCCTGCTTGTGAAGGGAAAAAGCCCAGTCTTTTTTTGTGTGTGTGTGTGTGTGTGTCTAAATACGCTGCAAAATGTAAAAACAATTAGTAAATTAATTCAACAGAAATAATTTTGCTTTTGCCAAGGTAATTGTAGTTTTTTATGATTTGTTATAAAAATAGTTTTAGATTAAAAATCAAGGAACTATAATAGGATTTGAGCCAGAAGGATTAGAATGCTGTTGGTAAGAGCAGCAGGCTTGAACCCCCCCCAACCCCCAACGCAGCTGAGACTCATCAGTAAGCTGGGAATGTACCACGCAGTAATTCCTGCACCATGAGAGGAACATCACGTAAGACGGTATACCTGCACGTTAATGAACTGTTAAATTAGAATACGAATTATATTCCGTCTTGTCGATTTGGTTTACGCTGTAAAGCCAGTGTCCTCAGCGTTACAAAAACGGGAACACAACACACACGGGCGATAATGTTACGTCTCCTAGCGTCTTAAACTGAAGCAGAGCCAGGGACTGTGAGGGCGGAGGTGGGGGGCTGTGCAGTGCACTCACCTGAGCCCTCTCGATGGCGGTAGGCCACAGAGCTCTGCCCAGGACCTTCTTGAGCACGTCAGGAAGCAGGCTGAGCACCAGCAGCAGGGCGATGCTGAGCCAGGCAGGACCGCTGGCCAGCATCTGCATAAAGACGTAGTACATCCTCTGGTAGTTCAGGAACGGCCTTTCCCAGCGAGGAGAGACAGCGAGACGAACACACGTTACGTTTGAGTCTCCAGGTTAGGCTGGCATCCAACCACTGGAGATGTTACTGACATGTGCTGAAGCAGTTAAGATAACTTGGGGCGTTCTTCTGTTCTGATCATGGTATATAAGATCAGTCACGTTGATTTAGGAAATATTTTAGCACTTTATTTTGCTTGTTAAAAACCATTAACATATAGCAAGTTTGAACCAAATACAGCTGTTATCAGTGTAGCAGAGAAAATAAAAAAGTTTTTTACACTGACGTTTTTGCATACTAATTACTATTACTAACTACTTATTACTGTTTTGTGCATTGAAACGTAACCATTTAGAATTAAAAGTAGAACACAACAAAAGGAGAAATCAACAAAAGCTAGAGTTGGTGGAACATACCAAATAATACCCCCCCACAGCAAAGAGAAGATTACGTAGAACAGCAGGGACCCCCAAATGACAAAGTGGTTGATCCATGTCCAGTAGTGTGTGTCAAGAGCAAGCTGTAGGACACACAACCACAATCCCAAGTACAAATAAAAAAAAAGAACACATTTTTCTATAAAGTTACCTCATGAAACCATTACTTTCACCCAGTTCAGAAATACGAATGAATATAATACAGTACGAGTGTCTATTTATGCACACGTAGTGCGTTACCTTTAAAGTGACCGTAAATACCAGCACTGTGAACACTAGAGTTCCGAATGTCCAGTTGCCAAACATCTGGAATAGAATCACAAAGAATCAAAAAGTAATAAAAGGACTCACACAAACCTAATATAAATACACAAATGCAAAAAAATTACCTGGATTAACGAACTTACCATTACACTTACCACTGTGTGAAACTGTGCATGTGTATAAATTATTATAAACCCATTAGAAGTTATTAGCTACACGTGATGGTTAAACAATCAGTTTAAATGTTATGCTTTGTTTCTTTTGTAGCACTGCAGATCTGGAAATGTGTCTGGCATTTTGAAACGAAGTGATATACTGCATGTAAAATACTTTTACTTCATTGAGTTATATTTTTATTTATTTTCATATACTGAAAAAATGAACATAAAATTTCAGTACATAATGCTTCCAAAAACCTTAGAGGAGCTGAAAGTTTTCACTAAAAAATTTGCTAGTAACAATGCAGAAATCATTAAAAAAAGTAGATATAAGTAAATGATCAAACATTAAACCTACAGAGTTTATAAATAAAAGGTATTTCTGGACAATACTAACACATGTTATTACTTTATTGAAAAATCTAAATGATTTTTCATTGGATATGATCCTGAAGAAGCAAGGGCATATTTACAAATCATCAATAAACAGTTTATTGATTAATGACTTGTTTTAAAGAAGATGTCTTCTTTTATAGTCAACTATATTTATACAAAAACTTTTAAAAAACCCTTGCCAGGTTTGCATTATTACTGAGAGGGATTTTTGTTGATTGGTATGTTGATTTCAAATGAAAAGCACAAAAAAATAAAAATAAAGATATAGATGAGAAACAGCAGGGGTTCAAGACTGGAACATCAACTCCACAGTGAAGAAGTGTGTTCCACAAGAGCCATTAATGTTTAACATTTACAAACTACGTTCTCTTGGATAAACTATGCAACCACATGTCTAAACCCACTCAGCCAGATGTCGTTGGTTTCTAGTGACTGGCAGATGATTTTGAAAGAGTTCTGGGATATCTATCATGGATATCTATCATGGATAAATACTGCAGCAGTGGTCGATCGATATGGGTTGTTTAATGGCCGATGCCGATACCGATATTTATAGAGCAGGGCAAGTCATGGCTGATACATAATGTTGATATCACAATTTTTTGGCAACTTTTTTTTGACAACTAAATAAATTAATTAATTACTGGATTTGTAACGGGGGGGGGGGGGTTTCATGTTCAGATTCCACGCAGATTGAAGGGTAAATGATAATCACTTCTTTAATACTAGGTGGATCAAATCTAAAACGGAATACCATGTTAAAACTAGTAGTGTTTTTTTTTTTTATCACTCTATGATCAACTTTCAGCTTCACATCTGTTGTGAATGCAGTAGTGTTTTTTTTAGATCACTCCAGGATCAACTTTCAGCTTCACATCTGTTGTGAATGCAGTAGTGGTTTTTTTAGATCACTCCAGGATCAACTTTCAGCTTCACATCTGTTGTAAAATGCAGTAGTGTTTTTTAGGATCAACTTTCAGCATCACATCTGTTGTGAATGCAGTAGTGTTTTGTTGTGATTGCAGTATGAGTCAGTCAGTATGAACTGCTTTTGTGTCTGAATATTTGGTGTGTATTAAATCATGTTCTGCCCCACCCAGCTGTCCTATCCAAACTACTTCTCTGTCAGGATCAGAATGGATGCAGCCTTCCACTGACTTCCTTCATATCTGTTGACCGTTCAGTGACTCACTCCAAAAAGAATGGATTTTAAAAAAAGCCACAGCAAACATCAAACAGTACAGTATGTGGTAGTACATTTGAGAGATTTTAGTAAAACACCACGTGATGCTGATGAGTTGCTAACAATAAAGTAAAACAGTTAACATGTACACACACAAGCAGGTGCACGGTACACTTACCATAGAGACAAATAATAACAAAAACTTTAATGTTAAAATCCACTGCAAGGCCAAATGATATTGAAGAAACTAAAGCAGTTGTGTTTAATTGGCTTAAATTTGAAAATCAAATGCACATTACAGTTATGCATCAAGTGGGGAGCATGATAAGGAAAGCATCTTCAAAAGCTTTCCAGCTGCTCCACAGTATTTATGGACATTTGATCACATGACCAAAAAGCGGTCATGTGATCCTATGCCTTCCCACTCTTTCCTGTCTCACCACTTGCCCTTGCAGTGAGGTATGAATGACGGACCGCTGGTCCAACAAACCGACGACGACGACCGTAGTGACGAGGACGACCATAGCGACCGTAGCCGCTGGAGGGCTTTTGCACGGGACGCACACTTAGATGAAAAGACGAGGTCCTATGTCACTACACAATGGGACGAGGGTAACGGGGGTGAGGACGCGTGAACGTGGACGTGAGGACTATCCCTACAGCACCCAGGCCTAGTGAAAACGTGAACACGACTTTCGGTACTGCGGGAGGGAGGGTGTGGTTTGGTTTGAGACACAGGAGATTAAAGCCGTGGTTGTGAGCACCAGGTCTGGTGGGAGGAGGTGGTGAAGAGTAGAAACAGACCGAATTAAAACTCAAAAGAAGATGAAAGACAGACAGGGACAGGCTTACCATCTGTGTGTTGGTGGCCATTAGCTGAGGAAAGGAAGAAAAACAAAAACAAAACAAACAAAAAAAAAAAAAAAAAAAAAAAAAAACAGGAAAAAAATTTAAAAAAGCAGAAGTAGAGTAAGAGAGAAGAAGAAGAAGAAGAAGCAGAAAGAGAAAAATAAAAGATCAACGGGAGAAGGGGGAGGGGGGACAAAAAAGTAAAGAAAATTAGGATGTTATAAACTTAAAAATTGAACCAAACAGGCAAAAAACGCAATCCAAAAATACTAATATGACAGAACTTAATGGCACAGAGAAAGATGTCTGGTTACCCAACATGCTCTGTGTCGCACGCATGAATGGAGAAGCACCTGCAATGGTTACAAACATGTGGCCAGGAAGACGGACGAGGAGTCTGCAAGCTGGTTCAAGACCTCACTTTACCATAGATACGAACAGGAACGCGCAACCGATCCATTACGACCAGCACGTCAACTAACCAAACACACACACACACACACACACACACACACACACACACACACACACACAGACACACACACACACACACACACACACA
>JAOYMR010000013.1:5430269-5440959 GCA_025802075.1 Tenebrosternarchus preto | reverse complement strand
CACACACACACACACACACACACACACACACACACATATACACACACACACATACACACACACACACACACATACACACACACACACACACACACACACACACTTCCAAAAGGCCTCTCACATCCATTCACTCTGCGTGTGACTCAGTTACTCAATGAAGGAAATAAACTGAAGACGACTGTGGTTTGATAACATAAAAACAAACAAACAAACAAACAAACAAAACAAACAGCGGGTTGTCATGGTGATGGAGTCATTACCTGCCCATTGCTGGTGAAGGTGGTGTTGTCAAATAGGAAGAAGGCACCAAAGAAGAAGACCATTGCATCAAAGACCCCCAGAAAGGTCCAGTAGATGAAGACAGGCCACTGCAGGAGGGAATTCTTCGCAATATCTCTGGAGATGAGACATCTAAACCATTAGTAAAAATGAACGTCCACCACCATAATTTCTGCTCTTTAGTACTTCTACATTGTTATTTTTTTGTCTTCCTACCTCATGGGACACATACATCTTAAACGTGTTTTATAAATATTTATGCAAAAACGTTCACTCTTCTGGATAAAAGACTTAAATACATGAACAATTGGTCACACTGTGAGTCAGAAGAAAAGCTGTGAAAATGAAGACTAATGAGTTTCTAGACTAGTCTAGAAATGAAGACTAATGAGTTTCTAGACTAGTCTAGAAATGAAGACTAATGAGTTTCTAGACTAGTATAGGCAGTTCCTACGCACAGGATAGAAAAAGACTACAAAATAATATCCAATAGTTTAGGTATCCCAGTGAGCTCTGCTGGATCAGGTATGAGGAAATGGAAGCCTCATGGTACCATCCAGGTTCTGCTTAAACTAGAACCTAAAAAACCAGCACCAGAGGGAGGAGGGACTTGAGAAACATCAAAAATCACTTCAGACTGGAATAAAAGTGCACCAGTTGATACGAAGAGCTCTGAAAAAGAACTGTCTGGTTTAGGAGGAGAACCACCAAAGTTATTATTAAAAAAAAAACATCAATGCACATTTTTACCAAAAAGCATCACTGACCCATCTGCAATGTGAGAGAAAGTTTTTGAGGTTGCAAGGGAAAAAAATGGAAGTTTTTGTCCAAAGTTCAAAATGCAAGCAAAACCCAACACTGACATTTATCAAAAAAGACCATCTCAACAGCGAAAGATCATGGGGTGGTAGCAGGAACTGAGAAGGCACGGCAACCAGCTTCAGTCTTCAAAAAAAAAAAAAATACTAAAACTTGAAAGCAACATCTTTTAAACAGAGCAAAGAGGAAAGGCTAAAGCAATACAGGAGTGCCTGAAGAGTTCATTGTTCTGCACTGGCCAAGTCAAGATCTCAATCCAATCCAGAACCTGTGGCACTACTTGACAGTTGCAACCTAGAAGTGTTATTTTTATTAAATTCTTTTTACATCTGCTCAGGAATAATTAACTTTGACTGAAAATGTACTTTATGAACATGCAGAGCTGCAATAACTATAATGGCAGAAAGAGTCTTGGTGTAATATATAATCCAGTTGAATCTGAAGACATTTAAGGGAAGCTGAATGATCTTTTTTTTTACGTATTTAATGGATCTTTATTAATGCATCATCACAAACTTGCCAGATAAACCCTTTACGTGCCTGGAGCCATTAACCCCTAACTATTCTTAAACACTCCATTACTGAATTCTCCCTGTCGCACAGCTGAGGGACTGAGGCCCCTGGGACTCCGGAGAGAACTGGAGAGAACAGCTCTAGATTGATTAAGTGGGTAGAAGGACTACAGCACACTGACCCAGACAAAGGTTGAGAGCAGGCAGGGCCTCATCCGGTACCCACAGGGAGAGAGAGAGAGAAGACCAGGAGGAAAACACTCTATCGATTATCACATGAAAGCAAAAGGCTGAAGGAAGAAAGCAGAAGAAGAAGCAGTGTCTAACGACCAGGCTCCGCCTACAGCACTAACGACCAGGCTCCGCCTACAGCACTAATGACCAGGCTCCGCCTCCAGCACTAACGACCAGGGGGGACGAGGGTTCGTGGGGGACCGTCTGTGCGCGTGGGACCGTCTCACTAGAGAGAGGCGGGACTCCCCAGCTGAGACAGGAGCACCGCAGCGATGCTGATGAGATTAGACAAAGCCTGCTGTAGTGGAGACTAAACAGCCAACAAACAACGCTCCGGTACATATGTTATGATAGAGATAAACACTTGCACAAAGCCATTTTCACATGAACACAATTTACTGATACCGAACAATTTATTGTTACCGAAAAGACGAGAAGCTCAACTAAAATGAAGCATATTCAAAACACTGATTTAAAAAAATATTCAAATTAAGTGAGATTTCTGTCCAATAAGACCTTATAACAACACTGTTAACACCAGTGCTCCACTGTCTGCAACAAGACACTGTTCCTGCCGTCCCGTTGGATTTAATGGCCCGATTTGGTCCATTTCACTGTGAGTGTGTGTGTGTGTGTGTGTGTGCATCTGTCTGCATGCATCAACAAAGTCCTCCATCTCTAAATGAGGATATGGTTGGTATAAATAGCTGGTGAGCAGGCAGGGGTTCATATGCAGCTTGAGGAGAGGAGGCCAAATATAGGAATGCACAAGCTCTAAAAATATCAAAGGCACCCACATGCAAAGGTGTATCATTTTCCTTTGTTCTCTACGCCACACAAACAGGTATGTGTACGGCGAGACCTCCTGGCTTGGATTATGATCATTTCTCATGCTGCAGGCGCAGTTTAAAGGACCCAGAACTTCTACATTAGACTGAATATTAGCAGATATTGTTGTGGTTGTGAAAATGTTGTGCTTCGGTCACAGCAGACCCAGCCTAAACCATTGCTTAGCATATTGTTTACCTTTGATCCTCAACTTAGTCACTGTAAACAGACTGTGTGTGTGTGTGTGTGTGTGTGTGTGTGTGTGTGTGTGTGTGTGTGTGCGCACGTGAGAAGGGCACAGCGGGGTTGAAGGAACGTCCAGCAATCTGATCTGGGTATACAGTGGCCATGTGGAGTGAGAGCCTCACCTGTAGAGAGAGGGGTCCCGTTTCAGGGTGTCTGTGTTGACGTGCTGCTCCATCAGACTGTATAACAGGATGGGCAGGGAGGTAAAGCTGATATTGTACAAGGTGAGATATGCCGTGTCATACAGTGGCTGCAGAGGGACAAGACAAAAAGAGAGAGAGGATGACTGCAAAGCCTCACAGTGAGAGCCTTAAACGTTCGTAAATGTTTGCCGGTGAGAAACGCATACCTGCTGCGAGAAGCCACAGAAGAACTGATAAAGGAACTGAGGAAAGATAAAACACACATTCTGGGAAGAGAGAGCGAGAGAGAAAGAGAGAGAGGGAGAGAAAGAGAGAGAGAGAGAGAGAGAGAGAGAGAGGGAACAAGCAAAAAAAAAAAGACAGAAAGAGAAATAAAATTTATAGATCTCCACTAGTAGCAGTCCCTAGTGAACAAAAACACCTCGCAGTATAAAGTGAACACTCAGGCTATAAATAACACCAACGTTGCGTGGTGTTACCACTACAATTTCTGGAGAAAGTGCACCACTACATAAGTTTACAATTATAAAATACACAAAACTAAATTTTGGGCTCTTGCCTTTTGAAAGAGCTGATAATCTTGAATTAATGAACCATCATCATACATGTACACGACAAAAGCAGTTCACAAAACAACACAATCGCTGTGCAATGGTGGTAGAGAGAAACGTACCTTGTAGAAGAAGTACTGCACAAGCTCTGATATTCTGATGTAGTAGTAGTGTCCGTGCACCAGGAGCATCTTCTTCAGGTGTTTGAACTTTGGGATTGCATAGTCACTGTTACGGGCCGCCTGACGCCCCTCCTTACCCATAATGCCTTGGGGCACATTGAGATGAGAAGGTTAGTCGTTGGAGGCCATTTCAATTGGCAGAGGGCAGAGGAAGTGGGCCGAACCCAGGCGATGTGGTGAAGGAGCCAACCAGAGGCTTTGGAAGTCCAGGGAAGCTTACATCATACTGTACCACATTCATGACGCCATATTAACATGTAATGCAAAGATACTGACAAACAAAGTGGCTGATAAGAGAATTGCTTCAAATGAAGCTGTGCTGTTTTGTTTTTTTGCCAGGAAAAAAAAAAAAAAAACTAATTCACAAAAAAATCACTCTATGGCACAGTCATTTGGCGTCACCAGGAATAAAGTTTAATATGAAAGCAGCAAGTTCGACTGCAGACGGGTGGGGCTGCCAGCTTCAGAATGCACTGGTCAGGACCACAGAGGTGATCTGGTTTGTTTAGTTCTCATGCAGCTGATGGTGAAGGCCTGAGATCTGCACGTACCTATACCCACGTGAGCTTCCAGGATCATGCTGACGTCGTTGGCCCCGTCGCCAATGGCCAGCGTGATGGGGTGTTCTTTCGAGGCCTTGATCAGCTTAACGATCTGACAGAACCAAACGGAATTTCAGTTCCAGGCCCAGAAGGGATTAAAATGACAGTTCATCCAAACCACTGCTATGACGACGGTAAACAACTGATAAATGTCTGGCTTTCATTTCATGGCAAGAGATTTGAGCAAGTCTGGTTAAAGCTCTCCTCCTGTAGTGAGGCTACTCTTATAGTGGAGACAAAAAAATATTCCACTTTACCCTCAGAGAGAAAATTTAAATACATTATTAAGATTTTAAGTAATGTAAACAGCTGCTTCCTCACTCAGATGAAAACTACATTATTACTTGAGAGCCCATTTTAACATTACAGAATTACAGGCCAGAGGGCAATACATGAAGAGTACAACTGCAATGGTGAAAGGGAGCAGAGAGAAATAGGAAGGGAGAGAGAGAGAGAGAGAGAGAGAGAGAGAGAGAGAGAGAGAGGTTGGTGTGAGTGATGTGGGTCAGGCTGCTCTAGCTGAAGAGGGTGAATGACAGAATCATATGTTTCCTCTTTGCTTTGGAAAGTGAGAGATTCATCACAGTTTCACAGACACTCGAACGGTTTTGGTTTCAGGTGAAACTAAACGTCGTCTTTACACGCTCGTCTCTGATTGGCTGCAGGACTGATTAACTGCGTCAGCCCTTAATCACGATCCTGTAGGTCACGAAGTGATCAAGACGGGTCCTATCAACAAGACCGTGCCATAACAGGAAGTGACGCAGCACACCCCACAGCGCCGCGCTCGAGTAACAGGAAGTGACGTCCCCCACCGCCCCCCGCGTTACCTGTGCCTTCTGGAGAGGCGCCATGCGGCAGCAGAGCACGGCGCTGCAGTTTCTGCAGATCTCCAGGAAGATGTCCCTGTAGTTGCCCCCGCCGCTGGTCTCCTGCGATGGCTTCAGGATCGCTGACAGCGTCGCGCCGTCGATGATCAGCCCGTAGTCCTGGAACTCGCCGGAGAGACTATGGATGCAGCACAGGCGGCCATCAGACACGCATGCAGGGGCGTGTGTGTAGTGCTAGTGTGTGTGAGCACATGCGTGTGTCGGCATTACACACAAATATGCCTCTGTGAATTTTAGCATAAGCACTTTTTCTGACATTGTGGCAGAGTTTTGTGTGTGTGTGTCTGTTTGTGTATGTGCATGTATATATGTGTGTGTACATGTACACGTCTGTGTGTGTGTGTGTGTGTGTGTTCCAGTGTGTGGAAGTGGATGCAAATGTGTGTGCAAGCATTTGTGTGCATACGTGTAGAGATGTGTGTGTGCACATAGGTGGGTGTGAGTGTGTGTGTGTGTGTGTGTGTGTCATGTGCCCACCCTGAGAAAGTGTCTCTGCTCATGCTCCCCTGCTGTCGCAGCACGGTTTTGCTCAGTTCAAACAGCACGTCATGCAGGCTCTGTTCCTCGGCACGCTTCGTCGTCAGCTCCAGGATCTGCGTGGATCGCCGGAACAGCTTGCTGGCATAGCACGTGGCCGCCGCCGTCTCCATTTTGTCCCCCGTGAGCACCCATACCTTCATGCCGGCTTTGTGCAGGGACTCGATGGTATCGGCCGCTTTGTCCTGCAGCCTGGGGGGGGAAAAGAAACCCGTTAGGGTCCATCACCATAAAACAGCATTCACTTCTTATGCATTTGAAATACACAGACTGCAAGCTGAAATACACAAAAGGCTATACACTGGAAACAATGCAGAGAAGCATCAAAGTCAAAAAATGCATTATAGCACCAGCAGGTCTGTTCCGGCATGTTCTATACCAGTTGCACTGCTGACGCAAAAGGGGACAGTAGTTAACAAACCAATTCACCCAAGAACACCCTAAAGGTGAAATAAATAAATAAAAACACAAAACCAAACAAGAACAAAGAGAAAGTAACAAATGAAAGCCGGCAGGGTTCAGGTAGCATTCGGTTAGCATTACTCAAACACGGGGGACTGTGCACCGTCTGGTGTCTGATGGATTTCCTTCACTCTTTCCCATAACAACTGTGATTTTTCGCATCAACGGCTAGGGCTGTACAACTAAGCGAGGGGTGGAGGACTCTGAATTCTTGTAAACATATTATTTCACCTCCTAGTTTAACATTTTGACTTCAAAGCATACTTAAACCCCCTACCCTCAGCCATTTTAACTGACTTCCAAGAACTTCCAAGATTTTCTAAGGCACTTTATCCTTATTTATTGCACTGAAAGTCAGAGACAAAGTCATAAAAGCATTTTGAACTGAAGTCCAATGCAACAGTGAATCACCACTGGACCTTATTTTTAGTCTAAGGGTTTGGATTCATCTGGAACTGGGAAGCAGGTCCTTCCCACTTCACTTCACTCAATGCCTGGTCTCTCCCAACTGCTCCACACGACACATTGAGCCGCACTGCTGTTTGAAAACTTTGTGCCGTTTGGCGAGTCCCAACTAATAAGGGCACTAAACAACTAATAAGGGCGCTAAACACGTCGGCACTTCATTGGGACGCCGCCTGTCCAGATCGATCCGATCAGGGCTCTAATTACTTAAGAGCAACATCCCCCCTTGTTAATCGCTCACGGAGGAGCCAAGCAAATGGGCTCTATTGACTGGCTGTGCAATTAACGTGGACACAGGGATGTGGTGGCAGTCACTCACGTGTTCGGGGGGGGATTGGACACTGTGATCAGGGGACTGATACCACACTGCGAGGGCGTCGGCAGGAAGAAGGGTGTTGACAAGCATCACCTGGCTACCTGCCAACTAGCGATAATGCGGGACGGTTGTCGTCCTTTGAGATTTGAAAGAAGGTTCATGGTGATTGGTTGTGACTATGGTTGTGGTTGGTCGTGGTAGCTGGTGGAGGCTAATATACATGTATTGGTTGTGACTAATATATTCGAGGCCGTTTTCTCAGACTGGATTTGGATAAATTAAAAATGATTCATGGAGTTTGATTCAGTGTGACGTAGAATGTTAAACAACTATTATTAATTATCAGTTATTAGGGATAAAAGAGATAATTGTATTTTTGTGAAGCAGTTTTGGGACAATGTCCACTGTTAAAAACACTACAGAAATAAAATTCAATTGTATTAGAATTGACCTAATCAAACCAAGTTGATTTAGGGCAGGCTTTAACTGAACGTGATTTGGAGTCTGTAGGCCATGACTCACCTGTCCTCAACGGCCGTTGCTCCAAGCAGGATGAAATCCCTCTCGATGACATCATAAGCCTCGGCTAGTTTCTTATCCCGGTCCTGCAGAGCCAGCTTAGCGTTGCTGAGGCGATGACATACTTCCTCATAGTCTTCCAGAGTCAGCTTCTTATAGGCCACACAAAGAGTCCGTAAACCTTCCTTAAAGGGGGAAGAGGCGGGACCAAGAAAGTCAAACCAATTCCTACTGTTGTATCACTGTATTTTAAATGGTCAACATCATTAAATCATATGATGGGCACATAAAGGGTGTGTTCGAAAACCTACGTCATATTGTGCGCGTTCCCGACACAGAGGCTATCCGTTTTCTTAGATATCTTAATAATGCTGCCTACTGAGATACATTAATTCTTATATATCTTAATAATGCTGTCTACTGAGGTACCTTAATTCTTATATATCTTAATAATGCTGCCTACTGAGGTATCTTAATTTGGCCGAATTTTAAGGCAGCATCGAACGGTTCCTCGCCGCGAAGGCAACACCGTTATACATCACAACCACAACTTTTCATGGTGGACTCAAGTGGAGCTCCGATAGATGTTGTTGTCAGGTGCAAAGTCATTAATAATTTTATTCTCTCCCATGTATTTCAACTAGCATTTCCCACCTCCTGAGGTTAGTGTAACCAAAGTTTTAATGTATGTAGTTTTGATTATGTATGTAGTTTTTATGTAGATTAGCATTTATGCTAGCGGAGTTTGAAGCCTCAGGGTACTGTTGTAGATAGCCCTCTGGCTAACAAACTTCTTAGCTTATCTAAACGAAGATTTTATTTCAGTAGGTGTTAACGGACCAGTTTGTGCTGGAAGGTTTGAGGCGACGCTAGTAGCTGTAAACAGCGGTCGCGTGCAGTGGGCGGGAACATGCCGTGACGCAATCGCTGTCCAATTAGAGCGTCCGAATAATCTGCCTTATGCATAGACCGTATATATAAGTCTCTGGCCTTATGAGGATAGACGACGGTTAGAAAGCTGCCTACTTAAACAGGTGCCTACGTCGCCAATACCTACTTAGACAGATCACCAAGTTTTCGAACACACCCAAAATATTCCTATTTTACATTCAGGAGTAAAAACACCACACGGTTTTGCCCATAAAGCTCTGTTTGATACTGATTCTCCTCTGCTTATTCACTTCAGCCTCAGAACAGTTCTTTAAGCTACATGTCCGTAGTATTCAACAGCCAGACATCCCTGGAAACAAGACAAGAGTTTCTCCTCCCAACATCTCCTGAGCCACTACTGTGAGCTCTCACTCTCCTCCAGCGCATTCAGGTCTGAGTCGATGCCACAAAAAAACAAACAAAAAAAAAAACCTCTCACTATGGCAACCGCACGCCTCGATCCGCGGCGTCTCTAGCGGCTACTGAACCCGCTCCAAAAATTTCGTCATCATTGGCCAAGGGGCCCTGGCAACGGGCCCTGGCGACGGGCCCTGGCCCAAATCCGTCAGCAGCGGCACGGCAACCAGGTCAGGAGCCACTGCTACACGCCTCACATATGCATATGTGGGTCAATGAAAAAGTGTCTCAAAATAGAAATGCTGAACTGAAATCAGATTTCTGGACTGTGCAGGTTGATCACAGACGCAAAAACTGACCTGTGTTCAGGGGTGGGGCTGCAATCCAGCTAAAAATGCTCATGATGCACAATTTCTCAGATTCATTAATGAGGGACAGACAAAATGCATGTAGTGTCCAAGTTAAAGCTGTGAAAAAAGTAAAGACTGAGGAAAAACAACATTAAAACACTCGATTTTTATTAAGAACCGCTACATAATGTGTGCGCACTTATAAACTGGCGTGTATAAATATTTTTTGTACAAAACCTTTGAAATATCTAAGGACAGTATATCCAAGAAAAAACAACTACTAAACCTAAATATACGACACCAATAGTGCTTCCCTTTGTACAACTAGGTCCATATTTTCTCTTTTTTGATGCCAAGGTACAAAACTTCTAAATAAGCAAAAATCACTACAAAACAAGAAAAGAAGACAAAACAAAGAACTCCCCCACGCCAGCCGGGGCTCAGAGGTTTCACTCCCCGGACATCCTGGAAAACTACTCTGGGGCAGCAGAAAAATGATGTGGAGGGGAGGGGGGGGTGTTGGTGTTGTGGGGGGTTGTGCTCACCACAGCATTGTGCTCCACGCGCTCCCGCACCCGTGCCACTTTCCCCGAGATAACCCGCGGGAAAATGGATGAGTCTGCGCCTTTGCAGAACAGGTACAGCTCCCCTGAGGGAGACACAAACAATCAGCCACAATCAAACAACTCCAGGCAGGACAGCATTAGTGGGTTATTACTATGAGCATTGTCAGTTTAATTATCAATATGTTTAGTACCCTATTGCTAATTACTTGTTAATAACATCAGTTTATGCAATATTTATGTAAACAAGGCGTTCTGTCACAAGTTTTTTTTTGTTGTTGTTTATCTGTCTTCATGTCAGAGTTACACGAACCCCCCCCCCCCCCCTCCCCTCGGCGGGTTCCTCAGCGCCAGCAAACCTCCCTACCTGAGCTGGACCTGACGATGACACTCATGCGCCTTCTGACAGAGTCAAAGTTCAACACCTCCAGCAGCTCAAACCTGCGGACACAGATGACAGAAGTACACAGAGAGAGTGTGAGGCAAGGGTCTTCCTCACTGGAAAGCTGATCGATTCTGAATATGGACAGGAAGCATTCCAGTCACATTTCCACATGGAGTCCAGCTCAGTGTCCAGCTCAGTTATCTAACCGTGCTCAAAGCCACAGAATGGATCGGTGGGCTGCCTTAACGATGTAGGGATTCACTGATTGGGTGGGCTGGCTTAACGATGTAGGAATTCACTAATTGGGTGGGCTGTCTTAACAATGTAGGGATTCACTGATTGGGTGGGCTG
Organism: Tenebrosternarchus preto; assembly: GCA_025802075.1. Lineage (NCBI taxonomy): Eukaryota > Metazoa > Chordata > Actinopteri > Gymnotiformes > Apteronotidae > Tenebrosternarchus > Tenebrosternarchus preto. Next base: position 5,430,438 of record JAOYMR010000013.1, on the reverse strand, counting down.
GCTTAACGATGTCTGGATTCACTAATTGGGTCGGCTGTCTTAACAATGTAGGGATTCACTGATTGGGTGGGCTGACTTAACGATGTAGGGACTCACTAATTGGGTGGGCTGTCTTAACAATGTAGGGATTCACTGATTGGGTGGGCTGGCTTAACGATGTCTGGATTCA
>JAOYMR010000013.1:5419830-5430169 GCA_025802075.1 Tenebrosternarchus preto | reverse complement strand
CTGATTGGGTGGGCTGTCTTAACGATGCCTCCTCTTTTTGCTTTCCCTCACATCTCTGCCATGTAGCATTTTCAATATATTCTGTGATGTTTTGCATGCATACAAAACACTAAAAGCAGTCTAAACAACTCAAAATGTTGTTTAGTGACATAATTATGGTATGAACCAGTGAATGCCACAAATATTTCCTGGTGCCTGACTTCCAACACAACAGGTGGGGGAAAAGACTGAAGTGTAACTGGTTGAAATCGCAGTACTTGGGGTTCGGGGGGGGGCAGGTTATCCACCCTCTCTTCATCTGGAAGTCAGGTGCGATGGCATAGTGGTCAGCCAAGTTCCATTCATCAGTTAACTAAACTACAAAGAATTACAAGTGCAGGACTGGATGATGGTTCGAGGATCTGGTTTGAATCTCACTGCACTATAGTACGAGTGTTTCTCTTTTCCAGAGCAGATGGCCGCACTAGCTGAGCTGTGCCGATATCATTATACATCTCAGAGCAAAAGAATGTGAGTAACCAACAAGGTGACTCCCACACACAGAGTAATGCACAGAGGCACTGGAACACACACGCACAGGTGGTGCAGTCTAGGAAATATATAGTCTAGAAAAAAGTCCCTGTGTGATATTTTCTGACATTTGTGACACAAACATGTGTGTGTGTGTGTGACCCCATACACTCTTCTCTGCAGGGTACCATGTTGCTGAGCTAATTCCAGTAAGTTCAGACTTGCACAGACCTGTCCTCCAGAGCAGGAAGCAAAGGACACACACACACACACAAACTCTTACACAAACTCTCTCACACACAATGCTGCTCTTTCACACCTCCCAGTCAGCCTGTGTTAAAGTCATCCAGACTGGCCTCCTGTTCCTGTTCTTTCGGGTCTCACCTCACATAACACCCCTACAAACACCCACACAAACACCCATCCCGTTCCCCGCAAACCTCCTCTTGACTGCTTTCCCTTTCGCTGGCATGCAAATCCAGTTTATTGATCAATGGACAGGCATTCTGGATCCCTGGCTAGCCGCTGCGGGAGTGATGGGGTGACATCCTCACCTCTCGATCTCGTCCTCTCTGTTCAGGATCTCCATGTGGTTGTCCTTCAGACGCAGGTAGGTGAAACCAAGCCTGAAGGACGTCAGAGACATCAGATAGTGAGAGAGACCAATCGGATGGATCAGGAGTTAACCATGCTAATGGCTTAGGCAGCACATCAGTCATGATTTAACACGAATTTATATTCATGAATTAATAACTCTTAGTATGAAGCACTAATTCACAGTATGGGTAATCAATAATTAATGATTAATTAACACCCCAGAGAATCCCTGAGAAGTCTCAGGAGCTGCAGGAGTCAGTGCTCTGGAATCTCAGTTGGGGTGGGAGAGTGTGGGAGTTTAACAGTCAGCTCTGGATGTCCCCAGTGTGCACTCAGAAGGTTCTCAGAGACTCTCAGCTACAGGCCTACATTTGTGTGTATGTTCTTCTCACCTTTTCATGCCCTCCACCAGCGCGACCTCGTCAGGCGAGGAGCAGATGTAGGTAGAGGTGGCCTTGCCCTGGTGGATGCCTCTCTTAATGCCATCCACCGTCTCCTCCTCTTTCACCTGCACCGTGTGGCACAAACACACCGCACGGAAAAACAGCTCCTCACGCTCCTGTAACACACACACACACGGACACACACAGGAAGATGGATCCATTGATCCTAAACTCCATTAGAAGATAATGCACCAGCCAGCTGGTCTGAGAATTCAGAGAAAAGACTGCACTGGACTGCCATAACATTCTCAGATCACATTCAAAAACAATCAGAGGGACGAATACGTTCCTAATTAGCGAACACTTCAATGAGCCATTTTCTTAGCCAGAAATGTTAATTTTTCACATATCAGAGAAAAGGAAGTGGAAGGGCAGGGTAGGGAGAGAGACAGAAGCGGGGAGGGAGAGATGGAGTGAAGGGGAGCATAAAGGGAAAGCAGTGATTAATTTCTATTCCAGAAAGCAGGACAGACTGGATTACTGGACTTTACATTTTTTTTCTCCCAGACTGCATGTAGAAAAGGTGTAATGCAGCCATCACACATAATGTAACGCGTAGCGTAACACAGCCATTGTGCGTGATGTAACGTGTAACGTGTAACAGGAATCAGAGTCTCTTAAGCTGATGTGCAGTGAAGACAGAGCAGGAACACAGGATCCATGGATGACCGATGCAGCCACCAGAGACATTTAACTTTTAAACTCATTAAGGACTTGGACAAACATCAGGTATGTCTCCAGCAGCACCACCTGGGGGACACAGCGGTGATTTCACAGACACCAAGCGGGGCCAACCTCGCAGGGCTGTAGCGTGTGCGGCGAAAGCAAGCATGCAAACGACCTTGCACTAACATCCAGGCAGTACCTAGCTCTGGGTTTAACGTCTAACCAGCTCAGTCACCGCGGCAATTACTCCCAATCGCCATGGCAACTTACTCTCCACAGCCAACCTGGTCCAGAACAAGTTAATGCGCACATTCTCTTGAATGAGTGACAAAAGTTTTCTTCTTCACCAATCAAATTCTAGTGAAATTGTCAGGTGACTTTTGCAATAATAAAAAATTATAAGTACTTTTAAAAAGTATGATTATCATAGGCTTTTTTCACCTGTGATACAGATAGAGAATCTTAGAATATGAATGAGAAGCAATAAAAACAAAAATATTGCAGGGGTGAGAGTTCAGTATGTTATGCAATGAATTCAGCATGGATTCACCATTCGCCATACTGAATTCAGAGTCTTTACTCGCTATATTCAGCATGGTCACCCACCATACTGAATTCATGATAAATCGCTATACTGAATTAAGCGTGGTAACTCACTATACTGAATTCAGAGTCTTAACTCTCTATACTGAATTCAGCATGTTAACTTGCTATACTGTATTCAGTATTAATTTGCTGCTGATCGCCGAAGGCACTGGAGCGCAGTTGTCTTCGCCAACTAATTTGTGACATCGATTGGGTCTAACTGGGAGCCGCTGGTTTAGTAATTCCACCTTTCTTTAGGAAAACATGTTGGCTGGTTTAGTAACTCCACGGGGACCAAGTGACGAGCGGGCAGTGTGGCATCTCCTGGCTGTAGCGCGACAGAATCTCACCTTGCCCTCGATGCCAGGCGAGGAGTCGATCATGTCCATGCCGGCGGCGCCTGGCATGATCTGCCCGTTGCAGATGACGTGAGGAACATAGACGTGGCCGTCCACGCAGCATTCGATGAATTCCATGTTGTTCTCCGTCAACGTTCCTGTCTTGTCGGTGAAGACATACTCCACCTGGGAGAAGGAGGTCAACACCAACCCTCAACACTGACAAAAATAAACAGGCGTGGAGTGGTCAAGCTTGGAGAATTTGTATACCTCCGAGATGAAATGGCTCTGGACCCAGTGAATAATACAGAGTTCTTCAGAAAGTGCAAAATGCAAGATCTGTGGACTCAGCAGCTCCTCCTCTGCTTACCTGCCCAAGCTCCTCGTTGAGATCTGATGTGTTGACGAGGGCTCCCTCTCCTAATTCTTCGTCGAACATCTCATCATCCCACCAGATGAAGTAGGAGCCTAGAAACTTCTGCATCTCCACGGTGACGTACATGGACACAGGGATGATGTAGTTGAAGAGCACCATGAAGGCGAGGAAGTCCGTGAACGCCCGTATAAACTGAGGGGAACGAGAACTCGGTGAAAAGGGCTTCTGGTCCCTTCAGAGTCCAGTTACCTCTGGACCCATTAGTTTAGATGGCAGCTATACGTATACCTAGACCAAACACATCTAGATTTGAAACGTACTGGTGGTTCAAGGTAGATTATGTCAATAAAGCTATGGGGAAAAACAATAATCTATAAAGTTATGAAAAAACAATTGTGGGAAATGTAGTTTCTGGGGTAGTGGACGTACTATATGTCGCTGCCGCTCTGTCTCGGTCTTCTGGTTGTACCAGGGCTCGTCTCTGTTGGGGTCAGCCTGCCAGACGTACTTGAGGACGGTGTTGATCAGAGCTTTGCTGATCAGGATGCAGAGGTAAACAATCAGGTAAGCATTCATAGACCTGCAAACAAAGAACAGAAAATAAGCTCCACCTCTGATCTGGGATCAGCGCAAACGCCCTTGCGTCTTTCTGAAGATGGAGCCAATGGGAAAGGGGCTGATACCAGACTTCTTTGACCTTTATGGTATCTGAAAGAGAACTGACCAGCCAGTTCACTGGAGCTCAAATGGAGGTTCAATAGAATTGTGCAAATGGCCTCCAGTAGTCTCAACATCTACTACATACAGGAAGCTGTGGATGCAGAGCTATTAATGAAGCCAGGTCCACTGAATTATGTCCAACTGACTTTTAACTGTCTGCTACAAACGTTGGAGTGTAACTGGATACGGTATGTCTCACACAAGTAATGACAAATCATTAAGCAGTCTATTGTGCTAATCGACCAACGCACACTGGTGCACTACAAACCGCTGCCTAGAGAGAATTACACTTGGAAGGGTAATAAACTTGGATTTAAAAGTTCGAAAAATAAAAAAGAGGGCTCACTTTTCCACGGCAGAGCGCTTCTGTGATTTGGACTGGTAGTTCAGGGCCATTTTGGTCTCCATGCCAGTGTAGATAGCCACAGCTGAATGAGAGAAACAGTGATTAATGGTTAAACAATGGTCTGACATGCCACAGCTGGTCATCCTTTCCCCTGGTCCTTTAGCTGCTTTCTCTTTTCGCTTGGATGACGTTATGGTTACGTAACTCCAGCATCTTCTACCAAGACCAGGGCCATTAGTGCTGAAAGACTATTTTATATGAAACAAAGAGGAGGAGGAAAACTCATGCATGTAACCTGACAAGGCTTGTTCTCTCTCTCTCTCTCTCTCTCTCTCTCTCTGTGCGATTAAGGTGTCTTCATTCTGATCTCAGTCCATTCATTCACTCAATTACACTAAGAATAGAGGAACAGAGTGATTCAAGCCAAAAACTCCATTCAGATGACATCTACTCTCTACCTTTCTTCCTAGCTGCTTCTCTCTATATATCTTTTCTCTCTCTCTATTTTTCTCTATCCTTTCTTTCTCCCTCTTGCTCTATATATTCTCTCTCTCCTTTTCCCCAGTTGTTGTTCTAATGGCCTTCTCCAATGTTACTTACACTTTCTCTCTCTCTCTCTCTCTCTCTCTCTCTCTCTCTCTCTCTCACCCCCATCTCTCGCCCTCTCCCTCTCTTTCAACTTCTCAGTTCTTTCACCTCTCTCTCACACACCTACAGTGATTTCTGTTGCTATAGTTCACCTGTAGTAAAAAGCACTATATAAATACATTTGACTTTGACCTGTTGTCATTTTCTGGAGCTTGTCAGACACTCCTAACTATGCTCATAAACTTGTTAAGAAATGCACATCACTATGGCAGTCTGACTGCATATCACATTGTGCAGTCAGTGGATCCTTTGCAACTTTCAGATTATACTAGAATTGTGGGGGATGTATTTTTGTGTGTTACCGTATATATATGTTGTGTTTTTCAATGTGGCCCCTCGCAACAGTAGGTTCTCGGAACCAAGAGGCCTGAAACAGAAGATCAGCACAGGGTGATGTGCATCAGAGACAGGAGCCATTGCCTGCGGTGTGAGAGAGGCAGGAAGCAGCATCACAGAGCTCATCTATGGAAGTGGAGCACAAACTGCTTTGTCAGGTTATACGGCAAGTTTAGGATTCTCTCCAGCTGAGAGGTGCTCCGTGACGGCTATAAAGGCTTATTCAGTACTACTCTCTCTCTCTCTCACACACACACACACACACACACACACACCTTTAATGAGGAGTCGAGTTCAAGTGCATGGATTTACCTTGCAATAGGCTCATCTCGGTCCAAATAAATACTGACGCGTCCCACAAATCTACAGAGAGAGAGAGAGAGGGTGAATGAGGGAGAGAGCAGAAGAGAGAGCAGGAGAGAGAGCGGGAGACAGATGGGTGCAGCAGAAAGATTAGTGACGTTCTGCATTATAGCTGCATTTGAGCATGAGTGTAAGCATATAACTGTGTGTGTGTGTGTGTGTTTTATTGTTTGCATTTGTTGCTTGTGTGATGTCAGCAAACGTTTGCACCATTAGCTGGCAGTGTGCACATTACTCATGAATCGTAGACTTTGTAGAATGTGTGTGTGTGTGTACACAAGACAACATGACTCACTTGTACAGGTCTGGTTGGGGTTGTTCACATTCTATAGTGGCCTGTAGTGTGTCGACCTCCTTTTCAGTGTTAAAGGCCTTGGTGTCCTGAACTGCATAATAGGTCTTTGTGTAGAGAGGGTGTAAGAGAGGTTCCAGTCAGAACAGGACAGGACTTCCCTTTCTCTCTCTCACTCAACAAGCACACACACTCACTCACACACACTCATACACATACACTCTCTCTTTCACACACACATGCACATACACACACACTTTATCTCACTCTCTCACACACACACTCTCTCTCACATGTACGCACGCAAAGCTCATATTTCCAAAACTACTGAATTCTTCTAGTAATTCAATAAATATTTTAATAATAAGTTATTATATCATTTCACTGAAATACTCTCATTTTACATACATGACACAATTAATATTTGAATTAGAAAAAAAAATCTACCTTAAAAAAAACCAAGCACATTCCGCCAATGGACTTTCATTAACACAGCCCACCCCTGTCCTGAAGCATCGTGGGAAATGTAGGCCTGCCACCATGCCTGGCTCACCTTATGGCTGGATTCCCCGTCCAGGCTGGCGGTGGTGACAAAACACGTGCCATCTTCCCTGCTGGTGGAGAGCAGGATGAGGTCGCAGGGGAACGTCTCGTCCTCCTTCACCAGGACCACGTCGCCCACCTAAACACGGCAGGACACGCCCAGGACACGCCCAGGACAGCATCAGTGCTGATCTCACTCCAGCACTCGAGCGTGCGAAGGACTACACTGATAATACTACAACGCCATTCACATTCTGGAACGCAATGGATTAAACAGTTTAGACACAAAGTTGAATAATGAATAAATAAATGATTCTGTGTGTCTGAGGCAGAAGGGGCGTGGCCGAGAATCATGCTGGGGGCGGAGAGATAGCTCTGGCGATCCAAAGCGTCAACAGCCTACTTATGTGACAACTTCTCCATCAATAAGGTGCCAAGTGCCTGAATTTTAATTATTATTATTACGATTTGTGCACTGTTCCCAACTCACACATCCGTCCTCTCTTTCCAGGCTCTTAGTCTTACCGCAGTGTCAAATCCGCACATTTATCTACGTTAGTTTTGTTCACGGCCGAACAAAAATACCCTGATAACGTTTGTCATCAGAGAACGTGTGCCATTGCTGAGAAGAACGGCGCCACTGTAGCAGCAAAGCTGTGATGTCATTGGCCTCGCGGTGATGTCATTTGCAATGCTGAGGGCAACGTCAACCAACCTACGGCGACAAGTTCCGCACTGGGCAGTGAGCCAGCACCTAAGCACGGCCAGATCGACGTGAACAAACGGCTCTTCCAAAACAGTCAAAGCAACACCGGCTCATCTGCGCCATCACCTGTTCACACCAACCTCGGAATTTCGTTCCACGGTAACTCCTGGGACCGGCTGGAGTAGGTCGAGACCGGAGCGTGCGGAGAAAACGGAGCGCAGATCTGAACGCACAGTACTGACACCCAGCCGAAATTTCTGACCCTTCCCAGACATTTCAGTTATTTCATTTGACAGGAAAGAGAAAATCGTCGTAGCAACGTCTCTGCAATAACATCAGGGGCTTCTAGGTGTCTTGGGGGTAATGTGGGACCACTGTGCCATTCGGCCTGTCGTCATGCCAACCTGCTGCTGCCAAATACTGCCAAACACCAACACACAGCTGAAATGTCAGCTGAAATGGATTATGGGTTGGATAAATGACTGCTCCCATTTCTTCTCCAACCCTGAGCTATGCAGTCAAGTGACACAAATCAGCAGGAACGAATACAATGGTCGCACTGGAAACGTTTATGTAAAGAGCTGCTGACCCCGGCAAAGGTGACTTTTTGCTACATAACGAAAGTAGCTGACATGCTCCGGCCACGTGAAAATGTGGTGTGGTGGTCTCACGTGAGCACGTGGAAATGTGGCATGATGGTCTCACGTGAGCACGTCACGCTAGCGCACCTGCAGTTTGCGGCTCTGCTTGCACACGATTTTGCCGTCCTTGACGACGTGAACGGGACAGCGGTTGATGGCGTTGTCCGCTTTATGCCGAAGCCAGTCCTCATAGCCCTATGGTGGAGAGAGGGAAAGATGGAGAGGAGAGAGAGAGAAAGAGAGAGAGAGATAAAAAAAGAAGCAAAGAGAGGTGTCATGTGAATTTATGAGTGGTGGGAGGTAAGTGATACAGAAGACAATGAGGTGAGGTAGTTTGAGATAACGGTTACATAATTCATTACACCAAATAACAATCACGATTATTTTTTTTTAGCAATTTCTTGAATTAACCATTAAAATTAAAATTAACTAAAATTGAAGAGGCAGACAACAATATTCTGTGTTTGAATTGAAAAACGTGTAGTACATCTCTGCTCATGCTCACAAACGCTCACAAAACAAGACTAAAGTCAGACTGGGAGCAGACAGGGCTCTCACTGGGGAGCAGACAGGGCTCTCACTGGGGAGCAGACAGGGCTCTCACTGGGGAGCAGACAGGGCTCTCACTGGAGCAGTTTCCTGCGCTTCATTAGTGAACTGATTAGGTGCTTCGGCTGTGTCCTTGTAATCATGGGTCTCTAATTCCAAACAGCACGTTGCATCTAAACACAGTGTTTAGACTGGTGCCTCTCACATCTCCTGATAAAAACAAGCTTCCGTGATTTAACTTAATGCAATAATCAGTCAGTACCGATCATAATCAAGCCAGTAATGAGTCAGACAAAGACAGACAGACAAAGAGAGAGAGAGAGAGAGAGAGAGAGAGAGAGAGAGAGAGAGTGAAAGTGAAAAGATACGCAAGATGGAGAAAAATTACCTGTTTGATGGCTGTGACGGTGATGACGAAAAAAAGGGGCAAACCACTGGTGACGGGACTGGTGGGAGTGTCAATAATCAACTGGGGGGTGGAGGGGGGGAGAGAGAGAGACAGACAGAGAGAGAGAAGAGGTTTTTCAGTATGTTCTCTCAAAGCCAGGCCTTCAGAAACACAGTACACACTGCTAACATGACCTACCTGCACAAGAAAGATAATAAGGAAGTAGAAATTGGCAATTCTTCTAAACTGCTCAAATAAATTCTTCGGTACAAAGTTCCAAAAAGTATACTGTGTAAAAAGAATCGAGAGATATTAGGTAGAATTAAACATTACAGAAATGTTTCAAAAACATGATGGGTCATTCCAAGCTGGTTTAAAACTACATGTGTTGTTTTTAATAGTTCACTGCTTTTTCTTTCCCTATATGATATTATATGGTTTTAGAGACACTTTGGCTACATTCACACTGCAAAGTGGCCCAAATCTGATCTTTTTCTTTATATGTGAATTAGATGTATTATCTGTATAGCAGTGTGAACAGCAAAAAAACAACTACACCCGAATCAGACATTTTCAGTTCCGATCTGGGACACTTTCATATGCAGTTCTGAAAACCTCTGCCAGGAAGGAAAGACAGACTACAACTGTGGCGGAAAGTGAGGTGACAGACCTCATAAACACTGAAGTAGTTGCCATGACTCCACAGAGACTCATCATTAAAATCTTGGCCCTGTTTCGCCACCTTGCTCTCACGATAATCTGTTTCCAAATCTGCACCAGGCTGCTTCTACATATTAACATAAGTATTAACTGGTGGCTGGTACTGCTGCCTCCATTTTGATTGTTTACCTCTGGATGAGCGTGCCAGGTGAAGCCTTTTTGATCAAGCGCTTCAGTTTAGGACCGTGATTAGGACTTTGGTCAGAATTTGGGCCACTTTTACCTGATGTGTGGACATGTCCGATCGTACAGTTAAACAAATGCAGCACGGCGCTAAATGGACTGATCCGACTTAGCCTGGGCCCAAGTGTCCTGCAAACGCCTCCCACCTTGGAGGAGACGATTCTGTTGTCGGGAAATCTCTGAGGAATGTATGCCTCAGCACCGGGCGGTGGTACTTTGTGTCCGATGTACACCGTCCTGCTGTCCACCCAGTTCTCCTCCCCCGCACACTGCAGAGAGACGGGGAGGGGAGGAGGGAGAGGAAGAGAGGGGCTAATACTCATGCCCAGTGAAGAAGCATTATAATTGGGCATGAATTTTAATCATTTTCACATGTCTGGAAGTGAAAA